>CM071869.1:32534559-32553165 GCA_036759665.1 Gynandropsis gynandra
AAATTTCAAAAAATACATTCAATGATAATGACCTATTGATAATGGCATATTGATAATGGCATTGGTCGTATGGTCGCATTGGTCGCATGAGTCATATTTGTTCGCATGAGGTCGAATGAGTTGGATGGATTCTAATTTAATCCAATTGAGGGTCGCATGGGTCGGATTATAATGAAGAATTTATCGAATTATAAGGATGAAAGTCCTAAAAACTTTAATCAAAATAATACAAATAATATAGTATTACACAATTACTAACTAACAAAGCTTTCTTTTTTTTGAAGTCGACGTTGTCTCGGTTGTCACGTCTGGAACACTGCCAGTGATGCTGGCTTTTGAAGATGGGGTTTGTAACGATGCAGAAGACGGGGTTTGTGTCGACACAAATGGGTTTTGTAATGACGAAGAAAACGGGGTTTGTGTCGACACAAATGGGTTTTGTATCGACGAAGAAGACGGGGTTTATCTCGACGTATCAGACGGGGTTTGTCTCGACGAAGATGGGATACTTCTCCAGACGGGGTTTGTGGCGACCCAAATGGGTTTTGTATCGACGAAGAAGACGGGGTTTGTGGCGACACAAATGGGTTTTGTACCGACGAAGAAGACGGGGTTTGTGGCGACACAAATGGGGTTTGTCTCGACGCAGCAGACGGGGTTTGTCTTCTCCGAGCCTCACCGGGTCCAGGATAACGATTCACTTTAGGCCTCCCGCTTTGCCTTTTCTGAGCCAGTATAGGAGGTTCAAACACATGCTGAGACACGTCAGGGGGAATGTCCCAATCACTGCAATCAGGAACCGGATACACGGTTTCTTGGTAAGCCAAACGCCATGTCTCCCGAAGGTAGTAGTGTGAACATAGATCTGGTATCTTGTCACCTTTACCAACCTTATGTGCTGCCGCAATTGCGTGACTGCATGGATACTTATCTACGTCAAACATTTTGCATTCGCACGTTCTTTTTTGAAGACTCACTACAAATCTTCTACCCATCTCATTTCTCACCTCATATTCATCAGTGAGACTGTTCAATTCAATAACATCATACTTGGATGCCTGTCCAAACCGTGCATGTAACGTTTTCTCAACGTAAGGTGTTAACTTTTGAGAATCATCACCGGTAGCTGCTTCCAACCTATACCTATTGAACCATTCCACTGTCTTTCCCAAACAAATATCTAAAAGCCCTAGGATCGTCAATTTTTTTGACTTCTTCAACGTTGAGTTTATTGACTCGGCGTCATTAGTTGTTAATAAGTTGTACCGTTCCCTCTTAAATTTGCATCTTGCCCACTTAACAGGATCAAGTTCCTCTTTCTCCTAATACTTTGCAACATTAGGATACCTGGCCTTCAAATCATTCAATATCACTTCAAATTCGTTCTCCGTGTATGTTGCCGCACATTTGAAGAACATTTCCGCCACAGTATCACCCTTTGAAGTCTTTCTACCATGGCCTTTATTGACGTAGCTCTTTATATTTTGCGATATATGACGCGCACAAAAACCATGATCAGCTTCTTTATACACTTCTTTGACTGCTTTGATCAAGCTTTTATGGCGATCAGATATCACAACGACATCACGTCCGTCCAGTACCACCTGTTGCAATCTTGACATAAACCATATCCATGATTCGTCCTTCTCTCGGTCGACTATTCCCAATGCAAGAGGATATTGGTGCTGTTCACCATCTTGCGCGGTCGCCACAATCAATGCTCCCTTGTACACTCCTGTCAGAAATGTCGCATCCACGGCAACCACTTTACGCATGTATTTCCATCCCCTAATAGCCGCTCCGACAGCCATAAATAGGTATTTGAAGCTTTTCCCATCATTGTCGAACATTAGATCTGCGACATATCCGGGATTTCTTATATAAAACATGTGCAACCACCCTGGAAGCCTCCTATAATGTTCAAAGTCATCACCACGAATATCCTTTTGAGCACCGCATTTGCCTCTTAATGCCATCAAATACGATACATTGGCACCATATTTTGCTTTTACACGAGCCATCAATTCTTTTGCTGGAGGTGTTTCATAAGTTCTGGCAAATTCCTCTTTCAAATAATCCTTAACCATTTGCGCTGTACCCTTTGTAGCTTCGGTGCGTTTAGATACAGGTGAACAATTATGAATGGGATGATGTGTTCTCACACTAAACCGTTTGGAATTCGGGATTGCTGCCACGTGTAATTTCCATTTACAACCATTTCCGGAAAACTTGCATCGTACTTCCCACAGCTTTGTATCAGATCTCAATGTTGTATATCTAAACGAAGCTTCGATTGAACCCTTCCTTACAAATGCCTGTACATGCTTCTTGCTATCAAACTCTTGCCCAATTTTAAGATCCAATCCATCTCCGAACTCGAAGATATTATTTTCGCCATTGTGAACAACCATTTGCGAGTTGTTCTCACCATCACCATACTTATGCTCTGCTCGCACATCAGAAACAACTTTATTCTTGTCACAAGCAACTCCATCAACTACCACAGTCATGGCACACCCACATTCTTCTCTTAACCCGCTTGTATGTTCACTATCAGAATCTATTGTCTCCGGATTACTCTCATCAACTCTACTTTTATCTAGACCTACAATAACACAGTCATCATAATCTACAACACCTCGATCTTCACCTTCTTTAGCAATGCTTCCAAAAGCAGGAATTATAGGCTCAATTTCCCTCTCAAAAGCATGAATTAGAGGCTCAATTTCCCTCTCAAAAGATGGAATTAGAGGCTCAATTTCGATTTCACAATTCACACCTGCCGATTCTATCTCCACATACAGCAGTGGCCGAATTCCTCTTATGCGTTCGAACAGATAACAAATAAGATGTTTGTCATTCATTATATATGTCGGCTTCCTATTTTCACAAATATTGGGCAAATAGCTTAACTTCAACTTCGTTGTATTATTATCCACCATCATCTCTGCGCATAACTCATCAATCAGTTGCTGGTATGTCAGACTAACCGGAGGAAATAAGAAAAATACTCTCTGGTTTTCCTGAACTCTACCAACCCATTCAGATTCTCCATTTGGGTTTTATTTCCATTTACCATCATACAAAAAATAAATCAGTGTGATTTTCTTATCCATCGTATCAATTACACCTGTAACAAAAACATAAAAAGAGGGGTAAATTCTGTGACCCACAGCGACCGTGCGACCCTTGGACCCGTGCGACCCTTGGACCCCTGCGACCCTTTCAACCCTTTGCGACCCTTGTACCCCTACGACCCTTTCAACCCTTTGCGACCCTTTTAACCTTTTGCGACCCCTTTCCCCTGCGACCCCTTTACCTCTGCGACCGTTGCGACCGTTCCGACCCTTGCGACCCTTGCAACCCCTTGCGACCCTTGCGACCCTTGCGACCCTTGGACCCCTGCGACCCTTGCGCCCCCTTGCGACCCTTGGACCCCTTTACCATGCGACCCTTGGACCCATGCGACCCTTTGAACCCTTTGCGACCCCTTTACCATGCGACCCTTGGACCCATGCGACCCTTTGAACCCTTTGCGACCCCTTTACCATGCGACCCTTGGACCCATGCGACCCTTTGAACCCTTTGCGACCCCTTTCCCATCCGACCCTTGGACCCCTGCGACCCTTTGACCCTTTGCGACTCATTTACCCTTGGACCCCTGCGACCCGCTTTTCGACCTGGACCCATTTACCCTTGGACCCCTGCGACGACCTTTGATCCCTTTGACCCCTCGATGAGACTCTGTGACCCAGTGCGACCGTACGACTCAGTGACCCACTCTGTCACCTTTGACATTGCAATAAACAAGAGAAACACGAAAAACTCACTATACATACCTGGTTTTTAAACTATTGGTAGCGAATCTGATGCCGATCGCAAGTTACTCTCGCCGAATCTGTTGTGGTGTGGGGGAACAGTAATTTTCGCGCGAGAATTAGAGGTGCTCTAGAGGAAAGAGAAAAATTGTCGTCAAGGGTAATATGGGATTATCAATATTTTAAAGGTAGATTTGAAGTTGAAACTTTTTTTTCAACCAAGGGTATTTTCGAAGCACTTTAAACATTTTTTATAATCCCCAAGTAAAATTATGCTAATCCCTTTAATTTTTACATTTTAATCGATAAAGCAATTTATTGTTAATTTTATATTTTTCATATTTATTTAATTCGTACACTTGTTATACAAACTGATTGCGAAATTTTCTCCCCGTTCACGCTTCAGCAGCAAGACTGCAAACGAGACTCTCAATTGCACTACGAAGCTTCCTCTCCACTCCCCTTCCAGTGCGACCCCGTGTCCCCTACGCGCCACCGCTCCCTTCGACGGCGACAGATTTAGCGTGGAGGATCCAACGACGGAAGATTCGCTCTCTCTCTTCCATTTTGCAAATATCTCTCTCGTTGGCTCATACGACGGTGAATGTGCAAGAGTCCTCCATTATCTTTGCTCGGATTCGGATTTAGGGTATCGGCGATGGTGTCATCTCTTTGAAATCAGACAAAAGGTACGCCAGTTTCATATACTTCTTTTTTCTTGTTTTTTTCCGGGCATTTTGGCTTTGCCTCTACTTTTTTATTTTTCTCAACGAATTCAATCAATTGACTTAGTATTTTGGGTCTTTATAGTTGTTTACGTCGTTGATGTTTATATTCGTTCCTGCGTTCGTCCAAAAATCTCGATCAGGGAAATAGGAAAATGAATACCTCTCCTTTTGTTACAAGAAAAAGAAAGAATTCCTTGTTTGAGATGTTCTGGTTTGAATGTAATCTGATACTAGCTTACAAAAGATAAACAATTTCTGGCTTCTTTTTCTTGTTCGAGAATAAAACAATGATTGGTAGCATTATAGCTGAATCTATGAGCTTTCATGTGAGTAAATGCATATATTGAATAAAGAAATATGTGTAGTTCATCACGTGAACCGGTTCATGCCATGGCATCGTCATCATCAGCTGTTCGTTTGCATATGCGACTGTTTCCAAGCGACAAGGGTTCCAAGAGACCTCACGTAATACTTGCTTGCTGTGGAAGCGTCGCCGCAGTGAAGTTTCAACATCTCTGTTTCGCCTTTTCGGAATGGGCGGAAGTGACAGCGGTTATTTCGAAGAATGCAATTCGGTTCATTGGCAATGGTCATTTCCCAGATCCTGTTTTTCTTTATTCGGATAACGATGAGTTTTTCTTCTGGAAGCTACCTGGGAAACGTGTGCTTCACATCGATTTGCAGAAGTGGGCTGATATCATGGTTATTGCTCCTTTATCAGCAAACACACTTGCCAAGGTACCAATGATTTTGTTGCTAAATTGTGTAATGCTGTGTTATTTTGTTTCTGTGGATATATATACATGAGTGGTTTTATCATTTATGGAAAATGTAATCTGTACTAAGCAATATATTACTGCTGATTGATTTTAAAACGTTGCGAGAATATTTGGCAAGGAATGTCCAAATATTTTCTGCTATTACGTCCCTCAACTGGGAAGATTGTCTTCATCTTCAACAAAATGACAATGTACTACTATACCCCATATTCTCTCATTTTTGCATTGGATTTATTGATTTTGCTCCATGAATCTCTGCAGATTACTGGAGGATTGTGCGATAATCTGATGACTTGTATAGTGAGAGCTTGGGACTACCAAAAAAAACCGATGTTTGTTGCTCCAGCAATGAACAAATTGATGTGGAATAACCCTTCCACCGAAGAGCACTTAGGGTTGCTAGAGGCAATGGGTGTCAATCTCATTATGCCCATCTCTTCTGGGAATTCAACAACCGGTGCTATGGCCGAAGTTTCATACATCGACAATACCATCAGACGCTATTGGTTTCAGAACTCTAAATCTGGTCAATCTGGAGGCCGCTAGTAAACATGAAACATAGTTTTGTTGATCTCATAGAGATACCAGAACTCAGAGGCTTAGCTTTCTGATCAAAGAGATTTTGGAAGGAATCTTTTCATCTTATTTACCTTTTATTTTGATATAAACATATATATACATAATCCTGAAGTGTAGGAAATTACAATGTTACCATCCTTGTATTAGCCTCTAAATTGGATCATGCAAATTATGGATGCAAAATCAAAGAATCGGTGTGCATTGTGTGAAATATCCTTTTTGCAGCCTATATCTAATCAAATGTCAATCAATATTGATATTTTTAGTCATCTCGTGGAAATCGGAATTGGAAGTAATATGGACACTACAAAAAAAAAAACATGTCATTTTCAGCAGCCATGTTCATAGGAAATGACCTTTCCCAACGGATTCCCGACTGTTATGGATCGACCGTTGAAAAATCACATCTTTTGCGATTCGCAACGACATTTCAACTGATAATATCCATTGAGAATTATCAATGGATTGTAACGGATATCTCCGTTGGAAGCTACAACGAATGCACGTTAAAAAGTTTCAACAAATAACTATTGAAACTTTGCAACGGCATCCGTTGGATATCTGCAACGGACATTCATTGAATGTGTTTGCAGGACTTAACAACGGGTACTCATTGGATCCGAAATGGATGGAATTTTAAAATCTTCCAATGAATGCTCGTTGAAAATATTGTACTTTTATCAACGAGCATTCGTTGATAATTTGACGAATTTGTGTAAAAAAATAAAAAAATAAAAAAAAGTTTTTAATATATAAAAAAACGGATTCGCTACATTTCATCTAAACTGATATTGTCGTCTTCATCCTCATACTCGCCAATGCCTCTTGAAGGGTTGCATCGGAGGCAATGATCGATTCTTGTCTCAACATTGTTGCCCCGTCGGTGGTGGTGGCTACTATGCTCGAACGGTCATTAACTCTTTGATATTCTCCATATGACGCATCTGCGCTCGCATTTTTCGAAGCATAGATTGTGTTTCTTGAAGAGTATCTTGCGTTGCTCGAATAGTAGTCTCGAGCCGCTCTATGCGTCTTTCTTGCGTAAAAGTCTCTTGCATCGTGGGAGATATCATCGTTGTGTCCTCAACGATATCTTTTTGTAGAGAACCTAGACATATAGATGCCCTCTCCCCCTATACGGCCTAACAGACTGCAATATGGAACAACTAAAGTTAGGATAACGATTTAAAATATTTTATATAATTAAAAACATTTACAATAATGTTATTATAAACCATTAAATAAATTTTGACCTTTTGTAAAGAACTAATATCATCGGGAGATGAACTGATCGCTTGTGATTATTGTGTGATTTTCTCCGTCACAACTTTCACCATCTGCTTTTCTCGGGGGTCAACAAGCTTAAATTTTCCGACTTTTTCTCCGACGACGGACTTCTTCTTGGCGTGAGTCTCATCGGTCGGTCAGCTCAAGAAGAGTCAGTTCTCTTCCAATCCTCTACATCTGTAGCATTATAATAATATGTAATTACTTAATAATTTTACATAAAAATAAATTTAAATTATAAACGTAAAAATAACATACCTTTTTTTAGGAAATGAATTTGATCACGAGATATGGCGATACAGACCATCCGCGGGAACTTTCTCGTCGTACCGACATTTTTTGCCTTTTTTGCTTTTGGCCTTGAAGTCCTCCGACTCTCAATGTTGGATGAGTTGGTTGAACATCTCATTCGTTGTCCATGTCGCTTTGGTGTTCTTGTTCTAATAGTTGCGCTTGGCGTTGTTCAGCGTCAAGCACACATGAGCTTGCATTTCGTGCGTCCAAACGGTATAGATACACGATGTGTACTTCTTCTACCATCTATATGCGTGCTATAAATTAAATTTAGATTATTTAACTTATTAATAAATTTTGATAATAAAGATAAATTAAGTTTTATATTAAAGACACTTACGATAAATGTACATCATCATCGGCGGTGTATAACCTCTAGTGTCATCTGCTAGGAATAATATAGTCGATCTTGTCAAGAACCTTGGATGATGTTGTTGTTCATGTGTTTAAGAACATCATCCACATCAAACCTAAAAATCATTAGACAGTATTTATAATTAATTGAAATATTTTTGTGTGTAAGTAAATAGTATCATACCATAACGTCCCGTTAGGATGTTCGGGATCAATGATGTGAATAGTGGGACACTTGTCGAACTAACTATCATGTTGTTAATATCCACCATATCATCTTCCTCATCAAATATCGATGGTGCTGATATTGGTGAGGAGGTCGAAATGGTGGTGGAGGTGGTGGTGGAAAGGCTCCTGCGAAACCCGTCAAAACACCCTGACTGATAAATCGTCGAGTAAGTGTTTAGGATTTTTATTTGAGAGAATTGTTCAACAGATTAAATACAGCTTATTCCAACGAGCATATGTTGGAAAATGTGTTCAATCGATGGAAGTTATTAAGTGACGTGATTGTTGAGTTTCCAATGTGCATTTGTTGGTATTTCCTAGGGATACCCGTTGAAATTATATTCTCGAGGCAACGAATAGCATAACGTAAATGGTTGTATGATTTATTTCCAAATGGAATCTGTTGGGAAAGAATGTCCCGATGCAATGAAGGTACTAGAGCATAGCCATCATGACCATTTCCAACGAAAATCTGCTGGCAATCTCTATTCATTCTAACGAGTATCTGTTGACAGTTTTATGCATTTCAATGACCATCCATTGGAAACTTCAAACGGATGCCCGTTGCAAAATGAAAAACCATGAAATTTTTCTAAGTGTCAAACATAATTAAACGCTTCAACGGATGTCCATTGCATGTGCCAATGGATGCCCATTGAAATTAAGAAGCATGATGTAAAAAATTACAAAAGTTTAATATGACAATTACACAATTCACATATTTTCTTTAGTCGATTCTTCAATTGACAAGTCTTCCTTCAATGGTGCATGGAATTTGTCACCATGATCATCTTCTGCATCTTTCTGTTCAACGTCTTCGTAAACCAGATGTATTCGTCATCTATATCAGTTTTTGTGAAAATATTTTCCCGATTATCTGTATCAATTAACCGTATGGGTTTATGATAATCGGTTTGCAACAGATCTTCTTTTTCTTTTGTGTTTATAATACTTTACGGCTTAATCTTAACTACAACCCACCAATCCTCTCTTCAATATTTCAATGTTGTTGGATAGTGCATGAAACATACCTGACCTGTTGTAATGAATGGATCATACTTTCTATATTGTCGTGTCGGGTTGATGTCAATTCCTCCCATTGATCTTTTCGTGCACCACGTCCTATGATTGGGTCAAACCATTGAGATTTTAAAAGCATTATCTTCAATCCAAATAGACCAAGATATTCCACCTGTAGGATTGGGTGCAACATATTGTGGAAATTATCATCTTCTATTTCGCTATTTATGCAAATACCGTAATTGAACATACTTCTATGTTTTTCGTGCTTGTAATTCTAGAATGTATATCCCGAGTAAACATAATTGACCAACACAATATCTTTCTTGCAAGACCATTAGCCAAATCTCTTAACCAAGTAAGATGTCTCTCATTGCAACCCTTAATCTATATAATATAAAAATGAATGGTTACTTATAACATAAATTATTTTACGTATATATATGAAAATATGTGTATTTAAGTAATCTCTCAACCACGAGGCATAATTTTGAAATTTAATTTTGGTGAGTTCATCTGCGTATAGATGTGAATATGTACCCATTACTTCTTCATCAAATATCATGAAATGAAAGTATGTTAACATATATATATATATATGTAAATTAAAAGATTGATTATCATCGTTTTTACCTTTTGAAAGGTAATAGATCCCGACAATTTAATAATATATATATATATATATATGTGTGTGTGGACGTAATTATACTCCTCTTGTGTTAGCAAATATTCCTTGGAATTCCTCATATGTATGACCGATTGGAGTAAAGATCTCAAGAATTACAACAAACGAAGGACTATATTGGTATAGATAGTTTATGTGATCTTTTTTTTATCTTCTCTGTTTCGTGGAAATATGTGACTCAAAATCAAATATATTGAAATATGTGATTTATCCTTTCAAGCGTTGCTTTGTTTTTTGCCTTTTTCTGTAGATGAAAGAAAAACCTTTCGAAATGATACATCCATCTGAATTGAAAAGGGCCACCGAGTACTGTCTCATCTGGTAAATGTATTGGCAAATGTGCCATGATATCGAAGAAGGAGGGCGTAAAAACTCCTTCCTAAGAGCAAAATACTTTCAGAGATATTGTTTTTCAATAATTACAAGTCATCTCTTTTAAATTTCTTGAATATATATCTCTGAATAATATGCTAGTTATGCATAAAACATCGTGAACATTGTGTGGTAATATGTATGTATGAAAACATGACAATCATGACTTTTCAACCCGATGAGCCTCGAACCCAAAATATCCATACACTGAGCAATGTTCGATGGGATAGGTGCCCTTCCAACATGTAACTCCAACTCAAGTCTTTGATATATTGTCTTTTAAATCTTTTCTTGATTGTATGTTATCTTTCATTTTCCCTATCACATTCATAACAATGTTGATGATATTATCAAATATTTTTTTCAATATCCATAACATCTAATGTACTAAATGAAACGAATTTGTATCCTCCATACAATATAGACATGTTAGTCTCTCGTGTGTGCTTCATCTAGATAACATTCCATAGACAGAGAAGTCGCTAATTGTCCACAACAAAACTGCTTTCAATGTGAAATTTTGCTTTGTACTTACATCGTCAGCAATAATTCTGTTGTTCCACAAATCTCTTAATTCATGAATTAAGAGCTGCAAAATTACATCGAAACTTTTCTTCGCATGTTCTAGTCCTGGAATCAACAACATCACAACATGACTTCTCTTTTCAGACACATATCGAGAGGTAAACTATACAGCGAAAAAATCACTGGCCACAAAGAATATTGACTTCCGATTGTCTATATGGACTAAAACCATCAATGTATAGACAAAGATAAACATTTCTCGTTTCATACGTAAACTTAGGAAATATTTTATTGAAATCCTTCTAAGCGTTATCATTTGATGGATGTTGCATTATCCATTCATTCGTTGTATGTTCTATGTACCATCTCTTTCAAAGGTTTTTTATTCATATAACCTTCTCAACCTATTTACTATAGACATATAGAATATCTTTTTGTACAGTATATATTTTCATGAAGATGGTTTTTAGACGAAATTTGCTTGCACCGCAAAATTTAGATTCCAACAGGTCATTATCTTCTACCCAAAATAACATGCAACTATTTCTACAAACAATTTTCTCATATAGCATTCCTAAATATTTTAAAATATTCTTTGGTTCATAATATGCCTCAGGAGCTTGGTTATTTTCCAGTAAATATTAATGTATGTTTTGCAAAATGAATCCATGCAATTTTCACCTACTTTGTAGTCTGTTTTTCTACTAATCAATCTTGATGACAATGATACACAAGCTTGACCTTCATGAAAACCTCGTATATAAGTTATTTCACCGTATCCAATAGGTTAAAAAATCAATGTGTGTCATTGTTCAATATCTCTTCATGTGTTTGCTCAAAAACTCCGAAAACCGCATCTAACACCATTTTCGCATACGTCGACATTTCATAATGAACATGTTAATTTCTTTTCATTGCTTGTGATTCTTTCACATTATCTCTAACGCCACAATTTTTGCCATGAAATAATCAAATTTCGTAATTCTCTACGAAACCCGACTTGTAAAGGTGTTTACAAACAATTTCTTGACTTCGGTACTTCATGTTTTTGCATCTTTATAGTGACATAACATTATCCCGCATTCTTGATACAAAAGTTGAATCCACACAAAACTTGTGAACTGCTCCAATATGTGTAAGAATTATAAGGTAACTTCCTCAATTATGGGATTTTTTTCTATATACATTCTCGATATATATATATATATATATATATATCTATTTGAAGAATACGACATTTTTTTGAAAATATACTTTGTGTTCATGGATTGGTGGTAATAAATTCGAGTTTGTTGTATAAATAGTGAAAATTCCAATGGGTGCATGTTGGAAATACCAAGGACGCTCATTAAAATACAATGTTCAATTATTCCAATGGCCGCATCAAAATTATAACCTTTCCAACGGGCATTCGTTGGAATCAATTATCGGTTTTCAATGGCCTTTCAACGGATACATAAAAAAATTTGTAACGGATGTTATTCGTTGATCGCTCGTTGGAAATACCAACGGATTACAATAGACTTTTGGTCGTTGATAATTTTTCAATTTCCATTACAATTCGTTGCAAATAATATCAACGTACAGATTTGTTGAGCCGTTCATTGATATTTGTCTGTTTTTTTAGTGGGAGGGCCAATTTGTTATCGTGAAATAAATAAACAAGACTTATAAGAGAGATAAGGAAATATGTAAGTAATGTATAATCCATACAAGTTCACAAATGGCATTAGCTAAGGCTCTATATTCATTCTTAGTGTTGCTATGAGATATTATAGTTTGGTTTTTAGCTTTCCATGATATCAAACAAGAAAGATACAAAAAAATTAAAAAAACACATATTTTCTAGAATTTGGACAAGAAATCCAATCTAAGTCAACAAACACATTTGGAAGAAGTTCAGATGTACAAGAATAAAAAGAATTTGTCTCATATGAGATTTTAGATATCTAAGTAGAGCACGAGAAAACTTCCCTCGACTAATCGCAAAAACGCAAACACTCTATTTAGAGGTTAGGCTTACCCATTGCTTCTACCCTATCAAATGAGCTTGCTTGACTACTCCTTTAGACTGATAGTTTGCTTTGAAAAGTACTCTAGAGAGCCTATATGCGATGGCAAAAGATAAGTCATACAAAGAAGGTTCCTCCATGCAAGTCATAAGAGTGTGGCTATAGATTCCTCTGACTCAATGAATGAAGGGAGGAGTATGAAGGTCTCATGGAGTCTTTTCCGTTCACTTATTTTTTTCACCTGCTACAACCAATTGAATAGACTAGTATCCAATCCCTGATGGGCTCTATGTTCTTCATGTCATGTGACTTCAATCAATGCACAACAAAAGTTATGTCAGGTTACATAATGGTTAAATAGAAAAACTTTCCAGCTAATTTTCTATATCATACTATATCAGTTTGCAACTCTCCAGCATCTTTACTTAACCGTTTATTTGGATCCATAGGAGTATTCATCGATTTACAAATATGTTTCAGAAAACTTATGTGATACTGTATAAGAGATTGAAAGAATAAAGTTTGATCTTTGTCAGGCCATAAATATGAAAATGAATTGTAAAGAAGAAAACAAAATTATGTATATTTCAAAATTAATTAATATGAACTATGCTTTACATCTGAATTTATTGAAGTGTACTTAACTACTTTTAACTAACATAACTAATTCTTTAATCTTAAATATATATATTCTTGAATATTTATAATCTTCTATATATGATCTTGATAAATATATTCATGTTACATCAATCTTTATTGAGTTTCTAATGGAGGAGATCGTCGACCTGGTTTCTTTTGTGAATTTTTTGGTGATATTTGATTTATTGGATTTGTATAGAATTTTTTTACTGCTTATCAGTGTTCTTTGATTTATTGATTTATGGTTTTTTTGTCCACTCATACGTTTTGCGTTATCTTTTTGAGTTTAATACTAATAAGAGTCCAAGCAAGTACCAAATCAAAGTAGACCGATTGTTTGATTGTGTTAATAAGAATAAAAAGAAGCATTTTTTGTTAGAGATTAAATAGTCTATGATTTGTGATGAAAATATTTTAAGATGGGACATGAAAAATGTACAATAGGCCAATTGTCCAAAGGATTTTTCTGCATGTAAAAAATCTTTTACGATTATGTTACTGGTGAAATAACAAAGTCATAAATATTAGGATAGAAATTTTGCTCTAGGAATCTATAGTGCTAGGCATAAGTTAACAAAGGAAAACTCAACGCCATATCCACCATATCATCGAAGTTGGAGTTTAGATGTGATTTAGATTATGGTCTATCGTTTGAAACATATAAGCAATAAAGCAAGAAGGATCTTGTATTCTATTTTGTAGTTTTTTTGTGTGTGTTTTAAGGTTTAGGAATACTAAACATTTTAAAGTTAAAATGGCATCGAATTCAGCTACTTTTGGATATTCTAAAACTTGAATTGTGTTTAATTGTGTTAAAGGAGCTACCAAATTTCGGGCTAACCCTGACATGACCACATAATGGTGGGTTAGTTAAAAAAATATTGGATAACGGGAGAAAAAAATATTTCTTGAGCTAATTTGATTTTTTTTTTTTTTTGTTATCGGCCAATTCCTAAACTATGGACTAACCCGTGAATTGAGAAATTTTTAAACATATATTATTTTTTAAATTTTGAATTATATATTTTATCATTGTCATTATTTAGAAAATAATCATAATCTTAACAAATTTCTAAATTCAAGTTTAGTTTGTACTGTTTTGGATTTCCATTTATATTTTTACTATTATATTATATTATATTATATTATATTATTTTTAAAAAAAATTTACCAGAAGAAAAATAATGTTTTATATGATATAATATTATTTATTTATATATTACTTTTTTGTAGGTTAAATTTGAGTTGTGATGTGCAAAAAAAAAACTCAATTCACGATGGATTGGTTTGAATTGAAGTAATCCATTTAGAACTCATATACTAAGTTACGACTTTAGACCACACACAAGAAATGTCTATCTTAGCGTTAAAAAACACTATAAATAAAAACAATGCATATACAATACATAGATTCACTCTAGGAATTGTGACTACGGCGACAAAATTTGTATGAAGCCATCAATGGTCCTCCTTGAGGCATAAAAGAATACAATTAGACATAACAAGAAAAACATACCAAGAGGCCCTACCTCAACCATATCAGCGGAAAACTCCCTTTTATTAGCGACTGCTCTCATTCTGTGAACCACCCGAACTATCGAATAATAAGCGAAACTAGTAGCCAACAATGCAATGGATGTGAGGCCAAGCCACACACCCGATTTCATGGCTCTAGCCATGTCTGAGGAAATGCTCGACCTTGAAGCCATTGTTGTGGTTGCGATGTTAACAAATTAGAACAGACATGTTCTCCCATTTGTTATATAAACTATTTGAATTTGGAAGAGGAATTGTTGTATTATATTTGTTTAAGATATTGTGCTTTCATGTTTAGAATTAAATTAGAATGGCATGCGAATATTAATTAACCCATAATAATATTAATTAATCCATAATAATACGTAATTAAAGAAAACAAAAATTGTCTCTGTTTAGACTAATAATGTCATAAAAACAAAGATTAAAACTAATCATAATCATATTATTAAGATTAATGAGTGTGGTGCGGGCAAAAGGTGACGAAGTAATCAGCCTTGGAGCAAGTGGCGATGCTTGTGGGATCGTCATATGCATAGGAATAAGCCTTAGGACAAGCCGCTTTGAAGATCTTGGAATAAGCAGTGGGTTTGCAAGACTGAGGGTTACCGAAAGAGCCGGTACAGCAATAGCGAGGGGAATTGAAGGAGAAGCAAGCGCCCTTACAGGCTACTACCTGTTTCCCGTTCCTTGACCGGACTTGCAAACCCACCGGACACATCCGGTTTAGGTCGCTCACGCAACCGGCGTAGCTGCATTGTCCCGAGCCTTTCACCGGTTGGATCGACATTGCCAAGTTGTACCTTAAGACAAAAAAAAAAAAAAAACCAACAACATTGTTAAAATGTACATTATGAATCAGATCTTGGATCAGACGTCACAAATATGTAAAACAAAATGGTACCCATCGACGAGGCTGACGTCATAGAAGTCCTGGTCGTGACCGAGCGTGATCTCCGCCAGGGTCGCCGGAGGAGCACCGCCAATGCCGTTGCAGAGGAGGGAGCCACCGCAGTCTCCGGTGGCGCAGCGGCCGCGTCCCGATCGGTCGAAGACGCAGCCGTGGCGTCCCCAGAAACGACCTGACCAAAGCGATGGGAGCTGCAAAGTGAAGGCTCTGTTTGGCAGAAGCTTGAATCCTCCTCCGGCGATGAGCTTTTGCCCTGCGCTTGGTTGGATCCCTGGCCAAACTGGGTGTGAACACTTGTTGTACAGTGTCACCTTTGTTGCTGTCAAACACCCAATTGAAAATATGAAGAAAAAGAAGTGAGAATTTGTTATGTATTCTCTCTTGTTGCCTTTGGGTATTGGAATCTGTGATTTCTTAAATCTGAATGTACAGAGATTGTGTGTGTGAGAGAGAGAGAGAGAGATAGATATGAGAGATTCAAGAAGATCTTTCTTGTGAAACTCTGCATTTCGTCAACATTTCCGGCAAAATGTCTTAAGAAAGTGTATGCTTTTCCTAGAAAGTGCAGTTGCAGTGTGATACCAAAATATAAGATCCAAGTTGTGTTCTTTATTTAAACCAAGATTAGGCTTTTGCTCTTAAATTATCATCTTCCCTTCAGGGTAAATGTAAAGTTTCCTGGAAGAATGAAGTTTTCAAGAAAATCTGGATGATGGATGAATCACAATGCAGTCTACCATTAGAAGATCCGAAGGTGATCTTTTGCCCTAAACCCAGATTAGACATTGATACATAATTCATAAATGTAAATGAACCAAACAAATTTCGACACAAATATTGAACTAGGAATGGAAAATAAAAAAGAATACCTGAAGCGTGGAAGAGAAAAAGAGTTAAGGCGAAGAAGATAAGTGAAGAAGAAGCCATTGATGGATGGTAAGTGAGTGAAGAGTGCAGTGATTTCTCAGTGTTTGATGGATTTTGCAATTGTGGCAAATCCCTTTATAGAGTATAGACCCCAAAAATAAAAAAGAGTGGCTCCTTTTTTTTTGTCGAAAAAGAGAAGAATTGCCTATTTTTTTCAACGTTAAATTTTATAACGGCACTCGTACGGGAGAAAATAATCTCTTTTTCTTTCACATGATACAAAAAAATCAGTAATTAGTTTAAGAATACATAATAGTGTTGTATTCTATAAAATAATATTTGATCCGATTTAATGTGTTATGCATAGAAAAATTTGATAAACTAAATAAAATTTTATTTTATAAAGATGAATTTAAAAATATATGTAAATTCAAAATAAATATGATATCATTTTCGTTTATTTATATATTTTAACTTTTTATGATATTTTTTTTGTAAAAATTTAATATATGAACAATTATTTATTATTTATTTTAATTGTAAAAAAAATATATATTAATTAAGATATGGATTGAATCTAAATTAAAATAAACATTAATTAGAGATTATAAATGATACCAAGAACATTTTTTTTCATTTCAAATGTTTTCTTTTGAATAATATATATATTTTAAATACTTGTAATTTTAATTTTTTTAAAACTAAAATTAACTAAAATAAGTTAAAATTAAAACTTTTTTCAAGATAATCAATTTTAAATAATATATATAACTAAAATCAATTTTTTTAATAATTATTTTGGTAAATTTAATAATTTACTAAATTTTATTTTATATAAATATATAAAAAATTTTGTTTTTTAATTATTTATTAATTTACTAATTTTTTTTATTTATTTACTTTGATAATATGGATAAAAAATCAATATATATTAATAATTATTTTATTTAAGTTTAATAATTTATTAAATATTAATATTATTAATTATATAATTAATTTAAAATAATTTATGGATGATAATTATTAATTAAAGTAGAATAGAAAAAAAAATTACTTTGATAATGTTGAAATTTGAAAAAGGAGAAAGAATAAAAAAAACTTATAAATTATTCAATTTTTTATATATTAAATTCGAAAATTTGGAATTATTTTTATAAATTTATACTAATTATTTTTGAAATAATATCGAAAGTTAGATATCATTAAATGTTTTTAAACGAAATTTGAGATATAAATTCTAAAACTATATATATACATGTATTGTATTGTCCATTCCATTTCACTTCCCTTTACTTCATAATTATAATAAAAATCAATTGTATATAAAATTTGAAAACATTAATTTATATTAGGTTATAATACACACAATTAAAAAATAGAGTAGATATTCGTTACTTGAAATTTCATTCAATTATCATAAAAAGACATGTATGATTTCTATAGACATATTATATATTTTACACATATTTCATACTCTAAATTTGTTTATAATGTATTATATATTAGGATTTATAAATTTTTTTAAAATTTCAATGAATTATGCAATATACACTAAAAATAAGTTTATGCAATGTGAATTTTTACGGTTATAAAAAATTAAATGTGATTTCCACATTCTTTATTATACATGTATAAAATTGAATTGAACTATTAAAAAACCAAAATAACATGGTAACAAGGCGGAATATCAGAAATACTCTTATAGGGCTAAATCACTTCAAAAATACATTTCCCCAAAATAATTATTAAATCCGAAAAATAAAAACTGAAGAAAAGACAAATTTGCCCTTAATGTTCGAACGTGGAAAAATGGAAGTTCGGCAGGTTTTTGACGTGAAAAACTGTCGAAAACGAGAAAGCCGAACATTTTTTCGCCGTGAAACCTGTTTAAAAGTTTATAGCAAGAAAGAAATAAGTGATGTCAAACTTGAGAGGGATCGATTTGAAGTTGGCGAGAAGGAAACTGGCGAAGA
>CM071869.1:32570946-32588074 GCA_036759665.1 Gynandropsis gynandra
TAGACTAGGTTAGAAATGGATAGTCCTTGCTGCAACGGGTTGCACAAGGGATGTGGAGCGAGTGGTCACACGAGAGTTGCGGAATAGCTCTCGATTCACCGGTTCATCTTCGAAGGATGTTACACACCAACAAAGAACGAACAAGACGTTGGATATTACACACCAACGGATTGCTGGATATTACACACCAACACAAGAATTCACAAAGGAAATTCAAGATAAAATTCAAAGATTCAAGATTTATTGTTCAAAGGAGGGGGTGGCTGGCTATATACATAAACCAAGGCCATGCAAATGTAAATGCAACATTAAATGAATGTCTCCATGCAAGACCACTATTAAATGCATTGAAAACACAAAAGAACATTAATACAAGCTTGTAAGACGTGCATGTTGGAACACAAACTCGTCTCTGAACCCTTGGGCTATTAATTAGGTCACGGGAAAAGTGACATGTGGCCTCGTTAAAAACCCGTTGTCGGAAAACCCCGTGGGACAAAACCGACGAAGGGAAAAGAGTACACGCGGGTCACTTACCTAATTAATAACCGTTGGGGGCGGGTTTCGACTTGGATAACATTTCTTAAGATTGTGACTTCACGTGGATTTGAATAATCTTCGTAAACATGGACGACCGCGAGAATTCCAATAATTGCGTCCTTAAGCTTCATAGCCTTGGCTCGGGTCACGGGACCAACTGGTAGGATCAACGCCTCTTCCTCCTTAGCCTTAGCTCGGGTCACGGGACCAACGTCTTTTGATCTGGTCGCATCTCGGGTCGCGCTAGCAGCGTCTTCTTCTGCATTGGAGGTCGCGTCCTCTTCTGCATTGTTGGTCGCGTCCTCGACGTCCTCCGGGATCATAGCATGCTCCCCTTCTTGGAAAAGATTTGCCTCAAATCCGCTTGATTTGCGACAAAAGGAACCAAGTCAGTGACATTAAAATTAGAACTCACATTGTATTTACCTTGCAAATCGAGTTGGTAGGCGTTGTCACTGATCTTCTTGGTCACTGAGAATGGACCGTCGATCCGGGCATTAATTTTGACTTCCACTTATTCGGGAATCTTTCTTTTCGTAGGTGAACCAAAACTTGGTCACCGGGCTTTAAAGTCAACTTCTTTCGTCCTTTGTTTGCTTGTTTCACATAGAGCTTGGTTTTCTCCTCTATGTTTTTCCTCGCCTTTTCATGAATTTGTTTGACCATCTTGGCCTTTCTTTCTCCGTCCAGGCTAACTCGATCACTTGATGGCAAAGGCATCAGATCCAGGGGTGAAGCAGGATTGAACCCGTACACAATTTCAAAAGGAGAGAATTTTGATGCGGGATGGATAGCATGGTTGTAAGCAAATTCAGCCTGTGGTAAACATTCTTCCCAAGTTTTTAAATTCTTCCTAACAATTGCACACAATAAGGTTCCTAGGGTTCGATTCACTACTTCGGTTTGACCATCGGTTTGTGGATGACAAGTCGTGGAGAATAATAGTTTTGTTCGTAACTTGGAGCACAAGGTCTTCCAAAAATAGCTAAGAAATTGGGTATCCCTATCGGAGACTATTGTGCTAGGCATGCCATGCAGACGTACTACCTCTTAACAGAAAAGTTCAGCTACATGCAATGCATCATCCGACTTTTGACATGATATAAAATGCGCCATTTTTGAGAATCTATCTACTACCACAAAAATTAAATCCTTACTGGTTTTAGTCCTAGGTAACCCAATCACAAAGTCCATAGATATATCAGTCCAAGGGTGAGTTGGGATAGGAAGAGGGGTATACAAACCGTGAGGCTGAACCTTAGATTTAGCATGTTTACATGCAATGTATCGCTCGCAAATACGTTCAACGTCCCTCTTCATATGCGGCCAGTAGAAGTGATCCTGCAATATTTTCAGTCTTTGCAACTCCGAAATGGCCTATAAGTCCACCTCCGTGGGCTTCTCTAACAAACAACTCTCTCATAGAGCAGTTAGGCACACATAAACGATTATCATAAAATAAATACTCATCATGCCTATAGTAGTGTCCTGAAGCAAATTTCTCACATTTCTTGTAAGCTTCTCCAAATTCTAGGTTAGATGCATATAATTCTTTGATTTGTTCAAAACCTAGGAGTTTAGCATCTAAAGTATTCAACAATGCGTACCTTCGGGATAGGGCATCAGCCACTACATTCTCCTTACCTTGCTTGTATTTGATGACATAAGGAAAAGTTTCGATGAATTCCACCCACCTCGCATGTCTCTTACTTAGTTTGTTTTGATCCTACAAGTATTTGAGCGATTCATGGTCGGTGTGTTTCACAAACTCCTTTGGCCATAGATAATGTTGCCAAGTTTGTAACGCCCTCACGAGTGCATACAGTTCTTTGTCGTAGGTGGCGTAGTTGAGAGTGGCACCTCCGAGTTTTTCGCTGAAGTAGGCAATCGACTTCTGATCCTGCATTAAAACTGCACCAATTCATACACCGGATGCATCACACTCAATTTCATACGTTTTAAGAAAATCGGGTAATATAAGTAAAGGAGCATTAGTCAGTTTCTTCTTCAACGTTTCGAACGCTGCCTCTTGCGCTTCTCCCCACTTGAATCCCAAGTTTTTCTTAATGACTTCCGTAAGAGGGGCGGCTAAGGTGATGAAGTCCTTAACGAATCACCGATAAAAACCCGCGAGGCCATGGAAGCTTTGGACTTCCCCGACGGTCTTTGGGCTCGGCCATTCCTGAATGGCTTTGACCTTCTCTTCGTCGACCTTCACGCCATTTGCACTTACTACAAAACCTAGAAATACGATATTTTCCGTACAAAAAGTACATTTCTTTAAGTTGGCATACAACTCTTCTTTCTTAAGTACCTTCAACACTAATTCTAGGTAACCTAAGTGTTCCTTTAAGCTCTTGCTATAGATCAAATATCCTCAAAGTAGACTATCATGAATCTACCTATATATTCCCTAAGCACATGGTTCATTTATCTCATAAAGGTACTAGGTGCATTCGGTAACCCAAAAGGCATAACTAACCACTCATATAATCTGTACTTAGTTTTAAACGCTATTTTCAACTCATCGCCTTCCTTCATCCTAATTTGATGG
Source organism: Gynandropsis gynandra (assembly GCA_036759665.1). Lineage (NCBI taxonomy): Eukaryota > Viridiplantae > Streptophyta > Magnoliopsida > Brassicales > Cleomaceae > Gynandropsis > Gynandropsis gynandra. The sequence continues at coordinate 32,574,041 of CM071869.1, forward strand.
TAACCACTTTTAAGATCAATTTTTGAAAATATCCTACTTCCATACAATTCGTCGAACATGTCATCTAGCCTAGGAATAGGATGTCGATACTTCACCGTAATGTTGTTGATTGCACGAAAATCAACACACATGCGCCACCTGCCATCTTTCTTTGGCACGAGTAGCACGGGCACGGCGCACAGACTCATACTCTCGCGAATATGTCCCTTGGCCATGAGCTCCTCCACTTGCCTTTGCAGCTCCTTAGTCTCCACGGGATTGGTTCGATAGGCTGGCAGATTTGGTAATGTGGCGTCTACCTATAAACTCTCTAAGAACTTGGTTCATTAAACGCATGATAGTACTAGGTGCACTTGTCAACCAAAAAGGCATCACTAACCACTCATATCATCCATAATTAGTTTTAAACGTCGTTTTCCATTCATCACCTTCCTTCATCCTAATTTGATGGTAACCACTTTTAAGATCAATTTTTGAAAATATCCTACTTCCATACAATTCGTCGAACATGTCATCTAGCCTAGGAATAGGATGTCGATACTTCACCGTAATGTTGTTGATTGCACGAAAATCAACACACATGCGCCACCTGCCATCTTTCTTTGGCACGAGTAGCACGGGCACGGCGCACAGACTCATACTCTCGCGAATATGTCCCTTGGCCATGAGCTCCTCCACTTGCCTTTGCAGCTCCTTAGTCTCCACGGGATTGGTTCGATAGGCTGGCAGATTTGGTAATGTGGCTCCGGGAACGAAATCGATTTGATGTTCGATTCCTCGTATCGCTGGCAATCCGGTTGGGTTCTTTTCGAGAAAGACATCGCTGTATTCCTGCAATAAGTTAGAAATCTCACTCGGCAGCACTGGTGCAAGGTTAGCTAACCTCGAGAGAGCTTCCTTATAAAAAAATAACAACATGGTCTGATCAGAATGAAGAGATTTCTTGATCTCACCCGATCTTGTGTAAAAATTTGCCGATCTAAGTTCGAGCACGCTTTGCTTCTTCAAATGCAATTGGTCTTGCAGCAATTCCTTAGGCGTCAATGGAACGAGGACGGTCTTCCTGTCATTATACTCAAAGTAATATTTATTAGTATAACCATCGTGTTTTACCTTGCGATCCGATTGCCAAGGTCTATCGAGCAGAATATGGCTCGTCTCCATTGGCAGCACATCGCACAAAATCTCATCTTCGAATTTTCCTATGGCAAAGGGCACGGTTACTTGGCTTGTCACCTTCATCTCGCTATTTTCATTCAGCCATTGTAGCTTATATGGCTTCTGATGTTTTTGAACTTTCAATCCGAGCTTTCGAATCGTAGCGCTTGCAACATTCGTGCAACTTCCTCCATCTATGATAACGCTACATACTTTGCCATGAACTAGGCAGCGGGTGTGCAACAGATTTTCTCGTTGTTCTTGCTCGTCACCCTTAGGTTGCACGTTTAGAGAACGTTGTGTAACCAGTAACTCGCTCGTGGCCGGTTCCTCCTCTCGCGTCTCGTTTGACAGTTCGGCCGCTTCGTCCTCAGACTCGAATTCTCGGTCGTCGCAATGGATCATGACCTTCTTGTTTGTACACTCACTGGCGTAGTGTCCTCTCCTGTGACACTTGAAGAATTTCACATCCCGAGCCCTTGAATTTGTGGCCTCGGCCTTTCCTTTGTCCCGCGGCGCGGCTGGTCCTGCTTTCATCGCGTTTCGGCCCGCTGTTTGCACCTTTGACGTGTCGCGGTTCGCTGGAACCGTGTTGTCCTTCTTTGGATAGCTCGGTTTCTCATCTTGTGATGGACCATATTTTCAGCCCCATAGTCCGAGCGGGGATTCCTTCGCCGTTGGAGTTGTTGCTCGATAAGAATTGCTTTGTGAAGCATTTCCTCGACCTCCAAGTAGTGTTATAACCCGAGATGATCTTGGATATCTACGTTGAGTCCTCCAAAGAACCGAGACATCGTCGCCTCCCTATCTTCTGTAAGGTCAGCCCGCAGCATGAGTATCTCCATCTCTAGGAAATATTCCTCAACGGAACGGTTTCCATGGATGAGCTTAGCCGCCGATGCACCTCTCGGTGGTGATGGCTTGGCACGGACCTTTTGCGCATAATTGTCTTCATTTCCAGCCAAGTGGCTACTGGTTCTTTGCCATTTCTCCATCTAGAAATCGTGAGTTGATCCCACCAACTCAAGGCATAGTCGTAGAACTTCGTGGCCGCCACCCTAATCTTCTTTGCCTCGGGGTATGCTTGACAACCAAAGAAGAGCTCCACCTTTTTCTCCCATTCTAGGTAGGCTTCCGGGTCGGCCTTCCCGTGGAACGCTAGAGTTTTCAGCTTGAGACCAGCGAGTTCATCTCTCGGGTCGTCTCTCCGTTCTTTTTGTGTGCGCCGCCACCGATAACTACTTCGGGACGAGGATGAACTGCCTCGTTCGTAATAGTTGTTGTCCTCCTCATGCTGGTTCCTCTCACGTTGCTGGAACGCATGAGCGTCTCTCGGTCGTGTTGGATGTTCAGTCTGAAACTCTTACCGAAACTCCTCCATTTTGTTGGTGATGCTCTGCTCCAGACAAGCCGCGAGAACCTAAATGAGTCTCTCATTTACCCTGTTGTTCTCGGCACCTATTTCTCCCATGACGTCCTACGGTTCCTTGCGTATACCTACTCACAAGTTCTTGCACACGAACACATGGAGCAGCCACAAGCGGAAAGTAAGAAAACCCTCGACAAGGACACGTACGGATAGATACGCACGAGATATACACCTAAACGTACGAAATGTATATATATATATTGATTTTTTGTAACGTTCAACCAAGCTATGACCGAAAATATCAAAACCAAATTGAACTAACCTTTTCGCTAGAAGGAGCTCTGATACCACTTGACGCGATCCCGACTGGAACGACGCTCTAGACTTGGTAGATTAGAAATGAATAGGCCTTGCTGCAATGGATTGCACAAGGGATGTGGAGCGAGTGGTCACACGAGAGTTACGGAATAGCTCTCGAGTCACCGGTTCATCTTCGAAGGATGTTATGCACCAACGAAGAACGAACAAGATGTTGGATATTACACACCAATGGATTGCTGGATATTACACACCAACACAAGAATTCACAAAGAAAATTCAAGATAAAATTCAAAGATTCAAGATTTATTGTTCAAAGGAGGGGGTGGCCGGCCATATACATAAACCAAGGCCATGCAAATGTAAATGCAACATTAAATGAAGGTCTCCATGCAAGACCACTATTAAATGCATTGAAAACACAAAAGAACATTAAGACAAGCTTGTAAGACGTCTATGTTGGAATGCAAACTCGTCTTGGAACCCTCGGGTTATTAATTAGGTCACGGGAAAAGTGACACGCGACCTCATTAAAAACCCGTCGTCGGAAAACCCCGTGGGACAAAACCGACGAAGGGAAAAGAGTACACGCGGGTCACTTACCTAATTAATAACCGTTGCGGGGCGGGTTTTGGCTTGGATAACGTTTCTTAGGATCGTGACTTCACGTGGACTTGAATAATCTTCGTGAACATGGACGGCAGCGAGAATTCTGATAATTGCGTCCTTAAGCTTCACAGCCTTGGCTCGGGTCACGGGACTTGGTGGTAGGATCAACGCTTCTTCCTCCTTAGCCTTAGCTCGGGTCACGGGACCAATTTCTTTTGATCTGGTCGCATCTCGTGTCACGCTAGCAGCGTCTTCTTCCGCATTGGAGGTCGCGTCTTCTTCTGCATTGTTGGTCGCATCCTCGACGTCCTCCGGGATCATATCAGAACTCTTGAAGAGATTATGGTTTATTAGGATCGTGACATCATTTGTTGGGTTTGAGGTTTACTATTCGAGTTGTAGTTGATGTTTAGGAGTTGTAGTTGAGGTTTAGGATGTCCTAGGTTTTGCTATTGGATTGTTAGTAGGCTTCAGTCCATTCCATCCATCAAGCAACAAATGAATTGGTTCACTAATATTGTAATCAAGTAGCGAATTAAAAACCACTTCAAAATAATATTGATACATAGATTAGTTTTTCTTTCAACTTTAATTCTTCAAGTCTTCAAGTATGCTTTCATCAATAACAATTGTGCATGCAATAGTACATTCTCACTCAATTTGTGTAAGTATAACAACAAAAGCTGTGAGACTCATAGACAATTAAAATAGATCCGAAATTTGAAGGGAAATATCGAAAACAACAATACTGATTGTAGTCATTATCAACAATTTGACATGTTTCAAATTTTTGTGTTGCTCAACAACAATTTCATTAATTATCTTCTCAAGATTTTGTTGTTTTCTTAGCTACTAATGATTTTTTATTCTTTTTTATCATTCCTGTAGAATATTGAATATTCTCTTCAGAGCAATTGGAGTTAGAGTTTCTTTGAAAAAGGTTAAAAAGTGAAAAATTTTACATCATGATACATGATCCAAAAGAATTTCCAATTAGTCGAAATTTAACCAAACAATTATATATTTCTTGAACATAATCCTTTTGTTATTCGGGTAAGAAAAAACTTTGTACACAAATGTAGATAAATAGTAAGTTCAAACATACTTAATACTTCAACCAGATGTACATAAAATATTGCATTTAAAATGTTGTACTTGATTCAGTACTTATGTTAATTATTGTTCATCAGACAACACACACTTTGGGATTCTAGATCATCGAAATGGATAGATTTTCGAACCAGTTAGACTCAGACTACCATATAGGTATATTCTTATGATCAAATCATAAAGTAATATGCATGTTATTCTTTATTTTTTCTTTTCTTTCTCACCTCTTTTTTCGCATTAATTTTTTAAACATGTGTAAATATTTTCAAAGCTTTTGTTCTTGGATGTGGAAGTTGGATATATGTCTTATCGCTTCGATCCGAGCTTATCAATTATTGTGTTTTTAAACACTTTTTGCATTTAAAGTGTTGTTCCAATCTTCACGCATACAATCATATTTCTTAAACAGTACGGGTGCAACTAAATCAGTGGAAACATACTTTCATAGACATTCTTATCAAACAACTAAGTACATAATCCAATCCTTCCCTTTTCAATCAAATTTCACACACAATAAAGGATTTACACAAATGTACAATTGATTCATATCCAATAGTTTAGTAAAACTCATCCAATTATCTTTCATCTTTCAGTGGGCATATATTCTATCTGTAATTATTTTTTAACAAGCTCTCGAAAATAATGGCAAATTTCATTATATTTTATGTAATCCTTGTTCCTTAGTTGATTGTTGACACACTATAAGCTTTGTTATGTTTGATAACATCTTTATATTTTTCTTTTTCTTCTCTAAATGATTCGTAACTAATTTGACTTCTTCTTGTTTTCTTTGAGTTGCTCCAGAGCAATTTTTAATTGTAACTTTATAGCTTCCTTTTCTTTAAGAATCTTGACATTGAATTGACTCATTTTGACTCATTTTTCATATAGTTCTCCCATATTCAAATCATTATCAATGTCTTTATCATCCTCGTTATCAGAGTTAATAACTTCGGAAAAGGTTACATATCTTGCAATTTCCTCATCATCACTTTCTTCTTTCGAATTTTTCATATATGATGTGTTTGACTTTTTTTGTCAATACATTCATTCTTTGTATGTCCATGACCGTGACAAATGAAACACTTTTTTGCATTCAAGGTTTTCATATTAGATTCTATCTTTTGAACACTTGGGCACTCGTGTTTCATGTGTCCATACTCCTTGCATTCATGATATTGTATTTTTTTCACCTTTCTCGGTGTATGCCTTAATTGTCTTGAAGTCTTCTCCTGGTGCTATTTTCAGAAATTTGTTGTATTTCTTGACCAACAATGATATCTCTTCAGCTATTCCATCAATTCCTGTCATATTCTCATTAGCTTTTAGAGTTATACCTTGTGTTAATTTTTTAGTTGTAGACTATTTTTCCAATTTTAATTCCATTTCGTAAGCTAACAGAATACATATAATCTCTTTGAAGCTTGTGATGTCGGTATTGATTGTCATGTTCATAGCTAACTTTTAAGCAGAAACTTCTTAGGTAGACATCAGAAGAGCTTTTTAACAATTTTATTTTCTTCACATTGTTAGCCAAGTACATATCATTTGCTAAGGCATTTAGTCTTTTACTAAATTCTTTGGCATCCTCATTCTCTCTCATCTCATTTTTTCATTCAAATTGATGCTCAAGAATGTCCAACCTTGTCCATTTCACGCTTGGCGTTCCTTCATGAATTGTTTGTCGTGTATTCCATGTATCATTCATCATTTCACACCCTTGTACTTTTTTAAATTTATCCATTTCAACAGAGGAAAAGATATCCGCTAAATCCTTTTTATTATGAGTTGAACATCTGTTCTCGGTCGGTGTACAATGATCAAGTGTTTTTTATTTCTCTTTTCCTTTTTCATCACTCACCATTTGAGGATTCCAATCATACTTTAGGGCTCCCCATACGTATTCGTCAATGTCTTGAATGTCGATTCTCATTTTAACTTTCCAATACAATTTGAAGAGTTAAGCATAACGAGTTTGCATAACGATTATAAATATCATGAAATTTCCATCTCTCTCCTTCTTGGATCTTGAAAACATATATAGGATTGACTTCTTTGATTCGTTTCCAGCTCTGACACCAATTCAAGAAGCTAGAGAGTATATGGACACAATGTTTTGATAGCGTTCTCACATTCCAAAGTGACTTCTTGTTTAATTATCAAACACTTGCTAGTAGGTTGGGAAAATAGTGGATATCCATAAATACAGTACTATTTGTATTCGTATTTGACGAATATTCAGATTTACTATATGTATTTAGCACTTATGTATATGAATAATTAGCCCTACTATTTGTATTTGTATTTTTTTTGAATATCTGATTTTTGCTATTTATATTTGTATTTGATCCCTCATATATTCAAATTTATAATTCATATACGGATCGAATACGAATTGGATTCGAATATTTTGAATATTTTGCCCACCCTTAGTCACCAAATACACATAAGTTTCATGTGAGGATACCTATGATTATAGACTCAGACTTCTGTTGAATAGTCTATCTGTCCTGAAATTATATTCCAAGTCTAACGCTACACAACCCCGTATGTTAACCGCCTAAGATTATTCACATAGTATTTCTAGGTTATAACATGATTCTCCGAACCACTCTTTCACAAATCTCTAAATAACGCGTCTAAGACTTGTGTTAAAACACTCACTCAAGTTCTTCGTAAGAAATATGTTTTAAAGTTAAGCCCGTTCTTATCTCTTCTGTAATGTTTGCTCGATGTATGCTTATGGAGAATGAAATTTTCGTTCTTAGCAACATCATTCTTTTTATAATCACTTGATGTATTTTTGCTAGATTTCCTCCGTCATCTAGCCTCCTTGATACTTTCCAATTTGTTACTTCTTAACTAATTTTTTATTGACCTTTTCAATATAAAATTTAGTCAATCATATTATCAAAAAAACATTACATGAACAAACACAATATTTGGAAAAAAAATCAAATTGGCATCTCAATATTCCATTATATATGTTATCTTATATATATTCATATTGTATTAATAAATCAGTCGGAATTTTATCCCCAAATATTCTAACTATGAACAAAGATATTTGCACAAAATATCTAACATCTATTACCCTCAAGTTATTGCTTAAAGAGACTTTTGGAAATGAACACACCAAATTTTTAGTCCTAAGTGATTTCGATTGAGTTTCGGTAAGATGATCATGAATATATATATATATATATATGTCGAATGATAAGCATACCAAAATATCATTGCGAACAAAATAACAGTGAACCTCAATATTATTCGTATGCTCATAAAAAAATTGGATCTGCATTGATGAGGAAAGCAGTTTGACTATCACAATACAACTAAACAAGATGAGGGTAGGAGAATCCCACACTATCAAGCGATAATTTCAACCATTTGATTTCACGAATAGTCATTTCCATTGCACGACATGTATCTTTGATGGGCAAACAAGAACGGGTTTCTTGCTTGTTGGACTTCCACTAGATAAGTGAACCACCAAAAAAAGGAAAAAAACCTACCAATAAAGAAACAACAGTGCGATCGAACTCGCACAAAGAAAACATAGATAAACCAATATTGGCCTTGAAAAGAATACCTTGATCCATAATAGTCTTCAAATAACAACTGTCCAGAAAGTTGCATTCCAATTAATCAATCGTGGAATTTTAAATAAAATGTGATAATGTGTGGATACTATTAAAAAAAGCCTGGATAAGTAACATCGAGGTAAACAAGTTGGCCAACGAGACTAAAAAATGTTTGGATTAGAGAACAATGGCGTCATAGAGAGTCCAAGTCGATGATTTTTGTGCCATTGAAATAACACGGTCTCAAGCCCAAAAGCCAACTTTTAAAACGATGTCAAGCATATTTTCTTTACATAGATAATTCAAGGGCATTGTGAGCAACCTTAATACAAAAAAAAAATACTTCAAAATAGTCAGGTCTTTCATGTGAAAACATGAATTCAAATATGTCTTGAAGCATTTTATATGCTCAAAATACACTTACGAATTCAAAATACCCTTTAGATTAAAGGGAAAAAAATGTGAAATGGCGAATTACTATAATGACTATCAAATTGTCCATATAACTAACATCACCTTCACAAATTCCAAGAGGAAATTCCATATGGTCCTCATCATGCAAACCACCATGAAGAACTCACCATAATCAATATCTTTAACTTGATTATTATAATGAAAAATAAGACGAGTTTGTATCATTTCACCATACCACCAAAATGATACTAGATTTTATAGATTTAATTAAAACCCGGTTGCTTTCATTCCTGGTGATAAATATTAGAGTGACCATATATGATTATTTTCCAAGGCGTCGAGTACATCTTGCATAAAGCGACACCAACGCTAATCACTAAATGTCTTCGTGTGATGGCAAGGGTTTATTTGTACAAAAATGGTCACTATAAAGATGTGATGGCCAGAAGAAAAATGATCACCCGAAAAATAAGTAGATAGATGATATGATGTGCCTGAGGTTGCAAGATGAGATGGGACATCTTGTGAAAGGTTCCTAATACAAACAATATTGTTTATAAAATTCCGCAGTTTTGTAAATGGATGTTTTTTACAGTGACCATGACTCAAACATTTCAAAGAGAACGACTCCACATTAGATAAAACACATGATGGATAACAAGAAAAAGATTATATTGATGATAAACTTGAGCCCCATATCATCCAAATTGGGTGAGTTTTTTTAACCGAAAATTCGGTTTTCAAAGGTAGATTAATGATGAAAAATGATATAAAAGTCGAGTCATTTTCCTCAAGATCACCAAAGCTAAGAGGTGTCGAAGTGGAACGAAATATGGAAAGAGGAGTATCTATTGATGAGATAATGCAGAAAAGAAACTCTCTTCAAAGAACTTCACATCTCGAGAAATAAAGAAGACCAATCGCTCGAGATCAATCAACCTCAAACTCTATGACCATAAAGGATATTCTACACAAACACAACTATGACTACAAAAGAAAAACTTTTCACCAACGTGTTGTAGGTTGTCAACGTTAAAAAATTGATCCAAACATACATAGCTTAGTAAAATATTGTAGTCGTGTTAGGAGTATGGTTAATAATATTACCACCGGTAAAAACATTATCTCCCAATAAATCAATTGGAAATGTTCCTTGGAATAACAATACTCGAGCAACATTCAACATATGTCTATACTTACATTCTACGCGAGCATTATGCTATGGAATTCTAACACATGAAGTTTCATGAAAAATACTCTAATCAACATAAGAACTCAGTATCATTGTCATTACAAATCCACTTTACCTTTATCGAATATTCACGTTTCACAAGAGTACATAACCTATGCAAATGTGCAATAACATTGGACTTGATCTACAACATATAAAGCTAGACAACGCGAGTAATCATCAATTACTATCAGTATATAGCGAGTGGCTGAATATATGGTGTATGATATGGAGCCCAAACATCACAACAGATAAGTTTAAAAATATGTGTAGTTTTAGTAATACTTAGCATAAAAAATCTTGTTTTTGTTTAGCACGATGACATTTATCATATACTTTATCCGACTATTCTTCAAACTAAAATCAAAATCGACACTTGGCAACAAAGACAAAACTAGGAAAAACTATACGTCCCAAATGAGCATGCCATAAATCAACAGATAATCTCGTGTAGATACAGTCTCTACAGTCACAACATTCATAAAATAATAATGTTATTCATGTTGTTCACTTGTTCTAATCAATATCTTCGTAGTGCGATCTTGAAGCATACAACATGTCATGTTAAAGAGGACATCCGCACAACATGTCATGTGATTTCTTAAACCCATGTTCAAAAATCATGAAACCGACAAGGTCTTACCCGTTTTGTATTCACTCGCATCGAGTTAGAAATGACATGATAATTAGAAAAACTATCTAAGTTAACATGGATAGGCTCCTTAACATGAGAAGCCTCTGAATCATGTTCAATCAGGACAATCAACTTGAAAACAAGCTAGCAACCAACATGAAATCAAAAGCCACTCGACACAAACCAATCGTAACACCAAACCAATCGAGGAACTAGCAGGCTTCGACAATCACCAACCGTCAACATCACCAACCAACGACCATCAATTGCAACACCAATTAAATATATGAACAAAGAGGACCAACAACTACTAACCAGTGATACCTAACGCCAAGATATGCCAAGGAACAATGCAATCTATCGTTCGTGGAGAATGGTGACATATGTGTTCGACACCACCAAGGAAACCGGAGAATAACTACTATCATACAATATGGCATGCTACTAATCAATATTTTGCTAGTAGAGCGATGTCCACGAAAGGGACAATTTGACATAATGATGTTGGTGATTCGAGAAAACGATCTAAAAGAATGTTGTTGATGCGTAAAAATAAACAATGTTTGAGAAATTAAGATAAATAAAAGAAAAAAATAATTAATGAAACAAAACACTAGATGTAGAAAATATCTAGACAACATTTTAATAAAAAAAAATTGGCATTTTCTGTTATGTATTTATTTTGTGCTATATATACACATTTTTTTTTTAACAAAGTAGTCAAAATATTCTAACCAATCAACCAAAGTCTCCATGTTATAAATTTTGAAAAAAATCCAGACAACAAAAGTTGCAAACAATATAATATAATATATGGCATCTTAACTGCGAAAAGTGGACGTGCATATAATATTACATTCACGACCGGTTCAACCAAAAAATTGTTGGAAAAGAGATTATGTATCATAAAATTAAAATAGATCCTTTTGTATTTTTTAATATATAATTATTCTAAATATTAATTACTTTTTTAAAAATAATAAATCTTAAATTTATTGAGAATCTATTCGAATGCTTTTGTCAAATATGATCTGAACCAGCCCTGATTACATTTTATATTTGTTTTTAAGTAATTTACCCAAACAGACCGTAATGCCGACCTTTGTGCTGTCTGATGCGTCTTCTCACAGTGGGTCCCACTTTCAAAGAGATTCTCTTTGGGAATGGGAAGAACCGTTGAAGAGAGATGGGAAAGAAGAATACTCACTCTCTGCTTATGAAATTATTATATACTCACTGTAAATAACATCGAATGTATTATCCATAAACAATTAAGCAAAGAGCACATGTAATTTTTGTCCAAAGATGGGGTTCATTCAAAGATAACATTCATTTCGAATGAGGTTGAATTTTTTTCATGATGCTTATATTTTTTATTATAATAATAATAATATTCTAAAATACTCAATATTTTTCTGTGATTTTATAATAAAATTTTATGATTGGTTTATATATCATCATCATTATCATCATCCACCTCATCCAATTTTTTCTATTTTGTAAAATTTTAATAGATTTTCTCTTAACTTTTTTAATTTCAACTCATTTCTCCTTCGTTAGGAATTCGTTATAAACCGTATAATTTTGTTAATCCACTCGAATTCATCATAATTTCACCCTATTTTGATCTGATTCTATCCGGATTTGACCCAATTTGATAACCTGATTTTGATCCGAATTTTACCCGATTTGTTCTGAATTTCAACTTGATTCGACCCAACTTCAACACAAAGTTCTAATTAAACCCAAAATCAAACCGATTTCGATACAATTTCAACCACAATCCGAATTTTACCAACTTTCAACAATAATTTTACCCATTTTCAATATCAATTTCAACACCAATTTCACCCAATTTCAACACCAATTTCAATCATAAATCCGAATTTCACATATTTTCAACAGCAATTTCACCAAATTAAACAAAAAAATCAACATAATTTCAACACAATTTCAACCGTAAATCCGAATTTGACCCAAATTCAACACCAATTTCACCAAATTGGTGTTGAGATTGAGTGAAATTCTTGTTGAGATTGGGTGAAATTAGGTGAAATTGGATGCAATTCGAATTTACGGTTGAAATTAGATGAATTTTGCGTTTAATTAGAACTTCGAGTTCAAATTGGATCGATTGGGGTTGAAATTGGAGTCAAGTTAGGTTAATGAAATTACCCGATTTATATAATGGAATGGGAATTGGCTGAAATTGAAAAAATTGATGTGAAATGGGTTAGAATTTTGAATGAGTCGGACAGTTGTGGGAAATATGCGTAGAGCAATATAATTAGGATGCTAGAAACATTTTTTCCCTTATTATTATTATTAATTATTTAAAATTTTCATATAAAATTAAATTACATTTTCGTAATATTGGTGTACAATGAAAATATTGAAATTAATAATCTGTTCTTATTAAAAAAATTTATTTTTTAAAATTAATTATTAAACGAAATTATTTTTAAAAAATGACGTTTTACCGAATCATTTAAAATTGAATTTGTCCAAAGATGTATACTGGACATTATCCTAGAAGCCCTGAAAGCAAATTTGGAATCCAACTCTCTGCCATCTCCAGCAAATATGGATTCTGTAAAAATAAATTAGCCTTTCAGTGAATATGTAAGCATGCATTGTAGGATCACCAAAACTTCAAACTAAAGCGGATTTTAAGGCATTCTTTGAAAACGTGCAGCAAAATAATACATCAAAATAAATGTCCACAAACCAAGAACAAAAATATAACCTTGGCCAGCCTTGTGAGCAAATTCACCAATGAAACGACCGATACCAGCTCCAAATTCCAAGACTGATTTCTCCTCAAATGGAGGAAGTTGTTTGAGCTTTAGGACCTTTCATTCATGAAACACGACAACACTATGGTGAATATATTTACGTTTCTATGTCTTAGAATCTACATTTAAATTATGTCTTCCTTGTTGTTAATGCCATCCCGATGTTGTACTTGAGACTCGTATTGTTCTGAATAGAAGAGATTGACTATGGGTCAAGCATCATTGCTTCGCTTCAACACTCAAGTCAACAGAGTGCTCTTTCCAGTATTAACTCTTTTGGATTTCACGTTCCTCTCCTAAATATAAGAAAATGAGCAAATCAATTCGACATGAGACCGCAAAATAATCGTAAAAAAAAAAAACAAATTACGATGAGTCAGGTTGTAAATCAATGCCAACCAATAGCAATCTTGGTCTTCAGGGCTTCAGATTTCTTGTGCTTATTGTAGGGTTGATTTCAATTGCGGAAGCGTGTTTTTATCAACCCGAATTTAGATCTAGTCATGTTCGGATTAGTTTTACAGATTTCAACGGCGAATAAATATTGAAACGGTTTCAGTGATACCTGTTGCGTTGAAACGGATGATCGGATGTGAGACTTGATGATGCAAGCCCTCTACTCGTATCCACGCCGAGATCGGGATTACTTTGATACAGGATTCGGAAGAACGAAAAAACTGTTTTTCGTTCTTCGGGTTTTTCTTTTCTGACGGCTAGGGTTTCTGTTTTAGAATCGTGTGTATTACGAAACCTCGTAAAGCGTTTATTTATAATTATTAACTCTTTAATAATTACAACTTAAACCCATAACT
>CM071869.1:32594795-32628617 GCA_036759665.1 Gynandropsis gynandra
TGATAGTGATACCTGTTGTGTTGAAACGGATGATCGGATGTGAGACTTGATGATGCAAGCCCTCTACTCGTATCCACGACGGGATTACTTTGATGCGGGATTCGGAAGAACGAAAAAACTGTTTTTCGTTCTTCGGGTTTTTCTTTTCTGACGGCTAGGGTTTCTGTTTTAGAATCGTGTGTATTACGAAACCTCGTAAAGCGTTTATTTATAATTATTAACTCTTTAATAATTACAACTTAAATCCATAACTATTCAAATATTACATAATTGGCATAGGACTTTCACTTACGACATCATATGACAGATACTTCAACTGAATACAATCTTGTGGTATCGATTACTGAAATCTCGGTTTGCTTTTAGTATTTATCAGAGATTAAATATAAATATATCTTGAAACCCTCGATTTTCCCTTAACTACAACTTTTCAGATAAACATAGCGTCCAAAAGACAATAAAAATCTTACAGAGTTTGTCATAACGTCGTGCATTTCTAATTTCCTCTCTTAATCAACACAAGTATACTGGATAATTCACAATATTAATCGGCTTCAAAATTATAAGCAACTTCTTTGCGATTCAAACCAGAAGTACTTAGAAGAAGTCCAAAATTGTTAGTGGAAGTTTGTTAATATACAGATTGTTTATGTTTTCACCTCTGTATATAAATTGGTTTTGTACTTTGTTTTATATTATTGAGAATACAATGAAAAAATTCTACAAACTTTTCTTCTCTTCTAAGTTCAATATTTATAACGGTATCAGAATTAATATTTTCATTTCCACTACCTATTCTTTCTTCCATTCTTCTCAATGCTTACTGCACATGCTAATCGTCAGTCCACATCTTGTGGTTCTTCATCTGCTTCGGTGTCAAATCCAGATCTATATTCCAATCCGTTATTCCTTCATGCTATAGAATCTTCGAATGTTCATCTTATCACTAAAGCACTTTGAGGTGATTCGAATTATAATACTTGGTCAAGGTCGACGTTTAAAAATGTTAAATTCTAAGAACAAGTTTGGTTTTATTCATGAAACTATTTCTAAACCACAAGATCATAATCCAGGAGCAATAGCTTGATTTAGATGTAATGATCTTGTTTTTGTTTACACTTGGTTAAACAATGTTATTTTCAAGGAAATTGCTAGTTTGATCGTTTACTTAGATGATGCTTCTAATGTTTGGAAGCATTTTGAAACTCGTGTTTTCATCAGAAGAATGTGTTCAAAGTTTACAATATTCAACAACAGCTTGATAGTCTTCAATTTTCATCAAGGATCAATGGAACCAATACATATTACACTAAATTGAATTATGTTCAGGAGGAACTTAAGAATTATGAAACTCTTCCTACATGCAGTGTGGTGCTTGTAGTTATGGGTGGGAAATCTGGATTTCGATACGGGTTATACGGGTTTCGATCTGGGTTCGGGTTTCTTAGATTATGAAAAAATGATTCTGAATTGGAATCGAATGTTCTTCGGTATTGATTCCTCGGGTTTCGATTCAGGTTTGGGTTGTTCGGGTTTTAGAGCATTGAATCCAAAATAACCCGAATTACATTGGGGTTATTTGATATTCCGGGTAATTCGGATTCTTCGAGTAATTTGGGTTGTTTAATTATGAGTAATTCGGGGTTTTCACATTATTTGGATTGTTTAGTTATGAATAATTCGAATTTATATCCAGATTTCACAGGTGTGTTGGGTATTTTTGGGTAATTCGAGCTTTAACATAAAAATAACATAACATACAAAAAAACCAAAAAAATACCAAGTTACTAAGTTTAAATCTATAAATGTCTTCAAATGAACTATCTATACTAAAAGATTACTACTCCCAAAATTCCAAAAAAGAGATTACTACTCTCGAAATTCCAATCGAACCTGAATGAGTACTAGATTTTTAACCTATATAGGTTTTCTGGGTAACTTAAATGACTTATGAATTGTGTTTTTCGGGTTGATCCGATACGAATTGGTCCGAATTACCCGAATTTTCCACCCCTAGTTGTACTTATGCACTTGATCAACGTTAGTTGATATTGTATTTGAAGAGATGTCTAATGTGACTTAATCAAGAGCTACATCCAGACCACGGATTCAATGTTCACATTATGGAATATTTGTACATCCAACTTCATGGATATCCTCCCGGACACAAATCTCAACCTTATTCTAATTCTAAATCTTGGAATTCTAAAACTGCAATGAGTAGACCTAAAGTTCTAATAGAGAAACTTATGGACATGTCAATATGGTGATACCTTCTTCTAAATATATTGAGATGTCAAAAGATTGTAAATCGACTAATGTTGCATAAGGCAAACAAGTATTTGAACATACTTAAACTATGATTGCTTATCTCACCAATCATCTTCAAAGTCGTAGTAGTACATTCAATAAATTAGGATTGGTATACTAAGCCACATCTCACTCACCAGGTATTTCTATTCTTACCTTACTTGAACCTAGTGTTAATTTTTCCACACCTATATGGATATAAACCAAATCCAATAGTCATGCTTGTTGTGATTTGCAATGGTTTTATGATATTCAAACCATTTCATTAACTCATAACATTCTTCCTAATAACAACACCATTTATGTTACTCAATCTGGTTCTGTCATTCTTTTATCTAGTCTTACTCTGTTTTCAGTTCTATGTGTCCCTTCATTTAGTTTCAATTTGATAAGTACCTTGTTTTGTCAACTTTTCTCATAATTCATTCTTATATTCAAACACCTTACTCATGAATTAACGATTGACATGGGTGAAATTCATCAAATTCTATACATTTTGAACATGAAGTCACTGGTATCAACAAAATATTCTTTTCTTAAAAAATTATGCATAACTATAACACCAACTTTTATGGACATATGGCACCAAAGATCGGGGCATTCTTCATTCATAAAGATTCATTCTATCGGAAAAATTTCCAAACTTTATTTTTCTCCTTCATCTATGAGTCTGACTTTCTGTAAAGATTGCCTTCTTGCAAAACAGAAAAAAGTTATCTTGTCATTCTTCACCAAAATGGTCTCTTTCCTTTTTTATCTTGTCTACATTGATTTTTAGGCATGTTCCAACTAATGAAGGTTTATAGATATTTGTTTATAAATGTTGATGGCTCCACGGGAGTTACATCGGTATACCTTTTGGTTCACAACAGTGTTGTTCAAGCAAGATTCACTGAGTTCATAGCTTTAATATATACCCTATACAACAAAAGAATAAAAGCCATTCGACCAAATAATGCCTCGGTGCAAGATCCACATGCTTTTCTAGAAGATCTATACACTACTTTAGTTACAATCTATGCAAACATTAGGATTTACAATTCAATCCTAGAGTTGAAATCATTTGGCGCAAAGATGATATGATCCCAGATCACATTTCAATATTTTAGAACGAGATAGATGATGGATTTATGTTTCAAATCCCCTCAACAACCAACAACCGAAACCTAGGACTAGTCTCAATAATGAGAATGCCCTAAACTCTTGAATAACTCCGTCGAGAAACCTTTAAAACGTGTGAATACGCTACAATCACAAGTGATTATGTGATTGATAAGTCAGATTGAATCTCAATACTCAAATCAAGAGTTGAGGCTAGAACTCGAGAACTTGCAAAAGAAACTCTCTTAAATTTTAAAATTTCTAGTTTGTCTTTCAACTTAATAGAAAATGACATAATTAAACCATAGTCTTAAACCAAAAATAATCTCAGACCAAGAAAATAACTCTAACTGAGCTCAAGAACCGAAAATAAGTGTGATTATAAATACTCTGTGTTTTGGGCTTTAAGACTTAGCCCAAAAACACCCAAATCTTCTTGTTCTTCAAGTCTCCACGTCCTTGGCTCCAATGAGTTTGATGAAAGTCATTTCTCCTTGTGAGTCTCCTCCATCTAGTGTTCTCGTGCCAAACTCAGCTTGAACAAGCTGGTGAATGCATTCTGTAATCTTTTGGCTCGTGCACGTGTCATTGCCCTAGTAACTTCAAGACCAGGTTCTTTAGCTCATCCTCTACTCTCCTCATCAATCTTGATGTCCTTATCTTTAGCTCATCCCTTGATCTCCTTATCAATCTCGATGTCCTCATCATTTTCCTCCTCTTCAAAAGGATCTGTCCTCAAATTTTGGATGTCATTTGCATCAAAACGAGATAGAACAGCAACATTAAAGGTCCAACTAATGATATACTCATCTGGTAACTGGGTCTTATACGCATTGTTATTAATGCGTTCAAGGACACGAAAAGGGACTTCTCTACGCGACATCAGTTTGGACTTCTATTGCTGTGGGAAGGTCTCATTACGCATATGCACCCATACAAGATCTCCAAGTTAAAAAAAATAACCTCATTATGACCTTTATTAGCTTGCTTGGCGTACTGCTCCGTTTTCTTCTTAATGTTTTTCGTCACTTTCTCATGAACCTATTTCACATACTCAGTCTTTTTCTTTCCATCAAGATTAGCAAACTTAGACATAGGTAATGGCGTTAAATCCAATGGCATCATCGGGTTAAAGCCATAAATTTTCTCAACGGTGAGAAATGTGTAACACTGTGAATGACTCTTTTGTATACAAATTCTACATGCGAAAAATATTCTTCTCAAGTCTTAAGATTCGTCTTTATTAAAGCACACAACAAAGATGAGAGAGTTCTATTAAGTACTTTAGTTTGACCATCCGCTTGTGGGTGACAAGTCGTTGAAGAACAACAACTTGGTGCTGATTTTAGAACAAAGTGTCTTCCAAAAATAGCTACGGAACTTAGCATCTCTATCAAACACGATAGTTCTAGGCATCCCATGCAAACACACCACCTCTCTAAAGAAAAAAGTAGCAATGTATGATGCATCATCTGTTTTATGGCATGGAACGAAATATGCCATCTTAGAAACCAATCTACAACCACAAACACATAATCCTTACCTGTGTTAGTCCAAGATAAGCCTAGGACGAAGTCCATAGAGATGTCAGCCCATGGTTCATTAGGAATAGGCAAGGGAGAGTACATACCTTGCGGTTGCAGCTTAGACTTCGCCTTCTTGCAAGTCACGCATCGGCCATAAATTTATTCGATGTCCGTACGCATGTGCGGCCAGTAAAAGTGTTCCTGCAACATAGAAAAAGTCTTGGACACGCCAAAATGGCCCATTAAACCGCCCTCATATGCTTCTATAACAAAACAAATCTCTCATGGAACAGTTTGGAATACAAATCTTGTTTTCGCAAAATAAAAATCCATCGAACTTGTAGTACTTACCT
Organism: Gynandropsis gynandra; assembly: GCA_036759665.1. Taxonomy (NCBI): domain Eukaryota; kingdom Viridiplantae; phylum Streptophyta; class Magnoliopsida; order Brassicales; family Cleomaceae; genus Gynandropsis; species Gynandropsis gynandra. The sequence goes on from CM071869.1 coordinate 32,600,086, forward strand.
TGGGAAGCCTTCTCACACGTCTCAACTAACTCACAAAAGTCATTATCAGACGATTACTGATCCTTAAAGTGCTCAAACCGAGCATCTTGCATCCAAAGAAGAAATTAATGCATAATGTCTAGAAAGAGCATCAACTACCACATTCTCCTTTCTTGTTTATACCTCATCACATATGGGAAGGTTTCTATGAACTCTACTCATTTTGCATGTTTCCAATTCAGCTTGTGTTGCCCTTTTAAATGCTTGAGAGATTCATTATCCGTATTAATCATGAACTCTTTGGGCCACAAGTCATGTTATCATGTCTGCAACACTCTCACCAATGCATACATTTCCTCTTCATAGTGTGGGTAGTTCAGTTGTGCTCCGCTTAACTTCTCACTGAAGTACGCAATTGGCCTTCGTTCTTGCTTTAACACAACTCCAATACCCAAACCTAAAACATCACATTCAATCTCAATAAGTTTTGCGATGTTAGGCAAAGACAAAAGAGGAGCATTTGTTAGTTTCTCTTTCAAGATCTGAAATGCCTTCTTGCACCTCTCCCCATTGAAACACGACATTCTTCTTTATTAGTTCATTTAATGGGACTGCAACAGTGCTAAATTCCTTCCCAAACCATGAAAGCTTCTGACCTCTCCGACTGTTGTAGGCCGAGGCCAATTTCTTATGGCCTCTACCTTCTCTTCATCGACGTGTATTCCTTGCTCACTAACAAACAATCATAATAACAGAAGCTTGTTAGTGCAGAAAACACATTTCTTAAGATTTGCAAAAAATTTTCAGCCCTTAACACGTCTAGAACATTCGTAAGGTGATGAACATGTTTTTTGAGATTCTTACAGTAAATTAATATATCGTCAAAGTAAAGAACAATAAAAACCCTAGTGAACTTCCTAAGAACATAATTCATAACCGTACTAGGAGCATTCGTCAAACCAAAAGGCATGAAAAGCCATTCATAAAGACATAATTTCGTTTTAAAAGTTGTCTTCCATTCATCAAATTCTCTCATTCTAATTTGATGATAGTCTCTCTTAAGATCTATCTTGGAAAATATACTAATCAAGCCTATCATCAAATATAGGAATAGGATGGCGATACTTTATCGTAATGATAATCTCGATTTCATACACGATTCTCGCATGATTTTCAAGATGTTTATGACGATAGTTGCGATTTTTATGTGTGATTTTGTCTCCGTTTTACTTGTTTTCGTGTTTTCATGTTCTTATAGTTTTTAATGCGTATTTGATTCGTTTCGAAGCTAAAGAACATACACGGAACAAAGTTAAAGCATCGAGATCACAACAAAGCAAACGGGATGAGAAACAGACAAGGAAATGATCAGACATAGGCATACCTGGCCCGGGCATGAACATAGCACGGTCGGGCGCTTGAAGAAGTTATTCTACAAACAAGGGAATGACTTGGTCAACCCTCCTATGTCCATTTTCAGTTGAGATAAGCTTGGGAATGATTCAAATTTTGAATAAAGAAGTCGTTGTACAAACAAGGAAATAATGCCTAAAAGCATGCACAGTCGGGTATGACTTGGTAAACCCTCCTACGTCTGTTTTGAGTGGAGATAAGCTCGGGAATGATTCAAATTTTGAATTACAAGAAGTCAAGGGGACGAAACAAAATTCATTATATATGAGACGGATTCATTCACTCATAATTCATCCATTATTCATCAGCATTCATTCACCATCCATCATAGGAGAGCCCTCTTGATGGGAGACACACAATGAGATGGGAAAATCGATTCGGGACTATGCCTCATTTGATATTTCTATGCTCCGTACTCTATCTATTTCATTTTTTTTATTTGGATTCAAAATCATGACTGAGTAGTTGATATGTTCTAGGAGAAGGCATTAGCACATGGCTACCCCAAAACCTCTTCGATTTATTTTTTGAATGCATTTCCCGTTTTGCTAATCTATTGTTTGTCTGAGCGTTGAATGTCTTGTACTTACAAAGGCCAAGTAGATGCATGTGTTAGGGATTAGGAGAAGGACTGAAAGGAGAATTCTAGTCCTAGAAGATCAACCGAGACTAAGTCATGAAAGTAGGGTAGTAACAGTTGAGGGTTAATCGGATGAATCATAGATCATATGGGTTTAGTTTTGGCTATCAGCCACGAAAATAGGGGATAACTCAATTGAATCATGTTCCTATGCCTTGAGAAAGGGTATGAATTACATTAGGATCGTCTGTCTTAGATATCTTGATAGGGAACACGTGATTACATAGATCGATAGTTGGTTTTGGAAGCTATGATGTGAAACCGTATCCTAGAATATTTATCTCACCGTTAACAACTCATTAGTTTACTGCATTTTCATTATTGCATCTCACAACCAATTTTCATCGTAACAGGTATTGATTCTAATTTAATCTTAGTCTGTGTTGTGTAGTCCTTGTGGAATCGACACCTAGAGTACTACACACGTGTCGTGCACTTGAGGGTAGTTTAGGTTAACTTGTTTAACTTGAATCGCAACAAGTTTTTGGTGCCGTTGCTGGGGACTATTTGTCAACACGCCTTAGATTCGGAAATAGAGTCATTCTTGTTTTTTGTTTTTCTTTTGTTTTCTTTTATTTTTATTCTTTCTACTACTTCTTTTTGCTTGTCCTTCATAGGTGTGTGACCGGATCTCAAGGTACTTTGAGCCTACATCGAATCGACCCCAAGATCGAGAGAACTATTAGACAACGAAAAAAAGGCAAGGGAGAAGAAAGAGTAGACCCGACCATCCACGAGCTATGGACAACCGAAACGAATTTTTGGACGGTCATGGACAACCCCAATTACCCATCGGTAATATGGGACAATTACAGCAACAGCCACTCAGGCCTCAACCGCGAGAACCACAGGCTCCTCCACCATGTCGGCTTCGTGATTACGTGGTGGCAAACATGAGTAACGTCCAAATCGCCATAAGGACGCCCACTGTTGCAAGAAAGCAATTCGAGATTAAACCCATGATGATCAACATGCTATATCAAAAGCAATTTATGGGTGGAAATCACGAAGACCCTCATCAGCACCTTAAAGACTTCCTAGAGCTTTCAAGCTCATTCAAGATACATGGAGTCTCGAAGGATGCGATTTGATTGCGTCTTTTCCCTTTCTCAATTGGGGGACGAGCTTGGGACCAGCTTTTCACATAATTTCTATCACGGTTCTTTCCTTCGAGCAAAACGATTCAAATGAGGGGAGAAATCATAATGTTTAGATGCCGAGAGCGAGAGACTTTATTTGAAGCGTGGGGAAGATTCAAGGATCTTTTGCAGATGTGTCCACATCATGCTTTATAGCAGTGGTATGTGATCCAAACCTTTTACAATGGGATCGCGGATGAGCATAGAACGACATTGGATAACGCTGTAAGAGGATCATTCATGGACCTAAGCGTAGAGGAGGCATAGAGCTGATTGACAATCTTGCCATGAACACCAAGGAGTATGTCGAACAAGACAAGAGGTCTATACGAGGTGAACCAAAGTAGGGCGATGGGTGATGCGATTCAAAGTTAAACAAATATTAACCTAAACTACCCGCAAGTGCACGACACATGTGTAGTACTTTAGGTGTCGATCCCATAAGGACTACGCAACACAACCTAAACTCAAACTACGAATCAAACTTGGAAACGAACGAAATATTGATTTTAAGATTAAAATAACTAAAAAAAATAAACTAACGAGTTCTTAACATTGAGACAAACGTTCTAGGAATCCGGTTTCACCACAAGACTACCGAAACCAACAATCAACCTATCTAATCATGCAATCCCGATCAAGTTATCTAAGGCAGACGATCCTAATATGATATCTATCCTCTCTCAAGGCATATACACGTGATCTAGTCAAGTTATCCCCTACTTTTGTCGTTGACACCTTAAGCTAAACCCATAAGTTCTATGATTCATCCGTTTTACCCTCAACCGTTGCTACCCTACTTTGATGGCCTAACCTCGGTTGTTCTAAACCTGATCTTCTAGGACTAAAATTCTCCTTTCCGTCCTTCTCCTAATCCATAACACATGCATCTACTTGGCCTTCGTAAATACAAGTCATTCTAGCACTCAGACAAAGAGTAGATAAACGAAAATGGGAAATTGCATTCAAAGATAAATCAAAAGCGGTTCCGGGATAGCCAAGGGCTAATCCCTTCTCCTAGAACAAAATGACTACTCTCTCATGCGTTCGAAAGAAAACATAATCGAAGTAGAAAGTCTAAAGAACATAAAAAACAAACGAAACCGAAGTCCTGATTTGATCTTCAACGCCCTTTGAATGTCTCCTCCGCAAGAGTGTTCTTATTCTCCGATTCTCTCTCTACTCTCTCTCACGTATTAATTCTGAAAAAACTAACTGAATCCGCTCGACCCCTAGCTCCTCTCCTTCCCTTTTCTTCTTCTTTTCTTTCCTTTTCTCCTGGTTTTTCCTTTTGGCCGTTCACTCTTTTCCTCTTTTTCGCTGCAGCCACGGTTTTACCTTTTTTGTGTTTTCCATTCTTCATTAAGTTGGGCAACATTTCCATTCTTTTCTCCAACAAAATATCTCTTATTCCTCTTCTCTAATGTCGTTTTCCTCTATGTATATGTAACTAACAAGTTCTTTTTCGTGTTTAGACAAGTTTCTTTTTCTGGTTTTTGCAGGTGATAGACGCGACCCACGAGGACTAGAGTGTGTGCCCTGCGCGGGCTAGAGCTGCTTTGTTCGCTAGAAAGAAGGCCCCCACGCGGGCTAAGTGAGTGCCCCGCACGGGCTCACTTGGAGAGGCTGCATCCGCGCGTGTTGAATACTTGCCCGACCCGTGCTCGTTTTGCTGGACCAAATGCTGAACCAAAGGCCCCGCGCGGGCTAAGGAGAGCCCCGCACGGGCTGAAGCTTGTCATGAAGACCCGTGCATGCTGAGGACCTCCCCGACTTGTGCTGAATTTTCTGGGGGTCAAGCCCCGCGTGGGCTAGGTGAATGCCCCACGTGGGCTGTATTATTCCTTGCCGATTCTCGTTCCGTTTGTTTCGTGATGATCCTTGATATTAGTTCTTTGTCTCGTGTACGTCCTTTAGCTCCAAAATGAAACGAATTTGCATTACAACCTGTAAGGACACGAAAACATGAAAACGAGTAAAACATATGCAAAATCATACGTAATCATCGTATCTATATCATAAACATCTCTTAAATCATGCGATAAATACGTATAAAAACGAGATGATCAATGGGCATTGCAGCGAATGTCTGTATTGTGCGAATAGCGGAGATACGGAGCATGTGGCATATCAATGCACGGTGCAAGAAGATGTGGAACAAATGAATTATGCCCAACAGCAAGGGAACACGCAAGTCGGAAACACCTACAACCCGAATTGGAGGAACCACCCGAATTTGTCATATCGACCGACCCAACCGGTGAAGTATTCGGAATTTTAGCAAAAGCAGCAAACATGCCAGCAACTGCAGAAATTCCAGCAAACTCAGCAAGCTCCTCAACCTCTTCAGGCTTCTTTGTTAACCCTTGAGGCGGTGATGCTCGAATTAATCAAGGAGCAAAGGCATCACCAATTACTTCAAAACAAATTCAATGCGAAAATGGAGACAAAGGTTAATGAGCTTAAAACTTGGATTGAATCCTTGAGCAAGCATGTGAAGATCCTAGAAAACTGCATAGCACAATAAGCTGCCTCATGCTCTCAGAATCCCAGACAACTTTCCGGAAAACCCGATCTAAACCCGAGAGAGTACGTGAATGCTATCACTTTGTGCAGCGAGGATGTGATTGAGAACCCGCCCTCCATAGAGCAAGAGAAAGTTGCAGGAAAGTCAGTGGACAAAGGAAAGTGCAGAATTGCGATCATGGAAGGGGTTGAACCAGATTTAGAAAAGTCGTATGTTGCTCCACCGGCGTACGTACCTCCTATACCATTTCCTGGACGCTTGGTAAGAAGCAAGAATTAAGAGAGAGCAAGCAGATTCTTTCATGGGCTCAAGAAGCTCGACATCAACATGCCGTTTGTGAAAGCCCTCCAAAAGATGCATAATCGCACCAATTTCCTCAAGGAGGTTAAGGAGAGATGTATCAAAGAGAGTGAGACAGTAGCACTCACCGAGGAATGCAGCGCCATTCTAAAAAACAAGCTGCCCCCGAAATTGGAGGACTCCGAAAGCTTCTCCATTCCATGCACCATAGGTAGCATCGACATCGATAAAACTTTGTGCGATTTAGGAGCAAGCGTGAGCCTCATTCCATATTCGGTCATCAAGCGGAAGAACTTCGGAGATTTCAAAGCTACCAAGATGTCTCTATGACTCGTGGATCGTTCAGTAAGACATCCGGTGGGAATTGTTGAAAACATTCCCACCAAGGTAGGTGGTATTTGCATTCCCGCTGATTTTTTGTACTGGATATAAAAGAAGATGCTACGGTGCCCATTATTCTTGGTAGACCTTTCTGAGCTACTACAGGTTCCATGATTGACGTACCACAAGGGAACTTTCCTTACGTGTTGGAAATGAGAAGATAGCGTTCAACTTGTCCAGCTCCATGAATGGACCCTCTTTCAAGGAGTCGTGCTTTATAGTTGACTTGTTGGAAGACTCGACGAATGCCACACTTGATTGAGTAAGTATATACGATCCTCTCGAGAGATACTTGAAGAAGGTTTGCAGGAACATGAGACTCACAGATGAAGAACCCCAGCTCTACACGAAGTTCATGAGTGCCATTGAGGAACTATAAGACGCCTCACACGAGGAGACACCGCACAAAACACATACTGATTTTGCAGTGGAAAAAGCGTCTAGGCTTGAGCTCGAACATCTTTCTTCTTCTCTTTAGTATGAGACACCATAGCCACCCACTCGCCTAAAGAAGCGTAGGAGAGGGAACCCTTCATCATGTATGCACGGGATGCTTAAGGAGAACAACCATGAACCTCCATCGAAGTTCAAAGGCGGCTGAACCCGAATTCGGAAGAGGTAATGTAAAAAGATACCATAAAACTTTGTGATGCGAATATCCTTTATCCAAAGTAGGGAATGGGTGAACCCCGTGCATGGCGTGCCAAAGAAAGGAGCAACAACAGTAGTGCACAATGAGAACGATAACCTACTAAGGGATGGCACGATACGAAGATCGTACCTCACGACTTTCAGTCAGGTGCCTTAGTTCTACTTTAACTCTCGATTTAAGCTTTTCTTGGGCAAACTACGTTCCCATTGGTCTGGTCCTTTTCAGGTACGAGAGGTGTTCATGCATGGAGCAGTAGAACTTTGGAGCGAGATGAGTGTAATGTTCAAAGCCAATGGACAACGCCTAATGCTCTATCAATCTGCTCAACCAATCGAAAGCGGAAACTCCATCTCCCTATTCAATCCACCTATCGCGAACAAATGAGGCATGGAGACGTCAAGATTAAAGACGTTAAACAAGCGCTTTCCGGGAGGCAACCCAGCATTTTGTTTTCTTTTATTCATATTTTCGGACTTGGTTTATTTTTTTAAAAAAGAGAAGGACCTACAACCGTGACTTCACCTCTCTTATCCTCCATTGGGACTTCACGTCAAGGACTCCATTCAATTCAAGTCTGAGGGGAGTAGCTCACGTTTGTCAGGTGATTCGTTTCATTTTCTTTTGTTTTTCTCTTTGATTTAGTAGTTCTTAGCTTAGTTTTAGTTTGTTTTTATTTTCATGAGTCAGAATCGTCCCCGGCATTTGTCTGGTGCCATAATTTGAGATGAACCTTAAACTTAGATTGTCCTTTTCCGTGACATCTTGCATGTTAGAGCTTATTAGTGGGTTGAATATCGAATAGGTCGTAAGTCTTTAGGAATCTTAGTGTTACTTGTTGGAAGTTTAGACGAGGTTGCTAGGCTAGTTTCTTGTTTATTCTCTCCATATAAATAATTATACTTCATGTAGATGATGCTTTACTTCTTTTTCACAAGGATAATTTGATCATATGAATTGAGCTTGTTTTGTAGAATAAGAGCGCACACTAACCCTCTGCATCGATAGAAATAATGCCTCAAAGCATGATCTAAAACCGATATGAAAACATGACATTGATAATTTTTCGATGGTTTGGGTCTAAGTGGTGGTTTGGTGATCATCTTTCTACGTCCTAAGGGCACGACGCATAAAAAAGCCATCTACTCCACTGCACTCTTGATTGAGATGCAAGAGTATACCATCATCGGTAGCCTAGGTCTAAGTAAAGGCTAGATCCCTTCAAATCTGACGTCCTAAAATCCTAGTGTATCCGCATATTATAAAAACCGATAGAAAGAATAAATGGAATAAAGGAATAAAGAAGCTCATAAATGAAACAAGTATCCTTTTTGATTCTATGTTTAGCATTTGTTTGAAGTCTCGTTTAGTGAAGAGAGTTGCGGTTTCTTGTTTAGCTTGACTTTGATTTACTTTCCCATAAGTAGCCATGGTGAACCTAGGATGTAGACTGAAAGATTACTATACTGAATTTGCTCTTGACTTGATTGTTGATCGATTAGGTTCGCTTTAACGGTGTTTCTAAGGGAAAGGGAAATTCTGGATTTTTTTTTATCTTCCATGTGTTCCACGTTTACGTTTGCCTAGGGAAAAGAAAACATTCAAGTCTAGGGGATTTTGATCATCTAATTTTCATACACGATTCTCGCATGATTTTGGAGATGTTTATGACGATAGTTGCGATGTTTATGTGTGATTTTGTCTCTGTTTTACTTGTTTTCGTGTTTTCATGTTCTTATAGGTTTTAATGCGTATTTGGTTTGTTTCGAAGCTAAGAACATACGGGACGAAGTACGAGCATCAGAGATCACAACAGAGCAAACGGGATGAGAAACAAACAAGGAATAGACCGGACATAGGCACACACGGCCCGAGCATGAACATAGCAGGTCGGGCGTTTGAGGTAGTTGTTCTACAAACAAGGGCATGACTTGGTCAACCCTTCTACGTCCATTTTGAGTGGAGATAGGCTCGGGAATGGTTCAATTTTTGAATAAAGAAGTCGTTCTACAAACAAGGAAATAACGCCTAAAGCATGCACGGTCGGGTATGACTTGGTAAACCCTCCTATGTCCGTTTTGAGTGGAGATATGCTTGGAAATGATTCAAATTTTGAATTACAAGAAGTCAAGGGCACGAAAAATTATTAATTATATATGATACGGATTCATTCACTCATAATTCATCCATTATTCATCATCATTCATTCACCATCCATCATAAGATAGCCCTCTTGACGGAAGACACACAAGGAGACGAGAAAATTGATTACGCTTCGTTTGATATTTCTATGCTCTTTACTCTATCTATTTCATTTGTATTTTTTGATTCAAACTCATGAATGAGTATTTATTTGTTCTAGGAAATGGGATTAGCCCATGGCTATCCCATAACCTCTTCGATTTATTCTTTGAATGCATTTCTCGTTTTGCTAATCTATTGTTTGTCTGAGCGTTGAATGTCTTGTATTTACGAAGGCCCAGTAGATGCATGTGTTAGGGATTAGGAGAAGGACCTAAAGGAGAATTCTAGTCCTAGAAGATCAAGCTTAGAACCACCGAGACTAGGTCACGAAACGGATGAATCATAGATCATATGAGTTTAGTTTGGGGTATAAGCTACGAAAGTAGGGGATAAATCAATTTAATCACGTTCCTATGCCTTGAGAGAGGGTAGGAATTACATTAAGATCGTCCGCCTTAGATATCTTGATAGGGAACACATGATTAGACAGATCGGTAGTTGGTTTCGGAAGCTATGCTGTGAAACCGTATCCTAGAACGTTTATCTCATCGTTAAAAACTCATTAGTTTACTGCATTTTCATTATTGCATCTCACAACCAATTTTCATCGTAGCAAGTATTGATTCTAATTGATCTTAGTTTATGTTGTGTAGCCCCTGTGGGATCGGCACCTAGAGTACTATACACCTGTCGTGCACTTGCGATTAGTTTAGTTTAAATTGTTTAACTTGAATCACATCATGTTTTTTGCGCCATTGCCGGGGACTATTTGTCAACACGCCTTAGATTGAGATATAGAGTCATTCTTTTTTTTTTTGTTTTTCTTTTTTATTCTTTCTTCTAATTCCTTTTGCTTGTCCTTTGTAGGTGCATGACCTGATCTCAAGGTACTTCGAGCCTACATCGAATCGAACCAAAGATCGAGAGAACTATTAGACACGAAAAAAATGGAAAGGAAGAAGAAAGAGTAGACCCGACTGATCCACGAGCTATGGACAACCAAAACGAATTATTGGACGGTCATGGACAGCCCCAAATACTTGTCGGTAATATGGGACAACTACAGCAATAGTCACTCGCGCCTCAATCGCGAAGACCACAAGCTCCTCCACCATGTCGGCTTCATGATTACGTGGTGCTGAACATGTGTAACGTCCAAAAAACCATAAGGAGTAAACCTAGTTTCTCAACCAAGGATGTGCTAGCCTCGTTTGTATTGCTACCACTATCAACAATCACAATGCACACTATCCCCTTTGTGTGCCCTCGAGTATAGAAAATGTTTTCTCACTGAACAATGGCCTCCTCTCTAGCTTGGAGATTCAAAACTCTTTGAGTTACTAAGAGCTCACCTTTCACAGGCTCTTGCTATTTATAATCACTATCTGAATCAGTCTCAATCTCTTCCTTCTTCTTCTTCTTCTTTCTTAGAGGCTCGTTTAAAATCTTTATGATTATTAGTGTACATCATGCGCTTATTCACACAATCCTTTTTATAATGACCTCTGCAGTCACGAGCACGAGTTTGACTCTTATCGTTGTTACCTCAATCCTTAGGCCGTGATGGCTCAGCCTTTTGATCAGATTTGGAAGTAAAATACGGCTTCTCTCATTTGGTCTATTTAGTCCGAGAAAATGAGGTAGATTTCTCATGCTTTTGTGGCTGCTGGTCACCAAATCTAAGCTGCTTTTCAACTCAAATTGTGTGATGTAGGAGCTCACCCAAGGTCTGATAGTTTTGAACTTCAACAAATAAACTGATTATTCTCAACTGCTTCAAACTCTTCCAAACTAGCTCTAGCCTTAAGCATATCCAATTCTTTGTAATATTCCTCCACACTATGAGTCCCTTGAACCAAGGTTCTAAGTCTTTCAAAACCTCATCTTCATAATGAGCGGGAACAAGCCATTGCTTCATAGCATTTTTCATCTCCTCCCAAGTTGTTATAGGAGGCGCTACTCGTCTTCTTGATCTTATCACTTGATCCAACAATACTAGTGTGTAGTCATGGAACGTTATTGCAACAAGGTTTACTTTCTTGCATTCCGAGTAATGATGACACTCAAAAACCATTTCAATCCGTCTATCCCACTCCAGCTAATAATCAACAGTTTTGCGACCATTAAAAGGAGGCATTTCCCGCCGTATATTGCTCAGGTCGTCATCCATTCTATTCCTTTCATGTCGGACACACATAGGTACCATCGGTGCAAGAAAGAATCTGCATCGAAGTTCTCTCCCATCTCAGCCTTGTATGCATCTTACCTTTCTTAGTTCCATTTTTCACGAGGCCTTCCTATCCTATATGGTGCTATGACCTTTAGTTGATCTTGCTTTGAGGCTTGGATTCCTCCATGCTACTTGTGAGGAGGTGGAGGTGGTTGGGGAGCTTTTCGTACCGTATTCAATTGACCAATAGTTTGATTCATCTCCTCAAACAACTTCATCATCTAATTCTGTTGCTGCTGGAGACATCGCTCAACCTGCTGGTTCAAGGCTATCACAACATAATGATTATGAACTAAACTTTCAAAAATCCTTTGCCTCAATAAGTTCGGTGTTGTGCTGTTGTGGAATATTCTCCATCATTTTATTCCCTGCAAAACGAATAAATGATGATTGAAAATGGAAGTAGTCGAAGAAAAGGAGTGTTGATGCGGATCAAGTTAAACAAGTTAACCTAAACTACCTACAAATGCACGACACGTGTGTAGAACTCTAGGTGTCGATCCCACAAAGACTATACAACACGGACTAATACTAAACTAGAATTGAACTTGCTACGATGGAGTAATGGTTGTGAGATGCAAATATGATAATGTCGTGGACTAATGAGTTCTAGACAAGTGAGACAAATGTTCTAGGATACGGTTTCACCGCATTGCTTCTGAAACCAACTATCGATCTATCTAATCATGCGTTCCCTATCAAGATATCTAAGGCGAACAATCCTAATGTAATTCCTACCCTCTCTCAAGGAATAGGAACGTGATTCAATTGAGTTATCCCCTACTTTCGTGGCTGACACCCCAAATAAACCCCATATGATCTATGATTCATCCGATTAACCCTCAACCATTACTACCCAACTTTCGTGACCTAGTCTCGATTGTTCTAAGTCTGATCTTCTAGGACTAGAATTCTCCTTTCAGTCCTTCTCCTAATCCCTAACACATGCATCTACATGGCCTTCGTAAACACAAGACATTAAACGTTCAAACAAAAAATAGATTAGCAAAACTAGAAATGCATTCATAAATAAATCAAATTAGGTTCCGGGATAGCCATGGGCTAATCCCTTCCCCTGGAACAAATCTACTACTCAGTCATGAGTCTGAATCCAAACAACATAATCGAAATAGATAGAGTAAGGAGCATAGAAATATCAAACGAAGCATAATCTCGAATCAATTCTCGTCTCCTTGTGTGTCTCCCGTCAAGAGGGCTCTCCCATGATGGATGGTGAATGGTTGTTGTATGAATGATGAATGGTGAGTGTATGCTCAATATTTTCTGCCCTTGACGTTTTATTATTTCAAATTTGAGTCCGTGCCGACTCATTTTCCACTCAAATAAGTCATAGGTTGTTTTACCAAGTCATGTCCGACCGTGCTCCATGTCATGCCCGCCTGGGCATGCTTCATTCCGCGTTTGTAGAACAACCATTTTCCTTGATGCCCGACCGTGCACTCATCAAAGAGGAATGCCCGACCATACAATTTGCTCCGTTATAATATCTTATACTCGTACTTAGTCTCGTGTATGTTCTTTAGCTCCGAAACGAACCAAATACGCGTAAAACCTATAAGAACATTAAAACACAAAAACCGGTAAAACGGATACAAAATCACACGTAAGCATCGCAACTGTCGTCATAAACATATCTAAAATCATGGGAGAATCGTGTACGGAAACAAGATTACCAAAATCCCCCAGACATAAATGTTTACTTGTCCCTAAGCAAACGTAAACGTGGAACACGTGGGAGATATAAAAGTCGAGAATTCCCCTTTCCCCTAGAAATACCGCTAACGCAAACCTAATCGATCATCGAACAAGTTAGAGAAAATTTTGACCTAATAACTTTCAGTCTTCATCTTAGGTTCACCATGGCTACCTATAAGAAAGTAAATAAGAGAAGACGAGCTAAGTGAGAAACCGAAACTCTCTCTACCAAACGAGACTTCAATCAAATGCTAATCACATACAAAGAGGATACTTGTTTTATTCTCGAACTTCTTTATTCTTTCATTCCTTTTTTTCTTTATATCTTTCTTTATTCTTCTTTTATTGATATTGCGAACACACTAGGCTTCTGAGACGTTGAATTTGAAGGGATTCAACTTCTAGTTAAACCCAAGCTACCGATGACCGTATACTGTTGCATCTCGTTCAAGAGTGCAGCGGAGTAGATGGAGTTTTTATGCACCTTGCTCTTAGGACGTAGAAGGATGATCACCAACCCACCACTTAGACCCGAACCATCAAAAAAGTATCAAGGTCGATGCACTCATATCGATTTTAGATCATGCTTTTAGCAATTATTTCTATCGATAGCGTAATGTTAGTGTGCGCTCTTATTTTTGCAAAAGAAACTCAACTCATGCGATCAAATCATCCTCCTGAAAAACAATAAAGCATCGTTAATATGAAGTATAATCATTTGGATAGAGAGAATGAACAAGAAACTAACCCAACAAACTTGTCTAATCTTCCCATAAATAACACTAGGGTTCCCAAAGAATTACGATCCACTCGTTCCTCAACCAACTAATAAGCTCTAACATGTAAGATATCATGGAAAAGGCCAACTTCTTACGCATCCTAGGTTCAAGGTTCATCTCAAAACATGGCACCGGACAAGTGCCTGGGACTACTCGGACTCAAAACCAAACTAAAACTAACCTAAAAATACAAAACAAAGAACATGAAACGACATCACCTGACAATCGTGAGCTACTCCCCTAGACTTGAATTGAACGGCGTCCTCGACATGAAGCTCTGATGGAGGATAGGAAGGTGAAGTCACGATTAAGTTGTTCTTCTTTTTATGTTTTTTTATGTTTTTCAAAATAAACCAAGTCTGAAATACGAAACAAAAGAAAATAAATGCTGGGTTGCCTCCCAGAAAACGCTTGTTTAACATTGTTTAGCTTGGCGTATCCATGCTTCATGTGCGCGCGATGGGTGGATCGAATAAGGGGATGGAGTTTCCACTTTCGATCAGTGGAGCGGCTTGATGTAGCTTAAGGTGCTGCCCATTTGCTGTGAACGTTCCGCTCGAATCACTCCATAGTTCTACTTCTCGATGTGTGAAGACTTCTCGTACCTTAAATGGACCAGCCCAACGGGAATGTAATCTGCCTGGGAAGAATTAAAACGAGAGTCATAAAGTAGAACAAAATCACCTGGCCGAAAGTCACGAGGTATGGTCTTTGTATTGTGTCATCGTTCAGCTCGATTGCCTTTCTCATAGCGCATTTTCATCGTCACTCCTTTCTCTTCCAAACATTGGTGCAGCCTCCTTTTATCGTCGATGGAGGGTTTGTGGCTGTCCTCTTTAGGCATCCAACACATACATGTTCAAGGGCTCACTCTCCTACGCTTCTTGAGACGAATGGTGGCTTTCACATCTCATGCCGAAGAGAAGAAGGAAGAGGTTCAAACTGAAGCTTAGACGCCTTCTCTACCGCAAAACCAGTGAGCAATTTGTGTGGCGTCTTCTCATGTGGAGAGTCTTGCAGTGCCTCAATGGTACTCATGAACTTCGTGTAACGCTTGGCTTCTCCATCGGTACTTGCTACAATATTGCATACTTGCGTTAAACATCTCTCTAAAGGATCAGAAATACTTACTCTATCAAACGTGTCTTACGAAGTGGAGCTTCAGGACACGTAGAGAGAGGTTCCCTTGTTGTACATCTATCTTCGCACCTACAGTAGCTAAGAATGATCTTCCAAGATTATAGTCGCGTTAGCATCTTCTTCAATATCAACTACAACAAAATCAGTGTGAATACAAATATTACCTACCTTGGTGGGAATGTTTTCAACGATTCCCACAGGATACCTTACCGAACGATCAGCTAGCTGTAGACACGTCTTTGTAGGTTTGAGATCTCCGAAGTTTACTCGCTTATAGACCGAATGTGGCATTATGCTCACGCTTGCTTCCAAATCGCACAAAGCTCTGTCGATGTCAATGTCTCCTATGGTGCATGAAATGGAGAAGCTTCTGGGGTCCTTCAACTTTAGTGGCAGCTTGTTTTGGAGAATTGAGCTGCATTCCTCGGTGAGTGCTACTGTCTTACTCTCTTTTATGCGCTTCTCCTTGGAAAGATACTCATAAAGATAATTTGCTCGATTAGGCATCTTCTGGAGCGCTTCAACGAACGACATGTTGATTTCGAGATGCTTGAGGTAATGGAAAAATTTGGTCACGCTCTCTCGATTCTTGCTGCTCACCAAGCGTCCAGGAAATTGTACGGGAGGTTTGTATGCCGGTGGAACAATATATGGCTTCTCTAAATTAGGCTCATACCCTTCCATGATTGTAATTATGCCCTCTCCTTTTTCGACTGAATGTCTAGCAACGTTCTCTTGCACTTTGGAGGGTAGATTCTCGATGGTATCCTCGGTGCACAAAGTGATGGAATTTACGTGCTCTCTCGGGTTAAGATCAGGCTTTCCGGGTTGCATTCTGGGTTTTCGAGAGGATGATACAGCCTGCTGCAGAATGGAGTTTTCTAGCATCTTCACATGCGTGCTCAAAGTGTCCATTTGAGTTTTAAACTCATTGATTGTAGTCCCCACTTGAGTTTTGAGTTCATTCATCGCCCCTCCCATTTCCGCATTGAATTTTGCTTGAATTGATTGCTGCTCCTTGATGTTGTCTTGATGTTGCCTTTACTTTTTGATGAATTCAAGCATCACCGCCTCAAGGCTTGATGAAGGAGCTTGAGGAGCTTGCTGGAGTTGCTGCGGTTGCTGATATGGCTGCTGCCTTCGCTGAAATCCTGAAAATTTCACCGGTTGTGTTGTGCGATACGAGAGATTCAGGTGGTTCCTCCAATTCGGGTTGTAGGTGTTCCTGAATTGTGTGATGCCTTGCTTTTGGGCGTAGTTCACTTGCTCCATGCCTTCTTGCATTGTGCATTGGTAAGCCATATGATCAGTTTCTCCACAATTCGCACAACAGATGGCATTCATTGCATTGCCCATCGCTCTTCCTTGATCCACTTCGTAAAGACCTCGTGTCTTGTTCGACATTCTTCTTGGTGCATACCACATGGTGTGGTGCATGGCAAGATTGTCGATTAGCTCGTATGCCTCTTCAATGCTTAATTCCATGAATGATCCTCGAGCAACATTGTCTAATGTCGTTCTACACTCATACATGATCCCATTGTAGAATGTTTAGATCATGAACCACTGCTCTAGACTGTGATGAGGACACATTTGTAAAAGGTCCTTGATTCTTCCCCATGCCCCAAATAACGTCTCTCCCTCTCGGCTTCTAAACATTTTGATTTCTCCTCGCATTTGGATCGTCTTGCTCGGAGGCTAGAACCATGATACGAATGTCGTGCAAAGCTGGTCCCATGTTGTGATCAAACCAGCGGGAATAGATTGTAGCCACGTCTTCGCTCTTCCCCCAATTGAGAAGGGGAAGAGACGCAGCAAGATCGCATCTTCTGAGATTCCATGAATTTTGAATGTGCTTTATAGCTCTAGGAAGTCTCATAGATGTTGATGAGGGTCTTCAAGATTTCCTCCCATGAATTGTTTTTGGTATAACATGTTGATCATCCTAGGCTTGATCTCAAATTAATCCCTCACAACAGCGGGCGTCCTTATTTCAGTTTGGATGTTGCTCATGTTCGACACCACATAATCACAGAGACGACGTGGTGGAGGACCTGCGGTTACTGTAATTGTGCCACATTATCGATGGGTAATTGCGGCTGTCTGTGACCATCTAATACATCATTACGGTTTTCCATTGCTCGCGGATTTGTCGTATCTACTCTTTTTTCTCCCTTGCCCTTCTTTCTCTTATTGATCGTTCTCTAAATCTTAGGGTTGATTCGATGCAAATTCGAATTACCTTGAGATCGGGTCATGCACCTACCAAGTAAAAAGAATTAGCAGAAAGAAACGAAAAAGAAAAGAAAAACAAAAAAAGTATGATTCTAAATCTGAATCCTAAACGTGTTGACAATTAGTCCCCGACAACGGTGCCAAAAACTTGATGCATGTCAAGTTAAACAAGTTAACCTAAGACTACCCGCAAGTGCACGGCACGTGTGTAGTAGTTAAGATGTCGATCCATGAGGACTAATGTAACACGATCTAAGAATCAAAATTCGAACCAATGCTTGCTATGACAAATAAACATGATGAGAAGAAATGATGAAGTGGATGAAAATGCAGTGGATAAACGAGTCCTAAACAAAGAGGCAAACGTCCTAGAATCCGGTTTCACCACATAGCCTCTAAAACCTATCTCCAATATATCTAATCATGCATTCCCTATCAAGATATCAAAGGCGGACGATCCTAATATAGAAACCTACCCTCTCTCAAGGCATAGGAACATGGCCTGATTGAGTCATCCCCTGCTTTCGTGGCTGACACCCCAACTAAACCCCATTAGGATTTATGATTTGCCCGATTTAACCCTCAACCGTTACTATCTTACTTTCGTGACCTAGTCTCGATTGTTCTAAGCCTGATCTTCTAGGACTAGAGTTCACCTTGACGTTCTCCTAATCCCTAACACATGCATTTACGTGGTCTTTGTAAACACAAGACAATAAGTGCTAGGACAAAGAATAGATAAACGAAACGGGGACATGCATTTATAAATAAGTCATGGAACGTTCCACGATAGCCATGGGCTAATCCCTTCTCCTAGAACAAATCTACTACTCAATCATGATTCTAAACATCATAAACAAAATCAGTAGACTAAGGAGTATAGAAATATCAAACGAGTGATGATCTTGAATCAATTCCCGACTCCTTGTTGTGTCTCTTGTCAAAGAGGGATCTTGAATGGATGGATGAATGGATGCTGTGTACCCTCCTAGGTTTCTCCTCTGTGTTTGCTTGCTTATGAACTCAATTGGGGGTCCCTTTTTATACAAATTCCCCGTTGGAGAACTTCTAGAGAAGTTGTGACAGCAATGCTCTGTGCGGGCTAGGTAGGTAAACCGCATGGGCTCCCCACTTTCTCCATGCCACGTGAATGCCACAAGTGAGCACGACTCGGGCAGTTTGTGCTGAACAACTGATATGATCCCGGACGACGTTGAGGATGCGACCAATAATGCATAGGAGGACGCGCCTACAATGTTGAAGAAAAGGCGACATGCGCGACCCGAGAGTGACCTGCACAACCCGAGATACGAGAGATTCAACACGACCCAAGACGCGACCTACGCAACCCGAGATGCGACCTGCATGACCCGAGACATGACCTGTGGGAAGGAAGAGTCATCCCGAGCTAAACAAAAGGCGGACGCGATCAGACGGAAGGACGTTGGTCCTGTGACCCAAGCTAGGGCTAGGGAGGAGGAGGCCTTGACCCTACCAGCTGGTCCCGTGACCCGAGCAAAGCTACAAAGCTTAAGGAAGCAATCATCAGGATCCTCGCGGTCGTCCACGTTCAAGATGAGTATTCAAGTCCACGTGAAGTCACAAACGTACGTATCGTTCTTCAAGCCCAAGCCCAACTCACAATAGTTAATAATTAGATAAAAAGTGACCCGCTTGTACTCTTTTCCCTTCGTTGGTTTTGTCCCATGGGGTTTTCTAACGATGGGTTTTTAACGAGACCGCGACTCACTTTTCTGCGATCTAATTATTAACCCGAGGGTTTCAAGACAAGTTCGCACCCCAACGGCACAACTTACAACTTGTCCTAATTAAGTCTTTAGCTATTTTCTATAAACAATTAATTGTTGCCTTGCATGGTGACTAGCATTTAATGATGTATTAATGTGTTGCATGCCCTTGTTTTTGTTTATTATGGCCGGCCATGTTGTTCTTGGAAGACAATCCTGAATTTGAAATTTTGTCTTTGATTTTCCTTTATGAAATCATCATTTGTTGGTGTGTAATATCCAACAACCCGTTGGTGTGTCATATCCAACGTTCGTTCGTTCTTCATTGGTGCGTAATATCCTTTGAAGATGGGCCGGTGAATCGAGAGCCCTTCCGCAACTCTCGTGTGACCAATCGCTCCACCCTTGTGCAACTCCTGAGCGTCGTTCCAGCGAGATCACGTCAAGTGGTATAAGAGCTCGTTCTAGCGAAAAGGTTAGTTCAATTCACGGTTTGATTGTTTTGATCATAGCTAGGGCAAAAACAATATATATATATATATATATATATAGCACGTGCTACGGGCCTTGCTACTCGTACGTTCCTATTTCCTTTTTGTTGTTTTCCGCTTGTGGCTACTCCGTCGCTAGTGTACAGGAAGTCCGAGAGTAGGTACATTAAAAAACCGTCAAGCATCATGGGGAAAGGAGCCGAGAACAGCCGGGTGAACGAGAGACTAATCGAGGCTTCGTGGCTCGTTTGAAGCAAAGTATCACTAACAAAAAGGAGGAGTTTCGGCAAGAATTTCGACCCGAACATCTAACCCGACCGAACATGCGTTCCAGCAACGAGAAAGGAACCAACATGAGGAGGACGACAACTACTATGAATGAGGTAGTTCATCCTCATCCCGAAGTAGTCACCGGAGGAGGCGTGAGCCGAGGGAACGATGAGAAGAACCGAGGGACGACCTCGCTGGTCTGAAGCTGAAAATTCCATCGATGGTAAAGCCGACCCGGACGCCTACCTAGAGTGGGAGAAAAAGGTGAAACTCGTATTCGGTTGTCAACATTACCCTGAGGTCAAGAAGGTTAGGGTCGCGGCCACAGAATTCTACGACTACGCCTTGAGTTGGTGGGATCAACTCATGATTTCTAGGCGACGAAACGGTGAAGAACCAGTAGCGACATGGCTGGAAATGAAAACCATTATGCGCAAGAGGTTCGTGCCGAGTCTTCACCACCGAGAAGTGCATCGGCGGTTAAGGAAGATCACCCAAGGAAACCGTTCCGTGGAAGAATATTATCAAGAAATGGAGTTGCTAATGTTGAGGGCTGACATCTCGGAGGATAGAGAGGCTTTGATGTCTCGGTTCTTTGGAGGACTAAATCTGGAAATCCAAGACCACCTAGAGATGCAACACTACGTGGATGTTGAGGAGATGCTCCACAAGGCGATCCTAACCGAGCAACAACTCCAGCGGCGAAGGAGTTCACGATCGGGCTATGGGGCTGGAAAATATGGCCATCAACGGGATGAAAAACCGAGCTATCCAAGGAAGGGCAGCTTGGTTCCAGCAAGCCGCGACGCACCCAAGGTCATTCTAGTAAGCCGAGACGCAATGAAGTTAGGTCCAGCAGCACCGCGGGACAAAGGGAAGGCCGAGGCCACGATTTTGAGGGCTCGGGATGTGAAGTGTTTCAAGTGTCGCAGGAGAGGACACTACGCAAGCGAGTGCACAAACAAAAGACAAGTTCGAATCCGAGGACGAAGCGGCTGGTGGCACGACGTTCTTTGAGCATGCAGCCTAAGGGTGACGAACAAGAACAGCGAGAAAATCTATTCCACACCCGCTGCCTTGTTCATGGAAAGGTTTGTAGTGTTATCATCGATGGAGGAAAGTGCACGTTGCAGGGGCTACTATGGTCCGAAAGTTCGGATTAAAAGTCCAAAAACACCCGAAAACTTATAATCTTCAATGGCTAAATGAAAATGGCGAGATGAAGGTGACTAGCCAAGTAACCGTGCCTATTGCCATAGGCAAATACGAAGATGAAATCTTGTGTGATGCCACACTCTACTCGGTAGACCATGGCAATCGGATCGCAAGGTAAAACATGACGGTTTCAATAACAAACATTACTTTGAGTATAATGACAGGAAGACCGTCCTTATTCCGTTGACGCCTAAGGAAGTGCTGCAAAATCAAATGCACTTGAAGAAGCAAGACACACACGAGCTTAAATCGTCAAATTTTTACGCGAGATCGGGTGAAATCAAGAAATCTCTTCACTCGTATGAGTCTGTATTATTGTTTGTTTATTGTTTCCACATCGCTATCCACCTTCGGCCAATAGTAGGTCCGCGTCAACTAGGCCAAAGTCCGCTGACATCCCGGATGACCGGACCTTCGGGCGTCATGGACTTCCCGCAAGAGTTGTTGATCAAGTTCCGTCCCAGGAACATACAATCGTTTCCCACGAGCGTACAACAGCCTATCCTTGATCCAAAACCGCCGAATAACTCCATTCGTCACCTGTTGGCATAGTTTTTTGTAATCCCCATCCTTCTCCGTGGCCTCCCGCACTTTATCCACAAAGTCTGTCTCGACTTGGAAAAGCGCGGCCACCACTGTGGTCACCATCTCAGAGTGTTTCCTGGTGATTGCGTCGGGGACCAGATTATGTTTCCCGGGTTTGTGTTCCCACGAGAAATCATACTCCTGCAAAAATTCTTGCCATCTCGCCTGCTTTGCGGATAGAATTTTCTGGGTTTGGAAGTAGGTGTTGGCAACGTTGTCCGTCTTCACCACGAACCGCGTTCCCAACAGGTAATGCCTCCAAATCTGTAGGCAGTGCACCACAACCAGCATCTCTTTTTTATGAGTGTTGTATTTTTCCTCGGCCGGTTTCAGCTTTCGGCCCTCAAATGCCACCGGATGTCCATTCTGCACAAGATGACCACCCAATGCTCAGCCAGATGCATCCATATGTACCTCAAATGGCCTGTCAAATTCTGGGAGCTTCAGGACTGGCTCGGAGGATACTGCCATCTTGAGATCCTCGAACGCCTCTTGACATCGTTCTGACCATTCCCACCATTCGTTCTTCTTCAAG
Organism: Gynandropsis gynandra; assembly: GCA_036759665.1. Lineage (NCBI taxonomy): Eukaryota > Viridiplantae > Streptophyta > Magnoliopsida > Brassicales > Cleomaceae > Gynandropsis > Gynandropsis gynandra. The sequence continues at coordinate 32,622,302 of CM071869.1, forward strand.
AGATCCTTCAGTGGGGCCACTCGTTCTGAATACCCCTTGATGAAAGTTCGCTAGTCCCAGGAAGGACCGTAGATCCGGTACCATCTGGGGAGGCTTTCAATTGAGGATGGCCCGAACTTTGGCTTCGTCCATCCGAACACACCCATTCGAGATTTTGTGTCCGAGGAACATTATCTCGGTTTGCCCGAATTCGCATTTCTCCTTCTTAACATACAGGTCATGTTCCTGTAGTTTCCCAAAAGACCAACCTCAAATGTTTGACATGCCTTTCTATTGTGTCCGAACAAACCACAATGTCGTCAAGGTAAACAACAACAAATTTGTCGAGGAACTCATAAAGTACCTCATTCATTAGACGACAGAATGTGACTGGGGTGTTCGTAAGCCCGAATGACATCACCAAGAACTCGTAGGCACCATATCTCGTCACACAGGTGGTCTTCGATTCGTCACCTTCCGAGATACAAACATGCCAATAGCCTGATCGTAGGTCAAGTTTAGTGTATACCTTGGCCTTCGAAAGTCTATTGAACAGATCATCCGTCCGCGGTATCGGGTACTTTTCCTTCACCGATGCTTTGTTCAATGCCTGGTAGTCCACGCACATCCGCATTGACCCATCCGCCTTCTTCTAAAACAGAACCAGGGCTCCGTAAGGGGCCTTGGACGGCTGAATGAACCCAGCTTCCAATAGCTCGTCCAGCTATTTCCTTAATTCGGCCAACTCTGCCGGACCCATTCGGTACGGGGTTTGGGCCGGTGGTTTTGATCCAGGGACCAACTCGATGGTATGGTCGACTGGCCTACGCGGCGGTAATCGCTTTGGTAGCTCGGGCGGCATTCTGTCCGTAAAATCCACCAGCACACCCGCGACTTCATCTGGGACCTCAATCATTTTCCCAGGCTTGGTTTCGACAAGGGCAGCTACGATGGTAGTTGTGCCCTGCCGAACACCCCGCTTCAGTTGAAGCGCCGATAGCAATCCAGTCTTCGCTTTGGCCTTCCCTTAGGCCGCTTGGGCTTTGACGAAACATGGCTTTGTCTCGTCCCCAATAAACACGCCACCCAGGTGTGGCATCAACATGGCTTTGGTGCGTTTTAGGAAAGAGTTGCCCAAAACCAGTTCTATGATTCATCCGTTATACCCTCAACCACTGCTACCCTACTTCTGTGGCCTAACCTCGGTTGTTCTAAACCTGATCTTCTAGGACTAGAATTCTCCTTTCCGTCCTTCTCCTAATCCCTAACACATGCATCTACTTGGCCTTCGTAAAGACAAGTCATTCAAGCACTCAGACAAAGAATAGATAAACGAAAACGGGAAATTTCATTCAAAGATAAATCAAACGCGGTTCCAGGATAGCCAAGGGCTAATCTCTTCTCCTAGAACAAAACGACTACTCGCTCATGCGTCCGTAAACAAACATAATCGAAATAGATAATTTAAGGAACATGAAAACCAAACGAAACCGAAGTCCCTGTTCGATGCCCCTTGAATGTTTCCTGCAGGTCTCTGTCTTCTTTCTCTCTATCTTTCTCTGTAACGTCCGTGTCTATGTATTCCTCTGTAACGTCTGTAAAATAATTCAATGTGTCATCTTTCCTCTTCTATTCTCTTTTTATTTTCTTCTTCTTTCCCCTTTGGCCATGATTTTCCATTCTTCTCTCGTAATCTTCCTTTTCTTCTCCATGACTGAACGTTTCCTTTTCTGCGTTTCAGGTAGTGTGCCTCCATGCTCGGCCGTGCAAGATGTTGAGCCCGTTCGGGCATATCCTTTGAAGAGGGCCCGACATGCACCTTAGTAGACCGGGTCGTGCATGAGGTATTGGAAGTTTCTATTTCAAACGTCTGGTCGTACTGGAGTTAGTGCACAGTCGTGCACTAGGTTGATGCGTGAGTAGCTCGGTCGTGCAGGAAGAGGTGTTCGGTCGGGCAGGTGTGTGGATGATGAGCCTGGTCGTGCAAAGTGGTGTTGTTCGGTCGGGCATGCATGTTGGTTGCTGAGCATGGTCGTGTAAGCTTGATGCACGGTCGTGCATTGGTGTTTCCCATTGAGCAAGGTCGGGCATTGGCTGATGCATGGTCGGGCATGTGTTTGTTTGCTCAGCCTGGTTGTGCTATGCATTGTGTTGGCCGTGCACTTTGTTGTCTTGCCCCGTTTCTCGTCCCGTTTGCTCCGTTACAATGCTTGATGATAGCGCTTTGTCCCGTGTACGTTCCTTAGCTTCAAAATGAGCCAAATTTGCATTAAAACCTGTAAGAAAACGAAAACACGAAAAAGAGAAACATATGCAAAATCATAGTAAACATCGCAAGTATATCGTAAACATCTCTAAAATCATTCGAGAAATACGTATTAAAACAAGACGATCAAAATCCCCCAAAGTTGAATGTTTGCTTGTCCCTAAGAAAACGTAAACGTGGACCACGTAGGGTATATAAAAACCAAGAATTCCCCTTTCTCCTAGAGATAACGCTAAAGCGAACCTAACCGATCAACTAGCAAGTCAAAAGCGAATTTGGCCTAATTAAATTTTCAGTCTTCACCCTAGGTTCACCAAGGTTACCTACGAGAAAGTAAATTGAAGGCAAACTAAACAAGACACCATAACTCTCTCCACCAAACAAGACTTCAGACAAATGATTAACCGTAAAACAATTGAGGATACTTGTTTCTTTTTTCGAGTTTCTTTCTATCTTTATTCTTTTTTTTCTTTTTCTTCTTTTTTTCTTTTTATGTCTTCTTTTTCTTTTCTTTTTTGTATGTTATATAGACACACTAGGCTTCTAGGACATCAGATTTGAAGGGATCCAACCTCTACTTAGACCTAGACTACCGATGACGGTGTACTCATGCATCTCGTTAAAGAGTGCAGCGGAGTAGGCGGCGTTTTTATTGTGCCATGCCCTTACGACGTAGAAAGATGATCGCCAACCCACCACTTAGACCCAAACCATCGAAAAAGTGTCAAGATCGATGCACTCATATCGATCTTGACACTTTTTCGATGGTTTGGGTCTCTATCGACATCGGTGTTAATGTGCGTCTTTATTCTGCAAAACAAGCTCGATTTCATACGATCTAATAATCCTCATCAAATAAGTAAAGCATCGTCTATACAAAGTATGGCCATCTGGATAGAGAGAATAAACGATAAACTAGCTTAGCGACATCGTCTAAACTTCCCAAAAGCAACACTAGGATTCCCAAAGAATTACGACCTGTTGTTTTTCAGCCGACTAAGCTCTAACGCTTAGAAAAAACCTAGCTCAAACATGCAAAATCTCACGAAAAAGGCCAACTTCTTAAGTATCCTAGGTTCAGGGTTCATCTCAAAACGTGGCAGCGAACAAGTGCCTAGGACGACTCTGACTCACGAAAGCAAAAACAAACTAATAACTACGACATTAAAGAGAAAATAAAAAGAAAATAAAACAAAGTCACCTGACAAACGGGAGCTGCTCCCCCAGACTTGAATTAAACGGCATCCTCGACGTGAATCTTCGATGGAGGGCAAGACAAGTGAAGTCACATTTGTGGTGGTATTTTTAATTTTGTTTTTTTAATTAACCGAGTCTTGGTAGGTGGGTTGAAAACAAACAGCTGGGTTGCCTCCCAGAAAGCGCTTATTGAACGTCTTTAAGCTTTGATGTCTCCATTCCTCATGCGTGTGCGATGGGTGGATAGGAAAGGGAAATGGAGTTTCCACTTTCGATCGGTTGAGCAGCTTGGTAGAGCTTTAGTCGATGTCCATTAGCTTTGAATGTCCCACTTGTCTCGCTTCAAAGTTCTACTGCTCCATGCGAGAATACCTCTTATACCTGAAAAGGACCAGACCAACGGCACCGTAGTTTGCCAGGAAAAAGCTTAAGATGAGAATTAAATAGTAGAACCAAGTCACCTGGCTGAAAATCATGAGATAGTATCTTCTTGTCATGCCATTTCTTAGCACGCTCCTTGTTGATCTTAGAGTTCTCTATGCATCAAGACAAAGCTCATCAAGCTCGTTCACCTGCAAAAGTCGTTTCTCACCTGCACTATTAAGATCAAAGTTAAGGAGCTTTGTCGCCCAATAGGCGCGGTGCTCTAGCTCGACAGGTAGGTGGCAAGACTTGCCATAAACAATCTGAAAAGGAGTCATGCCAATGGGAGTTTTAAACGCAGTCCTATAGGCCCATAACACATCATCTAATTTCATCGACCAATCTCTACGAGACCTAGACACGGTTTTCTCTAGTATACTCTTAATCTCCCTATTCGAAACCTCTACTTGTCCGCTAGTTTGTGGGTGGTACAGTGTAGCTACCCTATGTTTCACGCCATACTGCTTAAGGATGGACTCGAATTGTCTTGCAATAAAGTGTGACCTCCGTCACTAATGATTATTCTAGGAACTCCAAAACGAGGGAATATGATTTTCTTAAAGAATTTCATCACTACCCTAGAGTCATTAGTCGGCGTTGCTATGGCTTCTATCCACTTAGACACATAATCTACACCTATCAAAATATACACTACGAGGGAAAAGGTTCCATGAAATCTACACCCCAAACATCAAACAATTCTACCTCAAGGATGTAGTTCTGTGGCATCTCGTTCCTCTTACCTATATTTCCCGATCTTTGACATCTATCACAAGAGGAAAAGTACCTATGGGCATCCTTTAAGAGGTAGGCTCTAATCGGGTGGTTGAATGATAGGTGCCGAAACCAATGCTCTATTGATGGCGTTGAAGGCATCGTGGCACTCTTGAGAGAAGTCGAATGTAGCATCTTGGGCCAGCAAATCCGTCATCGGTTTTGTAATATTTTAGAAGTCCTTGATGAACCTCTGATAAAAACCTACATGCCCTAGGAAGCTACGAATTTCTTTAACTAAAATTGGTGGAGGAAGTTTTTCGATTACCTCAATTTTAGCTTTGTCGACTTCTATGCCCCTCTATGTGATCATGTGTCCAAGTACAATACCTTCCTTCACCATAAAAGTGGCACTTTTCCCAATTAAGAACGAGATCCGCTTCCTCACATCGCTGCAACACTCTAGAAAGGTTAACGAGGCAATCATCGAATGTTGAGCCATAAACAGAAAAATCATCCATAAACACTTCCATAATATGCTCAATTAAATCGGAAAATATTACCACCATGCAACGCTGGAACGTAGCCGAAGCATTGCAGAGGCCAAAAGGCATACGACGGTAAGCGAATATCCCATAAGGACATGTGAAAGTCGTCTTCTCCTGGTCTTGAGGATGAATGGGAATCTGAAAGAAACCAGAATATCCGTCCAAATAAAAAAATAGGCATGATTTTCTAACCATTCTAACATTTGGTCGATGAAAGGGAGAGGGAAGTGATCTTTCCTCGTCGCTTTGTTGAGCTTGCAGTAGTCTATACACATCCTCCATCTGGTGAAGGTTCTTGTTGGAATCAGCTTGTTGTTATCATTGCGTACTACCGCATTTCTCCTTTCTTTGGTAGGAAATGCACAGGGCTTACCCATTCGCTCTCCGAGATAGGACATATGATACCTGCATCCAAAAGTTTTAGTATCTCTTTTTTCACTACCTCTTTTAAGTTGGAGTTCAGCCGCCTTTGCGCTTCAATGGATTGTTTATGCCCGTCCTTCATGAGTATTTGATGCATGCATAACAAAGGGCTTAGTCCCTTGATATCCTCGATGGTTTATTCGATCACTCTCCTATGCTTCGTTAAGCTACTCGATGGTGGTTCTCGCGGTAAAGGTGTGAGTTGTTGTTGCTCCATATGCCCCAAATTACCGATAGGTAATTGAGGCTGTCTATGACCATTCTGATTATCCATATCTCGTTGATGTGATGGCTCTGTGTTACCTTCTTCCTTGCCCTTTCTCAATTGTCTGTGAGTGCGCTCGATCTCGGGGTCGATTTGGAATAGATTGAAAGCACCTTGAGATCTGGTCATAAACCAACAAAGGACAAAAACGAAATTAGGTAAAAAGAAACGAAAGAAAAGAAAACAAAAAGAAAAACAAAACAAGAATGACTCTATGCTCGAATCTAAGATGTGTTGACAATAGTTCCCGGCAACGGCGCCAAAAACTTGATGTGATTCAAAGTTAAACAATTATTAACCTAAACTACCCGCAAGTGCACGACACATGTGTACTACTCTAGGTGTCGATCCCACAGGGACTACGCAACACAACCTAAACCCAAACTACGAATCAAACTTGCAAACTAACGAGTTCTTAACAGCGAGACAAACGTTCTAGGAATCCGGTTTCACCACAAGACTACCAAACCAACAATCAACCTGTCTAATCATGGAATGCCG
>CM071869.1:32641037-32653964 GCA_036759665.1 Gynandropsis gynandra
TTTCTACGTCCTAAGGGCAAGGCCCAAAAAGCCGCCTACTCCGCTGCACTCTCACACGAGATGCATGAGTATACCGTCATCGGTAGTCTGGGTCTAAGTAGAGGTTGGATCCCTTCAAATCCGACGTCCTAGAAGCCTAGTGTGTATGCAAAGAAAAAGAAGAAAAGAAAAGAAAAAAAATGGAAAAGAAAAAAAAAAAGGAAACAAAAGAAGAGAAGAAAAAGTCATAAAAAGAGTATGCAAAGAAAAAGAAGAAAAAGAAAAAGAAAAGAAAAAGAAAGAAAGAAGCTCGGAAAGAAAGAAACAAGTATCCTCGGTTGACCTAGGTTTAGCATAGTCTGAAGTCTTGTCTGGTGGAGGGAGTTACGGTAGCGTGTCTAGTCTCCTTTGATTTACTTTCTTATGGGTAACCGTGGTGGACCTAGGATTAAGGCTGAAAACTCGATTAGGCCGAATTTGCTCTCGACGTGCTAGTTGATCGGTTAGGTTCACTTTAGCGGTATTTCTAGGAGAAGGGGAATTCTCGTATTTTCATACCCCATGTATTCCACGTTTACGTTTGCTTAGGGACAAGCAAACATTCAAGTCTGGGGGATTTTGATCATCTCGTTTTCATACGTATTTCTTGCACGATTTAGGAGACGTTTTTGATACATATGTGATGTTTTACGTATGATTCTGTATCCGTTTTACTTGCTTTCGTGCTTTTTATGTTCTTACAGGTTTTTACGTGTATTTGGACTATTTTGGAGCTAAAGGAACATGCACGGAGCTAAGGAGCAACTTTGGGGATCATCACGGGACAAACGGGACGAGATTGAGCATGGAAAAGCCTCACCCGGTCGGGCACAACCCTTGCACGATCGGGCAAAACCTACGGCCAATTGTGTGGACCATTTAGCACGACTCGGGCAAGCATTTAGGACCATTTTGCCTTGTGCCCGAGCGGGCACACATGCCATGCCCGATCGGGCACCATTCCAGCACCACAGGACGCGCACGAACTGCCCTAGCCGCACCCGAGCGGGTACACTCATTACCCGAGCGGGTAGCGGCCCGAAACTGCTCAAAACTTAAGTAAACTTAACTTAAAACATAAGGGAACTCGTGGGGCAATTAGGGCAACAATTGGACCGACTTAGGAGGCTTAAAAGGAGGCAAAAAGACGTGATTACAGCAAGCATACAGAGGAGAAGAATTCAGCGAAGTTAGAGCAGATTCTTGCGAGGAGATAAGCGAGGAGCATTGGAGATCAAGCACCGCCACTTCGGTTTTGTTTGGTTTTTATGTTCCTTAGACTTTCTACTATGTTTATGTTTCTTTACAGACGCATGAGCGAGTAGTTTGTTTGTTCTAGGAGAAGGGATTAGCCCTTGGCTATCCCGAGACCTCTTTTGATCTATTTTGAATGCATCTTCCCGTTTTAGTTCATCTATTCTTTATCTGAGTTCTTGAATTTACTTGTGTTTGCGATGGCCACGTAGATGCATGTGTTAGGGGTTAGGAGAAGGACCGAAAGGAGAATTCTAGTCCTAGAAAGTCAGGTTTAGAACAACCGAGGTTAGGCCACGAAAGTAGGGTAGCAACGGTTGAGGGTGAACGGGCGAATCACAGAGTTTATGGGTTTAGTTCATGGTGTCAGCCACGAAAGTAGGGGGCAGCTTGTCTAGATCACGTGTCTATGCCTTGAGAGAGGGTAGATATCATGTTAGGATCGTCCGCCTTAGATAGCTTTAACTGGGATTGCATGATAGATAGGTTGATCGTGTGTTTCGGTAGTCTTGTGGTGAAACCGGTTTCCTAGGACGTTTATCTCATCGTTAGAACCCAAGTAGTTTAGTTACTTTCAGTATTTCATTCCTTATTCACCTTCTTTCGTTAGCAAGTTTGATTCGTAGTTCGGGTTTAGGTAGTGTTGCGTAGTCTCTGTGGGATCGACACCTAAAATACTACACACGTGCCGTGCACTTGCGGGTAGATTAGGTTATATTTAACTCTGATACGCATCAAGTTTTTGGCGCCGTTGCCGGGGACTATTGTCAACGCGTCTTAGATTCGAACCTAGAGTCCTTCTTGCTTTGTTTTTATTTTTGTTTTCTTTTCTTTCGTTCCTTCTACGTAAATTGTTCTTTGTTTGTCCTTTGCAGAACTTTCAGGTCGACAAAAGATGGATAATCAGAACGGCAATGGACAGATGCAATTACAGGCTCCTCCACCACGTCGTCTAAGGGATTACGTGGTGCCGAACATGAACAACGTGCAAACGGCCATAAGGATGCCTGCTGTTGCAAGAGAGCAATTCGAGATTAAGCCAGCAATGATAAATATGCTTTATCAGAAGCAATTCATGGGTGGAAACCATGAGGATCCACATCAGCACCTCAGAGATTTCCTCGAACTTTCAGGTACGTTCAAAATTCATGGAGTCTCTGAGGATGCAATCTTGCTGCGTCTTTTCCCTTTTTCAATTGGGGGAAAAGCGAAAGCTTGGCTGCAATCACTCCCCGCGGGATCTATCACCACTTGGGATCAGCTCTGCACACTGTTCCTATCACGCTTCTTCCCTCCGAGTAAGACGATTCAGATGAGGGGGGAAATCACGACATTCAGGTGCAGAGATGGAGAAACGCTATTTGAGGCGTGGGGTAGATTCAAGGATCTTCTACAGTCATGTCCACACCATGGACTTGAGCAGTGGTACGTTATCCAAACTTTTTATAATGGAATTTCAGATGAGCACCGCATGAGGTTGGATAACGCTGCCAGAGGATCATTCATGGATCTGAGCGTCGAGGAGGCATTTGAGCTGATTGATAACCTCGCCATGAACCACACCATGTGGTCCACTCCAAGAGGTATGCCTAATAGCACTCGTCGTTTATATGAGCCTAACCAGAATAGAGCCATGGGTAATGCAGCGAATGCTATGTACTGTGCGAATTGCGGAGATACGGACCATGTAGCGTATCAATGCACAGTACATGAGGATTACGAACAGATGTATTATGCCCAGCAGCAAGGCAACACGCAATTCGGGAACACCTACAACCCGAATTGGAGGAATCACCCGAACTTGTCATATCGAACGACTCAACCGGTGAAGTATTCGGGGTTTCCACCAAGGCAGAATAATTTCCAGCAAAACAACCAACAACTCCAGCAAGCACAGCAAGCTCCGCAAGCCCCTCAACCTCCTCAAGCCGTTTCATCAAACCTAGAGGGGGTATTGCTCGAATTTATGAAGAAGCAGGAGCAACAACTGGCTAAGCAGGAGCAGCAACAACCGGAGCTTAGATCTCAGATGGAGTCTCTGAGCACTCATGTGAAGATGTTGGAAAACTCCATAGCACAACAGGCCGCCTCATCTTCTCGGAATCCCGGACAGCTTCCCGGTAAGCCCGATCTTAACCCGAGAGAGCATGTGAATGCTATTTCTGTGTGCAGCGATGATGAGGATGAGAATCCGCCCTCAAATGTGCGAGGGGATGCTGCTGGTACGTCCATGGATAGAGGAAGAGGTAAGGTTGCGATTATGGAAGGAGTCGAACCAGATTTAGATAAGCCATACGTTGCTCCTCCGGCGTACGTACCTCCGATACCGTATCCTCGACGATTGGTAAGCAGTAAGAACCAAGAGAGAGTGGGCAGATCTACAGAAGATCTCAAGAAGCTAGACATCAACATGCCATACGTGGAAGCAGTCCAAAAGATGCCTAATCGTGAGGTAATGACCAAAGAGAAGCACACCGAAGAGAACGAGACTGTAGCACTTACCGAGGAATGCAGTGCAATTCTTCAGAACAAGCTGCCACCTAAGCTAAAGGACCCCGGAAGCTTCTCCATCCCATGCAAAATAGGTAATCTCGATATTGAAAATGCTTTGTGTGATTTAGGAGCAAGCGTGAGTATCATGCCACAAACAGTTTTCAAGCGGATGGAGTTTGGGAACCTTAAACCGACGAAGATGTCTCTACGCCTCGCGGATCGTACGGTAAGACATCCGGTGGGAATCATTGAAAACGTTCCCACCATGGTAGGTAAGCTTTGCATTCCCACTGATTTTGTTGTACTTGAGATAACGGAAGACACTAGGACACCTATTATTCTTGGTAGGCCGTTCTTAGCTACTGCAGGTGCGACGATAGACGTACAACAAGGAAAGTTGTCCTTACGTGTCAAAGACGAAACGATTGAATTCATCCTGCCCAGCCCCATGGACGAATCACCACTCAAGGAGTCTTGCTTTACAGTAGATTCGTTGGACGAGTTAGAGAAAGACACGCACGATCAAGTAAGTGTTTCCGATTCTCTTTTACGGTATTTGACACAAGTTGGCGATAATGCAGGATTTGCGGACGAAGGAGCTGAGGTATATACGAAATTCATGAGTGCAATTACAGCACTAGGAGACGCCCCACATGAGGAGATACCACGTGATATGCATGCTGATTTCATAGCGGAGAAAGCATTCGAGCTTGAGCCCGACCCGCCGCCTTATTCTCGGTATGAGTACGTTGATTCCGATAAAACATATCTTGCTGTTTTAAATGCTAACATGAGTGCAGATGAGATGAGAAGACAGCCCACACGCGTGAAGAAGCGTAAGAGGCTCAGCTCTTCAATATGTATGTACGGGAATTATAGGGAGGACAGCCACGAACCTTCACTCGAAATTCAAAGGAGGCTGCACCCGCACTTGCACGAGGTAATGGAAAAAGATGTCATTAAACTTTTCAACGCAGATACCCCTTATCCAACCTTGGACAGCGAGCAAGTGAACCCCGTGCATGATGTGCCTAAGGGATGGCACGATAAGAAGACCCTACCTCATGACTTCCAATCAGGTGATTTCGTTCCACTTTCTAATTCTCGACCTAAGTCTTTCTCGGGCGACCTACTGCCTTGTTGGTCTGATCCTTTTCAGGTACGAGACGTGGAACTATGGAGTGATGCGGGTGACACGTTCAACGCCAATGGACAGCGGCTAAAGCTCTACCAAGCCGCTCAACCGATCGGAAGTGGAAACTCCATTTCCCTTTCCGATCCACCCGTCGCGCACGCATGAGGAATGGAGACGTCAAAGCTTTATGACGTTAAATAAGCGCTTTCTGGGAGGCAACCCAGCTGTTTGTTTTTACTTTTCATGTTTAAGACTCGGTTATTTAATTTCCATAAAAAAAACAAAACAAAAAAAATAACACCACAAATGTGCTTCACTTCCTTCATCCTCCATCGGAGCTTCACGTCGAGGACGCCGTTCAATTCAAGTCTGGGGGAGCAGCTCACGTTTTTCAGGTGATTTCGTTTCATTTTCCTTTGATTTTTAGTTTTTAGGTTATTTTTGCGATTTTTAGTTCGTTTTTGTTTTCATTGAGTCAGAGTCGTCCCAAGGCACTTGTCCGGTGCCACGTTTTGAGATGAACCCTGAACTTAGGAATGCTTAAGAGGTTGACCTTTTCCGTTAGACTTTGCATTATTGAGCTAGGTTTTCCTATGCGTTAGAGCTTATTAGTCGGCTGAAAAACAATAGGTCGTAGTTCTTGGGAATCCTAGTGTTACTTGTGGGGATGTTTAGACGAGGTTGCTAGGCTGGTCTGTCGTTTATTTTCTCTACCCAGATGGTCATACTTCGTTTAGACGACACTTTACTTTGGTTACATTGAGGATCATTGGATCATATAAAATCGAGCTTGTTTTGCAGATTGAAAAGCACACACTAACACTCCGCTGTCGATAGAAATAGTGCCTAATAAGCATGATCAAAAATCGATATGAGTGCATCGACCTTGTTACTCCTTCGGTGGCTCGGGTCTAAGTGGTGGGTTGGCGATCATCTTTCTACGTCCTAAGGGCAAGGCACAAAAAGCCACCTACTCCGCTGCACTCTTACACGAGATGCATGAGTATACCGTCATCGGTAGTCTGGGTCTAAGTAGAGGCTGGATCCCTTCAAATCCGACGTCCTAGAAGCCTAGTGTGTATGCAAAGAAAAAGAAGAAAAGAAAAATGGAAAAATAAAAGAAAACAAAAGAAAAAAAAAGGGAAAAAATTCATAAAAAGAAAAACAAAAAGAAGAAAAAGAAAAAGAAAAAAAGAAGAAGCTCGGAAAGAAAGAAACAAGTATCCTCGGTTGACCTAGGTTTAGCATAGTCTGAAGTCTTTTCTGGTGGAGGGAGTTACGGTAGTGTGTCTAGTCTCCTTTGATTTACTTTCTTATGGGTAACCGTGGTGGACCTAGGATTAAGGCTGAAAACTCGAGTAGGCCGAATTTGCTCACAATATGCTAGTTGATCGGTTAGGCTCGCTTTAGCGGTATCTCTAGGAGAAGGGGGATTCTCGTATTTTCATACCCCATGTATTCCACGTTTACGTTTGCTTAGGGACAAGCAAACATTCAAGTCTGGGGGATTTTGATCATCTCGTTTTCATACGTATTTCTTGCACGATTTAGGAGACGTTTTTGATACATATGTGATGTTTTACGTATGATTCCGTATCCGTTTTACTTGCTTTCGTGCTTTTCATGTTCTTACAGGTTTTTACGCGTATTTGGACTATTTTGGAGCTAAAGGAACATGCACGGAGCTAAGGAGCAACTTGGGGGATCATCACGGGACAAACGGGACGAGATTGAGCATGGAAAAGCCTCACCCGGTCGGGCACAACCCTTGCACGATCGGGCAAAACCTACGGCCAATTGTGTGGACCATTTAGCACGACTCGGGCAAGCATTCCTGAGCATTTTGCCTTGTGCCCGAGCGGGCACACATGCCATGCCCGATCGGGCACCATTCCAGCACCACAGGACGCGCACGAACTGCCCTAGCCGCACCCGAGCGGGTACACTCACTACCCGAGCGGGTAGCGGCCCGAAACTGCTCAACACTTAAGTAAACTTAACTTAAAACATAAGGGAACTCGTGGGGCAATTTGGGCAACAATTGGACCGACTTAGGAGGCTTAAAAGGAGGCAAAAAGACGTCATTACAGCAAGCTTACAGAGGAGAACAATTCAGTGAAGTTAGAGCAGATTCTTGCGAGGAGATAAGCGAGGAGCATTGGAGATCAAGCACCGCCACTTCGGTTTTGTTTGGTTTTTATGTTCCTTAGACTTTCTACTATGTTTATGTTTCTTTACAGACGCATGAGCGAGTAGTTTGTTTGTTCTAGGAGAAGGGATTAGCCTTTGGCTATCCCGAGACCGCTTTTGATCTATTTTGAATGCATCTTCCCGTTTTAGTTTATCTATTCTTTATCTGAGTACTTCAATTTACTTGTGTTTGCGCTGGCCACGTAGATGCATGTGTTAGGGGTTAGGAGAAGGACCGAAAGGAGAATTCTAGTCCTAGAAAGTCAGGTTTAGAACAACCGAGGTTAGGCCACGAAAGTAGGGTAGCAACGGTTGAGGGTGAACGGGCGAATCACAGAGTTTATGGGTTTAGTTCATGGTTTCAGCCACGAAAGTAGGGGGCAGCTTGTCTAGATCGCGTGTCTATGCCTTGAGAGAGGGTAGATATTATGTTAGGATCGTCCGCCTTAGATAGCTTTAACTGGTATTGCATGATAGATAGGTTGGTCGTCGGTTTTGGTAGTCTTGTGGTGAAACCGGTTTCCTAGGACGTTTATCTCATCGTTAGAACCCAAGTAGTTTAGTTAATTTCAGTATTTCATTCCTTATCCATATTCTTTCGTTAGCAAGTTTGATTCATAGTTCGGGTTTAGGTAGCGTTGCATAGTCTCTGTGGGATCGACACCTAAAATACTACACACGTGCCGTGCACTTGCGGGTAGATTAGGTTATATTTAACTCTGATACGCATCATAGTTCTACTGCTCCATGTGAACACCTCTCGTACCTGAAAAAGGACTAAACCAACGGTAACGTAGTTTGCCCGGGAAAAGCTTAAGACAAGAGTTAAAACGTAGAACTAAGTCACCTGGCCGAATGTCATGAGGTATGATATTCTTATCGTGCCATCTCTGAGCATGCTCCTTGTAGATGTTAGACTTCTTGTATACATCGAGGAAAAGTTCGTCTAGCTCGTTCACCTGCAAAAGTCGTTTCTCACCTGCACTCTTAAGATCAAAGGTAAAGAGCTTTGTTGCCAAATAGGCGTGATTCTCTAGCTCGACGGGGAGGTGGCAAGACTTGACATAAACAAGCTGAAAAGGATTCATGCCAATGGGAGTCTTGAATTAAGTCCTATAGGCCCATAACGCATCGTCTAATCTCATCGACCAATCTCTACGAGACCTAGACACAGTTTTATCTAATATTCTCTTGATCTCCCTATTTGAAACCTCACTTGTCCGCTAGTTTTGGGATGGTACGGTGTAGCTACCCTATGCGTCACGCCATACCTCCTAAGGAGGGCTTCAAATTGTCTATCAATAAAGTGTGAGCCTCCATCACTACTCACTACTCTAGGGACACCAAAGCATGGAAAGATGATCTTCTTGAAGAATTTCATTACGACCCTAGAGTCACTAGTCGGTGAAGCTAATGCTTCTACCCATTTTGACACGTAATCCACACCTACCAAGATATATCGGTTGCCACATGACGAGGGAAAAAGATCCCATGAAATCAACACTTCAAACATCAAACAACTCTACCTCAAGGATATAGTTTTGTGGCATCTTGTTCCTCTTACCTATATTTCCCGTTCATTGACATCTACCACAAGAGGAAACGTAGTGCATCCTTGAAGAGGGTCGGCCAATAAAAAGCCGCTTATAGCACCTTTGAAGCGTTCTTAAACTTGCTGAAGTGGCCTCCATATTCCGATCCATGAAAATGGAAAGGATGCTGTCTACCTCCTCTTCAGAAATGCATCAATGAATGATCCCGCCTGCACATCTCCTGTAGATAATCGGATCGTCCCAATATTAATGCTTGACATCCGCAGAGAATTTCCTACACGCATGAAAAGAAAGATCAGGGCGTAGTATACCCCTCACATAAAAAATTGACAAAATCAGCATACCAAGGATCAAGTTTATCGAAAGTAACAATGCATATGTGGTCATCTCTCAAGGATTCGTTGATAGGTCTCTCATCCTCCACAATGATGCAAGAGAGGTGATATTCAACTATGTTCTCTAACCCTTTCTTATCTCAAATCTCAAGATCAAACTCTTGCAAAAGAAGGATCCATCGGATAAGGCGTGATTTGGCGTCCTTCTTCCCTAAGAGTTACTTGAGTGCCGCATGATCCGTGTAGACAATCACCTTTGAACCAACTATATATGATTTAAAATTTTTTTCAAAGGCGAAGACGACAGCAAGGAGTTCCTTCTCGGTTGTGGCATAGTTGATTTGAGCGTCGTCCAGGGTCTTGCTAGCGTAGGAAATGACATGAGGAGCTTTGTCACTTTGCTGTCCCAAAATAGCTTCAACCGTATAGTCGCTAGCGTCACACATGGTCTCGAATGGTAGGCTCCAATCCGGTGGTTGAATGATGGGCACTAAAACTAATGCTCTCTAGATCGTGTTGAAGGCGTCGTGGCATCCCTCAGACCTGAACCTTTGTTTGTCCTCAAACAAAACTAAAGCCAAGTGTAGGAAGAATCTAATAACGATGGATACTAGCACGAAAATATTCGAAGGGTTAGTCATTCCGCAAATCAACGCGTCACATGAACGTAAATCTAAGCGTACCGAGTATATCCTTATATTTACCGAAAGTTCCGAGCCATGAAATCCTACCAAAAATCTAAGTCTATTTTCACAACCTTAGATGACGTCCAAGCGATCTCCATACCAATTCCCCTAAGCTTTTGATAACATTAAACTCGTTTTTCTCGTTCTTATTCATTTTTTTCGACATTTAGATCCACGCTTTGTTCCTAGGACGTCGAAGTCGAAGAGGGGTGGCTTTCTACTTAGACCCAGGCTGCCTATGGCACACTCATAAGGTCGAGTGACCTTTGCGGAGTGAAGAGGTGCGTTATTGAAGATCTTTTTTTTCGCTTTTTATATTTTTTTTTCTTTTCTAAATTACGCAACACTCTAACCCTTAGGACGTAGAACAGCGCCTCAACCCACAACTTAGACCCGAACCATCGATCATCGATGTACTCATGTCAATCCTAACTCGGAATAGTCAGAAACTTATCCTAGATGACAGCGGAGTATAAGCGTGTGGAATCTAATAACTATAAACGGTATAGATATATCAAGCAAGCAAAGGATCAACGATATACACGGAGATATGGCCACTTGGTACCGAAACCTAAGGGTGAATTCAACTATAGATAAAGGCTTCAAACACAACTACTCGACTAATCGGTATCCAAAAGGCTTCTAAGCAAACCTAGACTATTGTTCACGATTCGACAATGTCGCAAAAATTGACTAAGGCTCGAAAATTTGTACTAGGTATCCATCAATTTATTCCTAATCCTAATCGGAAATATGTCGCAAAATGTATCACTCAAAATAGTACCCCCCCAGACCTGAACGGAACACAGTCCCGGTGTTCGAGATCTATGAGGGATACCCGCATGCCAAAAAAAATTCGAGAAAATAGAAAGAATAGGAACGAATACACCTGGTGTGTTATGCTTTCTCGAATTGTGATACACCTGAATTTGTAACACATCCGCACTGTGCCCATGCGGGCCTCATGAAATCGCCAGATCGTGCCTTTTTGAATTTGACCTAGCCCGCGCGGGTGATAACGTATGCCCGACCGGGCATTTGCTGCAAAACTGAAAAAGAAAGCGAGGAAAACCATGCAACAAAAATCATAAGTCTACTAAAATCCTAAGTCCTAAAAAATTGTCCATGTCTAAAAAGAAGGAATTTCAAAAATATAGAAATAAAATAAAAACGACGAAAAAGGATATGAGGCTCGGGTTGCCTCCCGAGAAGCGCTTGTTTAAGGTCGCGAGCCTGACCAAAGCGTGCTACTCATCAGGTGGACATCCTCGACGTCATCGTGTATGTAGCGTTTCGCGTGCTCGATAAGGTGTGGCGTATTCCCTAAGATTGATCATGTGCTCTCTAAGTTGGGTGCTAGATCGTGCTGTCCAAAACGTCTGGTCGCGCTGTCCCTAAGCCCGGTTGAGTACTTCATGTAACCGGTTAGGCGTTTGTCTCTTGTTGCCCTCAGCATCTCCAGAGATGTTTTGTGAGTGAGCCTTTGGGGTGAAGGCTTCATCTTTACCTTGGGTGCTTTATTGATGTCCCAATTGTGAGCTGGATGTTTGATGTAGCTTCTCGGCATCTCGGGTCATTTGTGTACCGACTTGCCCCGCATTTAGCTCGGGTTGTGCGGAAGTCTCTATCGGGGGATTCCTCTTTCTTCTCATGGTTAAGAAGCTCGTTTAGTACTTTGTAATTTCCTTCCCCAACTGCTATGCAATTCAAATCTAAGGAATTCGCATTCTGAAATTTCTCACAACCTTTCTCGGCTAAATCTTCAAAGATGCCTTCGGGGAACACGAAATCAATAACGCATGGTTGCTCAATTGTATTCACTAAGCTGAATTCTACTTCTACCTCGGGTCTCTTCATGTGCTCATCAATGTCCTTAGCCTCATCCACTGCCGTGTTAGATTCATCTTCTTTTTCAATCAACGAGGGACTTGGCTGATCTACCGTCTCATAATCCCTTAGGTACATTTCGTGGACATGATCACGAGGATTTATTTCTGAACTTTCCGATGGAACTTCTTGTGGTTGCAATGCCCCTTGTGCAAGATCTGAAGCTTGCGCGTCCAATTGTCTAAATAAGTTGCCTATCTGCTCATTAGCGCTTTCTTGTTCCGCTTCCACTTCCATAAACAAGTTGTTTCGATTCTCAAACAGTTCAAGGAGGTAGGTGTACGTGGCGGGATAATCGGGGGCTGCTACGGATTGGGTTGGGTATGGCTGAGGCACATATGACTGATAGCTCTGAGTTTGGGGTTCCGTCCATGGCTGGAAATTCCCGAACGATTGTTGTGCATTCACCATACTCTCGGTGTTCCTGTATGGGAAGTATGCGTGATCGCTCCATCCGTGATTGTATGTATTCCCGTAAGGCTGAGTGTAGCTGTCGTAGATCTCTTCTTCATACCCCCAAGCGTTGTGTTCCCATGATTGCTCTGAGTATTGCGGATAGTATAAGTCAGAGAGCATATGACGAATCTCGGAAAGTTGACATCTCAATTCAGCTATGTCGGCACCCAAAGAGTTGAAGTTGTCAATGTTACCTCGCAAGATAAAGGACAGCAAACTCGATTAAGCTCTGTGAGGTAAAGAAATTTTTGACTCCATAAGAAAACAAAAGCAAAAACAAAAATACGGAAAACAAAAGAAGACTCCGGAAAGGACTAGATCTTAATCTAGCTAATTCCTAGTCTAGGCCGTTATTAGTCCCCGGCAACGGCGCCAAAAACTTGATTACGGAAATATCAAGCTAAATATTTCCTAGACCACTTCACCGCAAGTATACGGTTCGTGTAGTACCAGGGTCGAACTCTAGGGACTAATGCAGCCAATCCTAAGAATATCCCTAAACTAAGAAGGTGAGAAGTAGATGATGGGGTGATAAGAAATATCTAAAAGACTAAACTAATGGTGGCAACGATAGAGGGATTCGAAAGACTTGGCGATGAAGAACACTACGGGTGTCGGGATACCGGGAATCGTATGGATGTAACAACTAAAGATCATAAACCTATCAAATTATCTTGATAACGGGAAATTCATGCTCTAAGGTGAGGAGTGATTCTGCCGAGCCTAAACCTCCTAACCTTGACTATGTGCAACCCTACCTTCCAGCAGTGATTAACCCATACTATGGCAGCTTTACGAGCGCAATCCTAATTCCTAAGTCGATTAACCGACTGGCCAGATTCTCATTAATCGAACTTAACCTACAATTCAACAGTTCCAGATTCATACTTTAACCTTCCAGAAAAATATGAATTCCTATA
>CM071869.1:32687731-32709501 GCA_036759665.1 Gynandropsis gynandra
ATAATCGACAGAGAGAAGGACGAATCATGGACGTGGTTTATGTCAAGATTGCAACAGGTGGTACCGGACGGACGTGATGTCGTTGTGATATCTGATCGCCATAAAAGCTTGATCAAAGCAGTCTCAACCGACTCACTGAGACTCAACCGACTCATTGACACTCACACCCATTTCAAATCAATAAACCATTTTAGGACTCGACATCCTCCAAAACCCTAGAAATCGATTTACTTACACTTATTGACGCCATTGAAGATTGACTCGTGCTCTCTTCTCCACCGCTGCTGATTCTAGCCATTTCCTTCTTGCCAACTTCGAATCGATCCCTCTCAAGTTCGAAATCACTAGTTCTTTCTTGGCTTTTACTCTCCCAGAATGCGGGTTTGGCTTTTACTCTCCCAGAATGCGAGTTTTTTCACGTTCGAAAATTAAGGGTAAATTTTTCTTTTCTCCAGTTTTTTTCGATTAAATAATTATTTTAGGGAAAGGTATTTTTGAAGCGTTTTAGTCCTACGAGGGTATATCTGATATTCCGCCTTGTTAGACCTCATTGCGAAAATATTCCTTAAGCCTGTATCAAATAATAAATATGACATTTTCTATAAACATGTATTTATTTTAATCCTCCTTGCTAAGTACAACAAAATTTATATTTACATATACACCATGATTGTTATAATCATATACATGATTGAATTTAAAAAGTAAAGACTATCACATGTTCATTTTCTGATATGGTTATATACGTGTAAAAAGGTATTGATATGTTCATCCAAGTAGAATTCATGCAGAGAGATATTGAAAATGTAGGATTTATAT
This sequence comes from Gynandropsis gynandra, assembly GCA_036759665.1. NCBI lineage: Eukaryota > Viridiplantae > Streptophyta > Magnoliopsida > Brassicales > Cleomaceae > Gynandropsis > Gynandropsis gynandra. The sequence continues at coordinate 32,688,551 of CM071869.1, forward strand.
TGGTAGAACAACATATTATTCATGGTCGATGTGATCTAGATAGATCATGTCCACTGTATCGAAAAGCTTATGTGCAGAAAAAATATCCATTGTCATACATCGAGTCGAAAAATGTTGTTAATTCAAGATATATCCTAAACAGATGTAGGCAAAACCACATAATGTTTGCAATAAAGGGTTATGTAAAATTATAAAGTTTTTATATTTTTCCGTACAATTTAAAACTTCTAAAAAAGCTATATGACATATATCAAAGTTATGTATAACAAATCAAATATATATTTAAATACATCACAAAGTTAGTGAATAAAACATCGATATTGATCGAAAAAATGTGCCAAAACTTGTGATCATTTAAGTATGGATTAAATATATATATCATTACAAAGAATACACCAGTTTCAACGGACCAATCCGTTAAAAATGATTGATTTTCTGTTGAAAATGGTGTTTTTCAACGGATTTCAGTTTGTGGATAATCAGTCCTTTGAAAACACTCATCAATTGGAACTTTTGAAAATATTACAATGACCAAAATTCTTTGATATCTTATCAATGGATTTTATAAGATATATCTGTAAAAATATTCTAATTGATATCCATGACCGTATACGTTGAAAATATCAACGAACATCCATTGACATCCTATAAACCTTGTACGAATTACACTAGTAAAATTGGTTAGTGATAGCGGGTATTATTAACAATAATTATTCTTTTCGAAAATCGTTATATTTCATCTGGTATTTCGTAAGGGTAACATGAATATGAAAATATCTATATATCTACTTTTTTCTATTTTTTTATTTTCTCCTATTAAACTAACAAAAGAGAAATGACTAATACGAGTTTAAGCGATTTGGAATAGATTAATATGCTCTATTTAAATTAAGACATAAAAAATAGGCTACATCTCGGAACTTATAATTGAAATATGAATATACTAGTGAAAATTTATAAAAAACGAGCATCCAATGAATATTAGGAGAGAATTTTAAATTTTTTAACTATTTGTGTTGATAAGTTTGGAGGGTATTTTAAAAATTTAAACAGATGTGCATTGATTTTATTGTACTTCTATGTTTCCTCTGCCACCTCTTGATATGTGATAAAGGGTCGCTTAGGAATCAAACATCGGATCTTTTCTTTTTGGTGTTGTGTCGTTGGTAGTTAGTGAAGGTCATGATTGATACGATTAGTCAATCATCAGTTTGATAATACTCTCAATATAGTGTATCTTCTCTGTGCAATCTCAGAGCGGGACCTCAAGTTGTTGTTTTTTAGAGTATGTCTCTCTAACTATGGGTAAAGATTGTCGCATCCTCTTCAATATTTTTTTAGAGGATCTAAACCGCACAATTACTTCTTATATTGTTCGAACTTACTGAAAATATAAAACAACTTTATGTTAGTGTAATAAAAAAAAGTTCTTTAATTAAATTTAACGATAAAGATAAGAAATTTTATTAGAAAATATTTCCTATCCTTATTAGGGGAGTGAGTTCATCTAGAGATGAACATATAGCATGTGATTGTTGCGTTATCTTCTCCATCACAACATTGATCATATGTTATACTCGAAGATCGACAAACTCATGTTTGTCTTCCTCGGTGATGATCGTGTTCTTGGCATGTTTTTCCATTACAAGCTCAAGAAACACTGATTCTCTCCACCTCCTCTATAATATTCAAATATTAACTTACTTAGATACAATTTAAAAGTTTAAATATATAATCCTTATAAATTTAAAATATATTTTACCAATTATTTTTCCTATTTTAAAATGATATAACTCTGGAGTCATGGCAATGCGGACCATCACCGAAAACCTTCTCATTGTATCGACAATGTTGTTCTGGCCTTTACACTATGTTTTACATAGTTTTAGCCTCTTTTAGTTTATTTTTATGCCTTGTTTGCTATATTTCGTGATATTGCAAGCTAAGAAGCCGAAGAGCATATTAGTTGTGAAACAACGCAAATTACAATACAAAACGAGCATAATTGGTTTAGAAAGCGAAACGGTCGATTTGAGCTGTTAATCACTTGGTCGAGCAAAAGAAAAGCGAGATGCACTAAAGTTCTAGAGGAAACCAAACTCGTGAAGCTCATCAATAGGTCAAGCAAAAGGCATGAACATGTCAAATTTAGTACTGGATTACAAGGAAAGCATGAGGAAACAACAATCGCTTGGCTCGAGCATGCAAAATCGCTCGATTGAGCGATGTGGAAAAATCACTAAGGAATTCAAAATTTTAATTAACAAAGGATGACTTAAGCTCTGAAAAGAAAATGATCCATGGTTTAGGCTAGAAGTATTGTGTATTTGGATTTATCATACCTAATGATCGAATTTACTATTCTTTGAGTTTTATGGTTTAATGTATGTTCTTATTCTTTTGATTCTTGAATGGGCACATGAATTGAATTTCGCATGGTATAATTCAGATGATTATATTAGATCGTATGCATTAGAAAGACATGAATGATCATATCGATAGTAGGTTAGTCGGTTTAGAAAATAGTATACCGAGCTATACTGCATTCGATGTGTAGGTTACAGACGTCAATGACTTATATATTTTATAGAAATTTGCATTGCGAGAGCTAGTAGATTTACTAATATCACATTTGGAATATATATTATTAGATAGAAACACCAATAAGTTGTATACTAGAATAGGATTTCCATTGAGAGAGCAGGTAGGTCCATCTTAAGATGATTGAATTTTTCGATAGAACCAAAGCGATAGTTTCTGATATATTTAACGAATTCACGTACGTCAGAAACAAATCTCTAATCTAGAAACATTGTCTTAATATTTAAATCATACATTGAGGATATATTCTAAGTAAATAACATACTTCACGGTTTTCATGGTCATAGTTTTCATAACATTGATAGTCTAGACCACTTTTACTCATTGTGTTCGACCTTTGTACTACACGGTTCATATCCTTGCGAAAGTTTTAGTCTAGGTATAAATATTCAAAATCTTATGAGGATTAGATAATACCTAGACAACACATCAAATTTTAGGCTCTGTTACTAGTTACTTTAGGAGATTTAGTTATTAGTTTTATAATCTAGGTCATTTTATTATTTGTTTTTAGTCCGCTATTGGCATTCCTTCTTGTTTTGTTTTATTTGAAAGTATGCAATCCATTTAGAGAAAACATTTGAGAGTTTCATGGCTGACAACATCAAAAACATAATTTCAGAGGAGGAAACTTGTCGAGCATATACCACCTCTAAGCACATTGAACTCTTGTCATGTATTCGACGACCGAATATTGATCAAAGACAAATTGAACTTCAACCATTATTTCTGCAAATGCTGAATCAAATTGCATTCATAAGGAGATTAAATAAGGATGTGAATCTTCATTTGACGAAGTTTAAGATGTTATGTAGTTCATTAAAGCAAGTCCAAGGAGTAACGAACGAGGTTGTCATATTATTATCCTTTCCATTTTCTCTTTAGAACTACGCATAAGAATGATTATACACATCGGCGTTAGACTCGATCCATACATCGAGTCAACTTGAGGAACAATTTATGGTGAAATTCAACTCACCCCACAAGATGTAAGCTGTGAAGAACAAAATCAACATTTTCATTCAAGAAGATGATGAGACATTGTACGAGGATTGGATAAGATTCAAGGTTATCAATGTGTTTGTCAACATCAAGGTATTGATCATAAGTACCTCATATCAACATTTATTGAGGGATTCCGAAAGGACATATGTGTCTAGGTAAATGCAGCATGCAGAGATTCACTGTACAATATAAACTTCACTCGGTTAAAAGAACAAATTGAGAAGATGGATTGTGTAAGGAGATATCCATTGAGAGAGTCAACAATTGAGGTTCTAATCCTCCGAGTTGAACTTAGTTGAAATTTTAAATATCTACCATGAATAAGAGAACCATGCATTTTATTAATATAGTCTTCTATCTAATTCACCAAAGAAGAATTTTCTGAAAATAGTTGATTTGTTATTTCATTTGTATTATTTAATTTATTATAATCATATTTATGATCCGCGTATAGTTGACTTAAGAATGCTTAAATTATTAATGGATATAGTTATATTACTTTAATGATATCTTATTTTGTAGGTATTGTATTCAAGATATGTTTTTAAATTTTATCTAAAATATACAACATCAGCTACTTTTTATTAAGCAAAACTAAGATTATTCAATATAAAAGAGTTTCCTAAGATTTAGAATTTTATAGATAGAGTGAATATACCCTAATTAGATTAAACCATTGGAACTTCATTATTATTATTATCGTTATAAAAAAATTAAATATTCAAATGAAACTCATTGGTATTGGTATAATTAGAGCGTACAATATTAGTTGAAGAAAAATAGAACAAAATAAAAAGAACGATATTATCACTTTTTCATTTTGATAAAAAAAAATATAACCTTTGAACTATCACAATTCAATCGATAATTTCTAACAAATTGTATTTTAAATATAGTTATGGAACATATTTTCATTCTTTATTTGATTACATAATTATCTTTTTATTATCATCTCGTATGCAAACAATAATATCCATCCATCTATCCATGTTGTAATAATTTCATAATTAAAATTCATTTCATATATTTTTAATAATATATTCTATCATTGTAATATAAAATTCAATATATATAAATAATACATTATTCATAACTTCATTTTTTATATTGTCATTTTTATCGAATTATTTGTCTAAAACTATCAATAGTTCTTTGTGAGACGTAAAACAAAGCAATAAGACATCAAGGAGGATATTCCTAGAGTCCCTCCTTCAACCACATGAACGGGAAAATCTATTTTTATATATGTTATTATCATTTTGTGTATGACTCTGGTAAAACCGAATAATATGAATAAATAGCCAAAAGCAAAGAGTATATAAGGAGTCACATGAGCGGTTTCATTGCCATTTCTGAAATAAAGCTCGTTTGAGAAGGCATTGTTGAGAATATGATGTAATATTAAAAATAAAATAGATATACTCTAAAAGAATCCGGTATAGTGTTCAAAATAAGAATAGAGAATATGTTATATATAATGATTATGAACTTGTGTATTATTGATACATGATTACACATATATATACATGAGGAATGAGTTGTAATTAAGGTAACTAAATATTACAAAAATCAATGAGAATATGATTTTAGAGGTTTGATACGATTTGTAGAGATTTGTGGAATTAGAGATTTGTAGAGATTTGATATGATTTGTGGAATCAAGGGATTGAAGATCTCTTTCCTTTACATGCCCCCGCAAGATGGAGGACCTTGTCGGACTCCAATCTTGGAATATAGTTCATGTGTCCGAGCTCGAGTGAGGGGTTTGGTAAGAGCATCAGCTAACTGGTCTTTTGAGGAGACATGAGCGACACGAAGTGATCCAGACTGAACTTGGTTTCGAATGAAGTGGTAGTCGAGAGCGACATGCTTCATCCTCGAATGAAAAATGGGATTTGAGCAGAGGTAAGTGGCACCTACATTGTCACAGTAGATGACCGGTGTGTGTTGCAACAGAACTCCAAGCTCCGAAACCAAAGAGTATACCCAACTTACTTCAGCACTTGTAGAGGCTACAGAACGGTATTCGACCTCTGTGGAAGAACGTGCGACATTGCGTTGTTTCCGTGAAGACCATGAGATAGGGTGGTTGCCGAGGTAAACAATGTGAGCGCTTGTTGATGAATAGTCATCTTTATTTCCAGCCCAGCCAGCGTCGGAGAAAGCATGTAGTTTGATGGGATTCGTGGACGAAAGGTGAATGCCATGATTCTGGGTGCCACTCAAGTAGCGTAGAACGCGTTTGACAGCAGCCCAATGTTCAGACGTAGGCCTATGCATGAACTGTGATAGCTTGTTCACTGCAAACGCGATATCCGAACGAGTAAAGGTCAGATATTGGAGACTCCCAACTGCCATACAGTATTCTGTCGGATCGGAGAGGGATGTACCACTTAGCAAAGTAAGTTCGTTGTCTGTAGAAAATGGGGTTGTAACAGGCTTCGAGTTAAGCATATTCAACCGTTGTAGTAAGTCACAGATATACTTTCTTTGGCTGAAATGAAGACCCGATTTTGTGTAAGTGACTTCAACACCAAGAAAGAAGGAGAGGCGACCAAGATCTTTGATGGAGAACTTCTTCGCAAGTTGATCAATGACCCTGTCGATCAGTTTCCGATTATTTCCGGTGATCACAATGTCATCGACATAAACCAGAAGGAAGACTTGATGATGTCTGATGCATAACATGAAGAGAGATGTGTCTGCCATGGAATTTATGAACCCACAGGAAAGGAGGAAGACATGAAGCTCATTATACCAAGCACGAGGTGCTTGCTTGAGTCCATATAAGGCCTTTCTGAGCTTGCAAACATGTGAAGGTTTATCCTTTTCGACAAAACCCGGAGGTTGGACCATGTATACGTCTTCAGATATGTGTCCATGGAGAAACGCATTGTTGACATCTAACTGTCGAAGTGGCCAACCTTTTGAGGTAGCGAGGCTGAGTATTATTCGAACCGTTGTAGGCTTGATGACGGGGCTGAAGGTGTCGTGATAGTCAATTCCCGGGCATTGATGGAAACCCTTCGCAACTAAGCGTGCTTTGTACCTGTCCACAGAGCCGTTAGGAAAAAACTTAGTACGAAATATCCACTTACAACCCACAATGTTTTGTCTCGGATGTGGAGGAACAAGATCCCATGTGCCATTTCGAACCAATGCATCAAACTCAACCGACATCGCTTGTCTCCAATGGGGCTCTTTGAGGGCTTGTTGTACGGTTCAAGGTTCAGAAACAGTCGTTGGTGAGGCAACAGCAGTGAGGCTCATTTTCGTAGAGGGTTTAAAAATTTGGTTTTTTGATCGTGTGGTCATAGGGTGTTGGTTCGGATTTTCAGTGGTATTTTGTGAAGATGATGTGTTTGGTTGGGAAACAGATGAGGTAGTCAGTGGAGGGTGGTGAGTGATTTGTGTTTGTTGCGAAGAGGTAGGCATTGGTGAGGGAACTCGAGGGCAAGGAGCAGTTGCAGGTGGTGTCATCGATGGTCGAGGAAAAACAAGAACAGAAACAGGGGGAAGCGAAACATAGGAGCTGTTTGACTCTGATGTTTATTGTGAGGAAGACGAGGAAGGAAGCTTTTCGAAGGGAAAAATGTTTTCAACAAACTGGACGTGACGGGAAACATATAAGCGATGTGAAGTGACATCAAGACAAAGGTAAGCACTTTGTGTTAGTGAATACCCGACAAAGACACAAGGATTGGAACGAGACTGAAGTTTGTGAGAGGAATATGGGCGAAGCCAAGGATAAAAAAAAGAGCTAAAAACTCGGAGTTTAAGATAATTTGGTGGTTCGTTGAACAATTTTTGAAAGGGAGAAACGAATGATAAGGTTTGGGTAGGCATCCTGTTTATGAGGTAAACGGCCGTGGCGAAGGCGTAAGGCCAATAAGCAAGGGGCATAGAAGCATGAGAGAGGAGGGAAAGACCCATCTCAATAATATGTCGATGACGGTGTTCGAAAATCCCGTTATGTTCGGGTGTGTGTGGTGGAGAAGTGTGATGTGAGATACCTACGGAAGAGAGATAAGGCGAGAGAGCAATGTACTCACCGCCGTTATCGGAGTAAAGAATACGAATACGGTTTTAAAAACGATTTTCAACGAGAGCTTTGAATTGGATGAAAATATCTCGGACTTGTGATTTGAGGCGTAAAGGGTACAACCAAATGTAACGAGTAAAGTGATCAATGAATACGAGATAATACCGAAACCCGTCATGCGAAAGGACCGGTGACGTCCAGACGTCCGAGAAAATGATATCGAAAGGGTGATGAGATTTAAGTGTAGACTCAAAGAAAGGCAATTTGTGGCTCTTATTAATAGAACAAGAACTGCAATGAGAAAAAGATGACAACGAGTTTGACAAAGGTAATGAAAACGCAGACACAAGAGACCTTAAAATCGGAGACGCTGGATGTCCAAGTCTGGAATGCCACTCAGACGAGGATGCTTTGACACATGAAAAGACAGAAGGACTAGAGGAAGGAGATGACACAGATGACCACTCATAGACACCTCCTTTAGGCTGCCCCATTGCGAGAATTGCCCCCGTTGTTCGATCCTTCACCTGAAAAGAATTAGAAGAGAACTCAACTGTGATGTTATTTGTATTACAAAGTTGGTAAATTGATAAAAGGTTTCGCTTCATGGAGGGAACATAGAGAACATCATTGAGAATAAGATTTCGAGTGTGTAATGGAAGAGAAGAGGAACCAGTTTTCTGGATAGACAATGATGTGCCATCACCAACAACTACATCATCAGTTCCGGGGTATGGAGCATGGAGGGAAAGGTTGCTGAGGTCTGTTGTGACATGATGAGATGCCCCACTGTCAAGAAGCCAGGATGGGATTTGTGGCTGGTACATTTGAGCGACGTTTGCAGTCGGTTTCCATTGTTGAGGAGAGGGTTCTCCAAATTGAGATTGTGACGAGATTAGGCGAAATGAAGGGCACCACTTTGCACTGTGACCTTGGGTGCCACAAGCTTGACACTTTCCTTTGTAAGGATTGCGAGGACGTTGCTGAACATTGCGGTTAACAAAAGGACGCTGCTGTGCAGGGGGTCGCCACTGTGACCGAGGCTGAGACATTGCAGCATTGGCTCTTTGGAGGAAATTGCCTGCATATATTCATCAATGGAGAGAGTACCTTTGGTGCAGCGATTTATCTGATCCTTTAATTGTCGGATGTGGCCTCGAGAAGGATTCCCATATGTCTTGGCAAGGGTTCTCCATACATCGAGAGAGGTTGCAGATCGCGCAACAAGGGATTGGACAGATCCAGAGAGGGAGCTAAGGAGTGCACTGAAAATGAGTTGATCCTGACGATTCCACGCTTCGAAGTCTGGATTTGGTGCATTGACACCATTGGTGGTGATGATGGCTGAAGGGACAGTGTATGTCTCATCAATGAAACGTTGAAGTTGATAGCCATTGAGGAGGGAACGAACCTGTGCAGCCCAAGCAACATAGTTGAGAGGTGTGAGTTTTGTCACAGCAGAGAGGTTGATCGCAAGGATTGAATTTGTTGTGGTGGGAATCACGGCAACATCAGGGGTGCCCAAAGGAGTGGATGTGGCGGCGGTCTCTGAAGAGGTTGTGGTTGCCATTGAGAGAAAAAGAGAAGAAAAAAAAGAGCTAACTACAGAGAGGATATTTTGGATCCGAAAAGAGCTCTGATACCATATAATGATTATGAACTTGTGTATTATTGATACGTGATTACACATATATATACATGAGGAATGAGCTATAATTAAGGTAACTAAATATTACAAAAATCAATGAGAATATGATTTGTAGATATTTGTTTGCAGAGATTTGTGGAATTAGATATTTGTAGAGATTTGATATGATTTGTGGAATCAAGGGATTGAAGATCTCTTTCCTTTACAATATATACTTGCACTTTTCATGAACAATAAAATTATAGGAAAATTGTTAAGGTATTGTACTTTCACAGGATGACAATTATACCAAAGTTGCATGTCATATTAATTAATTTTTGTATTGAGAAAAAAGAAAACGAAATGTTCTATAAATTTTTGTTTTACTTATAAGTAAAAAATATAGTTGTTAAGACTTAAATGACGAGCGATTTGAGTAGTTGTACCGCTCGACCGAGCATTTTAATCGGGTTTAGTTATCTTATTTCAGTTTATTTCCTTTATTATTTGGTCCATATAAATAGATGACCTTTTGTATGACATTACACCCATTTTTATCAAGAAAGTTGTATTTTTACTTGTTAGTTATAGATATTTAGCTACCAAATTTTGGAGAGATTATGAGTTATTCTTCAAAATATCAACTCTAGATCACAAACGTTGTGGCGTCATTTGCGGCGTTTGAGGTTCTCTAGTTGGATTTTAATCTAGATTTAGGATTTCCTTTCTTCGAGAAGAGTTTTAGGTTCAACTATCGGATTGCTAGTGAGTTTCATTGCAAATCTATCCTCCTAACAATAGAAATGTTGATCTAGGACCATATAGATATTGGTAGGAAAAAGATATATGAGATATTTTTCCGAAAAAATGATTTTTGATTAATGAAGTATGCCAATTTCTTTGATGACATACGTCCATAGAAGATGTAGTTATAGCGGTACATAAATTTAAAAGAAAAGATTTTTTGAAGATCTTGATACATCCATCTTCATGATATAAAAGGTTGTTATCTAACTCTTCCAATTTTATTGTCAACTTATAAGTAGTAGTGGCATATTAACCGCAATATCTGTCTCGACTCGGAATCTTTATTGAACTCCAGAAAAATACTCGAAACAAAGAATTCGAGTTTAAAAAATATAAAATTGAAATTTTTGAGTTTGGGTTTTCATTTCAAAAACTTCTATCTGCCAATACGTGAAAATTTATACAGTTCATTACAAAAATACCATCATTATTTATAGTAATATAAAATGCCCAGATTTTTAGGTTAAACATCTTTTTGATTTTATCCACAATTTGTCGTTCACATTTTTCTATGTCCTTAATAATCTATCATCTTTCTCATTGGATGTTTTGTGTCCACTTGCTTACTCCAACGTCTTTCTCGCCATATCATCTCATCGGATGTTGCACTCCATTCCTCATTGCACTTATGTCATCAACTTGTTGTACTCCAATCCTCGTCTCACCGTAGTCCTTGTTGTGCTCAATTTCATCAGGTAGTCATCATTATCGGTTTCCTCGGTTTGTGTTCATTCTCACCATCATTATTCTCATCAACCTTTTCAATCATCATCCATAGTCCCAAACCATCCGCTCTTAAGTTTTTCATTCTACGTCGCACTCAACGTCCTCTTTTCCGAACTTAGAAAAAGATTCAATTTGATTCTTTATTTTATGTAGGTACTCACTGGTTTACAAATTATTTTACGGGTAATGAAGATATCTAAAATCAGGTGCTTATGAACTATAGGTTTATGTTCGGGTAATATTTTATATTATCCATACGGGATGGGTTCGGGTTTTGGTATTGAAAAATTTTACGAATATCAACGGGTGTCCATCCTATTTTATATAAGTAATGTGCTTATGCAAGAAATGAGAAAATAGAACAAAAAGAACTAGAAGTGTCATTACTAAAAATTTTAAATATCTAAATGAAATTTCCAGACAGTTTAAGTCAACCGTAAATTACCGGACGGTTGCGCATGAATTACCGACGGAAACAAAAATTTGTTTGTAATTCGCTGGAAATATGCGAACAGATCCGAAAATCCCGTAAATTTGAGGACAGCGGCGTCAGACAAGAACCCTTGTGGATTTAGGGACGTATTAAGGACAGATCGACAAATATTAATCTTAGTTCGTATCCGTCCTTAATCTCTCTTGAGATGACCTATTTAAACTCATCGTACCTTCATTCGTTTCTCACACAAAATTATCATACATTTTACTCAATACCATCTTATTGTTTCTTATTAAAATGACATCATCATCAAGATCAAATATTTTTCGTTTCTAGATAATGGATATATAGAAGAGTTGATCTATGAATTCAAGGTGTATCGAAGGAGTTTATAGCAAGCATTATGATCATCTCGTTTTCATACGTATTTCTTGCACGATTTTAGAGATGTTTACAATATAGATGCGATGTTTACGTATGATTTTGTATCCGCTTTACTCGTTTTCGTGTTTTCATGTTCTTATAGGTTTTAATACGTAATCGGTTCATTTTGGAGCTAAAGGACGTACACAAGACAAAGTACCAACATCGAGGATCATCACGGAACAAACGGGACGAGAATCGGCAAAGAACAAGCTTAGCCCGCGCGGGGTACACCCTTGCCCGCGTGGACATTTAGTTCGGAATTGCTACGCGCCACTGGTCCAGCAACTTGAACACGAGTTGGGCAAGTACTACACACGGTCGGGGCATTAGCCCGAGCAGGGCACATCCCAGCCCGACTGGGCACCCATTAGCCCGAGCGGGCACTCCCTAGCCCACGCGGGTCGCCTTGTTTTCCATGCGCGATCATGCGCGCTGCACCCGCGCGGGTCACACACTCAGCCCGCGCGGATCGCGTTCGTCACCTGCAACTTACAGATAAGTTAACTTGTCATAAAACGAAAAGGAACTTGTTGGTGACTTATACAATAAGGAAAACGACTTTAGAGAAGAGGAATAAGTGATATTTTGCTGGAGAAAGTAATGGAAACGTTGCCCAACTTAATCAAGAATGGAAAACTCAAGAAAAGGCAAAATCGGTGGCTGCTGCAACAAAAGGAAAAGAACGAACGGCCAGAAGGAAAAAGGGAGAGAAAAGGAAACAAAAGAAGAAGGAAAAGGAATAATAGGAGCTAGGGGTCGAGGAGAGCTTGAGTAGAGAGTTAGTTGGGAGAATTCACACGAGGAGAGAGAGTAGAGAGAAGAAGCAGATTCTTGCGAAGGAGACGCACAAGGAGCATTGGAGATCAACTCAAGACTTCGGTTTCATTTGGTTTTCATGTTTCTTAGACTTTCTACTTCAATTATTTTTGTTTACGAACACATGAGCGAGTAGTTTGTTTTGTTTTAGGAGAAGGGATTAAGTCATGGCTATCCCAGAACCATTTTGATTTATCTTTGAATGCATCTTTCCGTTTTCGGTTATCTATTCTTTATCTAAGTGCTTCATTAACTTGTGTTTGCGATGGCCACGTAGATGCATGTATTAGGAACTTAGGAGAAGGACCGAAAGGAGAATTCTAATTCCGGATAATCAGGTTTAGAACAACCAAGGTTAGGCCACGAAAGTAGGGTAGCAGCGATTGAGGGTAAAACGGATGAATCACAGATCTTATGGGTTTAGTTCAAGGTGTCAGCCACGAAAGTAGGGGATAACTTGACTAGATCACGTGTCTATGCCTTGAGAGAGGGTAGATTATCATATTAGTATCGTCTCTCTTAGATAACTTGATTGGGATTGCATGATAGATAGGTTGATTGTTGGTTTCGATAGTCTTGTGGTGAAACTGGATTCCTGGAACGTTTGTCTCATTGTTTAGAACTCGTTTGTTTATTTGTTTTTAGTATTTCATTCTCAAATCCCATATTTCATTCGTTAGCAAGTTTGATTCGTACTTTGAGTTTAGGTTGTGTTGCGTAGTCCTTGTGGGATCGATACCTAAAGTACTACACACGTGTCGCACTTACGGGTAATTTAGGTTAAATATTTGTTTAACTTTGATAACGCATCAAATTTTTGGCGCCGTTGCCTGGGACTATTGTCAACACGTCTTAGATTCGAGCCTAGAGTCTTTCTTGTTTTGTTTTTGTTTTTCTTTTCTTTTCTTTCTTTCTTTCTACCTAAATCGTTCTTTATTTATCCTTCGCAGAGCCGTCAAATCAACGAGAGATGGATAATCAGAATGGCCATGGACAGCCTCAATTACCTATCGCAAATTTGGGGCATATGCAGCAAAAGCAACTCGCGCCTCAACCGCGAGAACCGCAGGCTCCTCCACCACGTCGCCTCAGAGATTACGTGGTGTCGAACATGAACAACGTGCAAACAGCCATAAGGATGCCTGCTGTTGCTAGGGAACAATTTGAGATTAAGCCGATGATGATCAACATGCTTTATCAGAAGCAATTCATGGGTGTAAATCACAAGGATCCCCATCAGCATCTCAGAGACTTTCTAGAACTTTCCGGTACATTCAAGATACACGGAGTCTCGGAGGACGCGATCTTACTACGTCTCTTCCCCTTCTCAACTGGGAAACGAGCGAAAACTTGGCTGCAATCGCTTCCCGCTGGTTCAATCACGATTTGGGACCAGCTCTGCACATTTTTCTTATCACGCTTCTTTCCTCCGAGCGAGACGATTCAGATGAGGGAGGAAATTACAACGTTTAGATGCAGAGATGGAGAAACTTTGCTTGAAGCGTGGGGTAGATTTAAAGATCTTCTATAGATGTGTCCACACCATTGTCTCGAGCAGTGGTACGTTATCCAAACTTTTTACAACGGAATTTCAGATAATCACCGAACGACATTGGATAACGCTGCTAGAGGATCATTTATGGATCTAAGCCTTGAGGAGGCATACGAGCTGATCGATAACCTTGCCATGAACCACACCATGTGGTCAACACCGAGAAGTATGCCTAACAGCACTCATCTCCTATACGAGTCAAATCAGAGCAGAGCGACGGGTAATGCAGCGAATGCCATGTACTGCGTGAATTGTGGAGATACAGAACATGTGGCTTATCAATGCACGCTGCAAGAGAATGTGGAACAGATGAACTATGCCCAGCAGCAAGGAAACACTCAATTCGAGAATACCTACAACCCGAATTGGAGGAACCACCCGAACTTGTCATACCGACGAATCAACCGATGAAGTATTCGGGATTTCAGCAACCATAGCAGCCATACCAGAAAAATAACCAGCAATTCCAGCAAGCTCAGCACGTTCCGCAAGCTCCTCAACCTCCTCAAGCCTCTTCGTCAAACCTTGAGGGAGTGTTGCTTGAATTTATCAAGGAGCAAAGGCAGCAACATTCAACTCAAACCAAATTCAATGCGGATGTGGGCACAGCGATCAACAAGCTCAAAACTCAGATGGAATCCTTGAGCAACCATGTGAAGAGTTTAGAGAACTCCGTATCACAGCAAGCTGCCTCATCCTCTCGAAATCATGGACAGCTTCCCGGTAAACCTGAGTTGAACCCGAGAGAGTACGTGAACGCAATTTCTTTGTGCAACAGTGATGTGATTGAGCATTCGCCCTCCAAGGAGCAAGAGCAATCTGCTGGTACGTCCATGAAAAGAGGCAAAGGTACAATTTCGATTATGGAAGAAGTTGAACCAGATTTGGACAAACCATGCGTTGCTCCAGCGACATACAAACCTCCTATTTCGTTTCCTCAACGGTCGGTGAGCAGTAAGAATGAAGAACGAGTGGGCAGATTCGTAGAGGGTCTCAAGAAGCTTGACATCAACATCCCATTCGTGGAAGTCCTCCAAAAGATGCCTAATCATGCCAAACTCATCAAAGAGATTCTTTCCAAAGAGAAGCATACCGAAGAGAACGAGACGGTAGCACTCACCGAGGAATGCAGTGCAATTCTTCAAAACAAGCTACCACCAAAGTTGAAGGACCCCAGAAGCTTCTCCATTCCATGCACAATAGATAATATTGATATTGATAATGCTTTGTGCGATTTAGGGGCAAGCGTGAGCATCATGCCACACTCAGTTTTCAAGCGGATGGACGTCGGGAATCTCAAACCTACACAGATGTCTCTACACCTCGTGGATCATTCGGTAAGATATCCGGTGGGAATTGTTGGAAATGTTCCCACCATGGTAGGTAAGCTTTGCATTCCCACTGCTTTTGTTGTACTTGAAATAAAGGAAGATTCCAGGATACCTATTATTCTTGGTAGACCGTTCCTAGCTACTGCAGGTGCCATGATAGATGTACAACAAGGAAAGCTTTCCTTACGTGTCGGAGATGAGACGATATAATTCAACTTGTCCAACCCCATGAATGGACCCTCATTCAAGGAGTCTTGCATTACATTCGATTTGCTGGACGAGTTAGCAAAAGACACGCATGATCAAGTAAGTGCTTCTGATCCTCTTGTGCGATGCTTAACACGAGTTTGCGAAGATACAGGATTTACGGACGAAGGAGCTGAGATGTACACAAAATTCATGAGTGCTATTGAAGCACTAGGAGACACCCCACGTGAGGAAATACCACACGAAATGCATGTTGGTTTCGTAGTGGAAAAGACGTCCAAACTTGAGCCCAAGCCTCCTCTGTCTTCTTTTCGGTATGAGTACGTTGAATCCAATAAATCATACCCTGCTGTTATGAATCCTAACTTGAGTGCAGATGAGATGAGAAAGTCACCCACTCGCGTAAAGAAACGTAGGAGAGCCAGATCTTCAATATGTACGCACGGAAGTTATACGGAAGATAGCCACGAACCTTCCACTAAAACTCAAAGGAGGCTGCACCCACAGTTGCAAGAGGTAATGGAAAAAACGTCATAAAAATTTTCGATGTAGATACCATTTATCCAACCTCAGGCAGCAAACGAGTGAATCCCGTGCATGATGTGCCAAAGAAAGAAGCAGTGACTAAGGGATGGCACAACAAAAAGACCCTACCTCATGACTTCCAACTAGGTGATTTAGTTCTAATTTTCAATTCTCGTCCTAAGCTTTTCTCGGCCAACCTACGGTCTTGTTAGTCTGGTCCTTTTCAGGTACGAGAAGTCTTCACACATGGGGACGTGGAACTATGGTGCGGTTCGAGCGGAACATTCAAAGCTAATGGACAACGACTAAAGCTCTACCAAGCCGCTCAACCGATCGAAAGTGGAAACTCAATTTCCCTTTCCGATCCACCCGTCGCGCACGCATGAGGAATGGAGACGTCAAATCTTAAAGACGTTAAATAAGTGCTTTCTGGGAGGCAACCCAGCTGTTTGTTTCTATTTTTCTTAGATGTTTAGTTTCAGACTCGTTTTAAAAAAAATACAAAAACAAATATACCACCACACACGTGACTTCACTTCCCTTACCCTCCATCGGAGCTTCACATCAAGGACGCCGTTCAATTCAAGTCTGGGGGAGCAGCTCACGTTTTTCAGGTGATTTCATTTCATTTTCTTTTTTGATTTTGTAGTTTTTAGTTTGTTTTTGCTTTCGTGAGTCAGAGTCGTCCCAAGCACTTGTTCGGTGCCACGTTTTGAGATGAACCCTAAACCTAGGATGCTTAAGAAGTTTGCCTTTTCCATGAGATTTTGCATGTTTGAGCTAGGTTTTTCCTAACGTTAGAGCTTATTAGTTGGCTGAAGAACAATAGGTCATAATTCTTTGGGAATCCTAGTGTTGCTTGTGGGGGGGTTTACACGAGGTTGCTAGGCTACTTTATCGTTTATTCTCTCTATCCAGATGGTCATACTTCGTGTAGACGATGCTTTACTTCTTTTTTTGTATGAGGATTATTATATCGTAAGAGATCGAGCTTATTTTGCAGACTAAGAGCGCACACTAACACTCCGTTATCAATAGAAATAATGCCTAAAAGCATGATCTAAAATCGATATGAGTGCATCGACCTTCATACTCTTTCGATGGTTCGGGTCTAAGTGGTGGGTTAGCGATCATCTTTCTACATCCTAAGGGCATGGCACAATAAAACGCCGCCTACCCCGCTGCACTCTTGAACGAAATGCATGAGTATACCGTAATCGGTAGTCTTGGTCTAAGTAGAGGCTGGATCCCTTCAAATCCGATGTCCTAGATGCCTAGTGTGTATGCATAACGAAAGAAAAGAAAACTAAAAAAACATAAGACATAAAAACAAAATAAAAGAAAAAATAAAAAAAAGGAAAAAAAAATAAAGAATAAAGAAAGAAAGAAGCTCGGAAAGAAACAAGTATCCTAGAATGTTCTAGGTTTACCATTTGTCTGGTGGAGAAAGTAACGGTGGCTTGTCTAGTTTGCCTTCGATTTACTTTCTCATGGACAACCTGGATGAACCTAGGATGAAGACTGAAAACTTAATTAGGCCGAATTCGCTCTCAATTTCCTAGTTGATCGGTTAGGTTCGCTTTAGCGGTATTTCTAGGAAAAGGAGGAATTCTCGGATTTCGTATACCCCAAGTGTTCCACGTTTACGTTTTTTATGGACAAGCAAACATTCAAGTATGGGGCATTTTGATCATCTCGTTTTCATACGTATTTCTTGCACGATTTTAGAGATGTTTACGTTATGAATGATTTTGTATCCGTTTTACTCGTTTTCATGTTTGCATGTTTTCAAAGGACGTACACGATACAAAGTACCAACATCGAGGATAATCACGAAACAAACGGGACGAGAATCGGCAAGGAATAAGCTCAGCCCACGCGGGGTACACCCTTGTCCACGCGGGGCATTCAGTCGGCAAGTTTGCCCATCAAATTGAGCACGAGCCGGGCAAGCAAGCAGTACGGTCCGGGCATCAGCCCGACCGGGGCACACACCAGCCCGACCGGGGCACGCATCACCCCGACCGAGGCACTCCCTAGCCCGACCGGGCCACCTTGTTTTCCATCGCGATCATGCGCGCCGCACCCGAGCTGGTCACACACTCAGCCCGCACGGGTCGCGTCAGTCACCTGCAACTCCAGATAAGTTAATTTGTCTTAAAATGAATAGGAGTTTGTTGGGGACTTATACAATAACGAAAAAGACTTTGGAGAAGAGGAATAAGTTATAATTTGCTGGAGAAAGAAATGGAAACGTTGCCCGACTTAATCAAGAATGGAAAACTCATGAAAAGCCAAAATCGGTGGCTGCTGCAACAAAAGGAAAAGAACGAACAGCCAGAAGGAAAAAGAGAGAGAAAAGGAAAGCAAAGAAGAAGGAAAAGGAAGAACATGAGCTAGGGGTCGAAGAGAGCTTCAATTAGAGAGTTAGGGTTTAACTGTTAAAATTTCTTTATTAGAATTTGGTAAGATATAAAACCATATATTTTAAGGTGATGTTTTGTTTTGATCAATAAACTTAATAATCCATTGGCCATCAGTGCTCTGATGGATGCGTTCGTATAAAACATATAAATAATTAAAGTATCCCTCACACTTGAAAGAGTAGGAGAGTCAATACTAAAAATATGAATCGTGATAACACTAAAAGTGTATCAATATTAGGATAGGTTTTAGAGTCATTTTTGCTTATATTCTTTGTATACATGTACTTATCCGATATGATTTCGAGCTTCACACACCCGTTTTGTTGGTTTTCAGGTTTTTAGGCGACAAGGCCTAAATGAGCTAAAAATGAAGGATTCTTGTCCAAAACCACCTGAATTGAAAAAATATCTACTCGGAGCCAAGATCGAGCTTCAGAACCCAAAGGAACACCCGAGCAACGAGCGGAAAAGAGAAGTTTTAAGGAGACAAGGGTGCCCGGTCGGGCACTATTCATCCACCCGCTCGGGTAAAACCTACGGGGTTTTAGCCGCACACCCCGCACGACACGGGCACAAAGGCAACGAGATCGGGTAGCCTTACCCGATCGGGCGCAAGAAGAATACCCGCTCGGGCGTTGATCATCCAGTTTGCCCTGAAAGTTTACACGACTCGGGCCGCTCAACCAAGCGATCGGGTGACATCCACCAGATCGGGCACCATGAAGCAACACGACCGGGCGAGCCTCTACACGACCGGGTAACACCAGTGCCCGAGCGGGCCGTGTAAACCGCAACAACCTAGATCTAACTTTCAAACGAGCGAATTTAAGGAACAGAATAGATCAAGGGCAAGGGGGCGACGAACAGGGGAAGAAAAGACTGGAAAAAGATCTGGAAAGGCTCAGGAGGCATCAGAGAAGAAGAGAAGCATCAATCCGTACACCGGTAACACAATAGGGAAGGCGAGGCATCGAATTCCTTAGAGTTTATCATGTATAGAACTTTGTTATCTTCCTCTTTTGTTTCTTCCATGAGTGAGTAGAGTCCCTACTGCGGGTAGGGATATCGGATTTGTGTGTATGAACGATGTTTTGCGTTAATGCTTAGTTTTATTAATTTATTCTTGATTTACGGTTCTACGCTTAGCATTATCATTCCTACGCTAGTGCTGACCGCTCAGCAACATAGGATTTCGAACCTTGCTGGAAGGTTAAGGAACGAATCCGGTCCGCTAAGTTGTAGATTAAGATCGGCTAATGAGAATCTGACCGGTCGGTTAGTCGTCTTAGGGATAGTGATTGCGATCGTAATGCTGCCATGGTACGTGTTAATCACTGCTGGAAGGTAGGGTTGCTCGTATCGATGGTTAGGAGGTTTAGGCACGGAAGAATCACTCCTCACCGTAGAGCATGAATTTCCCGTAGTCAAGAGTAGGTTATAGATCTATGATCCTTAGTCGTTCATCTATGCAAATGCAATTCCCCCGTACACCCGTAGTATTTGCCATATCCAGTTTTATCCCTAACCTAGTTTCGTTGTCACCATTAGGATAGTTTTAGGAATAGGAATTCACATCCCCTACTATCTTTTCCAATCTTAGTTTAGTTTTGCTCTTAGTTTAGCTGCATTAGTCCCTAGAGATCGACCCTGGTACTACACGATCCGTATACTTGCGGTGAAGTGGTCTAGGAAAAATATAACTCGTGTTAAACCCACCTCAGTATCCTAAGAAACTCGAAAAGGGCATCTCCCGGCTCTAAAAATCCAACGTATCGACCTGAAAAAAGGATTTTGAGCTCGAAAACGGGGTCGAGCTGCCATCACAAACTCGTGGCATCGTTTATCTGGAAAAGAGGAAAAAAATGTGAAACACATCATGTAATTCGGAGCTTCGTACGCAAAGTTATGGTATTTCAAAGCCCGTCGTACAATTATTTGGTGTAGTCGTCTAATCATGTGAAAACAAAAACAAAAACCGGAAAAGGGGTGCAACACGAGAGACAAACACAACTAGGAAAAAGGAAGCAAAAGGAATATCCGAGAGACAAACGAAACGCAAGCAGCATATTGACAAGAAATGACATTTGTATCCTAAAAAACTCGAAAAGGACATCTCCAAGCTCTAAAAATCCAACATATCAACCGAAATAATGGATTTTGCGCTCGAAAACGGGGTCGGGCTGCCTTCAGCATCCCGCGGCATCGTCTATCTCGAAAAGTAGGAATAAAATGTGAAAAAAATCATGTAATTCAGAGTTTCTTCACAAAGTTATGGTATTTCAAAGCCCGTCGTACAATTCATTGTTGTAGTCGTCTAATCACTTGAAAACAAAAACAAAAAGCGGAAAAGGGGTGAACCACGAGAGACAAACGCTAATAGGAAATAGGAAGCAAAAGGAATATTCGAGAGACAAACACAACGCA
>CM071869.1:32713408-32731901 GCA_036759665.1 Gynandropsis gynandra
TTGATCATCCAGTTTGCCCCGAAAGTTTACACGACTCAGGCCGCTCAACCAAGCGATCGGGTGACATCCACCCGATCGGGCACCATGAAGCAACACGACCGGGCGAGCCTCTGCACGACCGGGTAACACCAGTGCCCGAGCGGGCCGTGTAATCCGCAACAACCTAGATCTAACTTTCAAACGAGCAGGTTTAAGGAACATACTAGATCTAGGGCAAGGGGGGCGACGAACAGGGGAAGGAAAGGCTGGAAAAAGATCTGGAAAGGCTCAGGAGGCATCGGAGAAGACGAGAAGCATATCTCCGTACACCGGTAACACAACAGGGAAGGTCGAGGCATCAAATTCCTTAGAGTTTATCATGTATAGGACTTTGTTATCTTCGTCTTTTGTTTCTTCCATGAGTGAGTAGACACCCTACTGCGGGTAGGGATATCGGATTTGTGTGTATGAACGATGTTTCGCGTTAATGCTTAGTTTTATTAATTTATTCTTGATTTACGGTTCTACGCTTAGCATTATCATTCCTACGCTAGTGCTGACCGCTCAGCAACATAGGATTTCGAACCTTGCTGGAAGGTTAAGGAACGAATTCGGTCCGCTAAGTTGTAGATTAAGATCGGCTAATGAGAATCTGACCGGTCGGTTAGTCATCTTAGGGATAGTGATTGCGATCGTAATGCTGCTACGGTACATGTTAATCACTGATGGAAGGTAGGGTTGCACGTATCCATGGTTAGGAGATTTAGGCTCGGAAGAATCACTCCTCACCGTAGAGCATGAATTTCTCGTTGTCAAGAATAGGTTATAGATCTATGATCCTTAGTCGTTCATCTATGCAATTCCCGGTATCCCGTACACCCGTAGTGTTTGCCATATCCAGTTTTATCCCTAACCTAGTTTCGTTGTCACCATTAGGATAGTTTTAGGAATTTAGAACCACACCCCATTCTATCTTCTTTCGTCTTAGTTTAATTTCGTTCTTAGTTTAGCTGCTTTTGTCCCTAGAGATCGACCCTGGTACTACACGATCCGTATACTTGCGGTGAAGTGGTCTAGGAAAAATTAAACCTCGTGTTTCCACACACCAAATCGTAACAACATAAAGGTTGAACCGTTAACCTGCTTGGCGATACGTAGGCTTCGTCTTCATTATAGATTGTTATGTAAGAATTATGACAATATATATATTTAATAATGTTTTGAAAAAATTAATAATGGTCAAATATTTTATTTTGGTTTTATTATTTACTTATTTATGTTTTATTAATTTTATTTTAATTTAAAATATGTTTCCTCACAAAAAATTATGAATGGACTCACTGTCTAGATTTCTCGTCTTCATAAAAAAATTGGTGATCGTAAAGACGATCATAAGGACCGGAAATGGTGGTAATCGAAAAGACAAACAAGTCGTTCAGAATTTACATATGACTTTGTCGAGGACATGCTCGTTCAGAAATTGGTCAAAGTTGATCCCAATTTTAAACAAAAATATGCGTATGTATTTACGAACGAATTTCAAAATAACTTATGCATCCAAAAATATAGACCAATTACAGAAGGATGTTACGAACGCTCTATTCTGGATGAACGAGAGTCTTCCACATTTTTTAATGATATTATTATCATTGGGAGTGATGATCATTAAATTTCATAATTCAAACAAAAGTGAGTATAGCCTTTGGAATGAGTGATTTTTGAAATAACAAGCCTATACCCCTTATCTTTCACTTTTAATCCAGCTCAATAGCTTTTTATTGTCCACTTCGTAATTTTTACAATACATAAAATTTAAAAGTTAAAATAAATAAAAGTCAGCAAAAGACTATTAATATTAGAGTATCAAATTAAAGTACCGAGCTCCAAAAACAGTTATCAGCCTATGGGTAAGAATGGTCGAGATGATCTTGGAGGTGGTAATACACAAATTATAGGTCTGAAATCTCTAAGAGAATTTGTGTTTCAAAAATTGGGAGTTAAGGAGATAGAAATCATGTTCTACTGTTTCAGAAATTTTCTCGAAACAAAATCTTGAATATTTGAAGTAACATCATCCCCAAAAATATCCAAAGAAACTATGATAAATTCGGTAAAATAGCCATCCAGACCCGAAGACTTATTCCTATGAACTAGAAGCACTTTCTCTTGGATTTCGAGACCGGAAGGGATGTAAGAAAGGCAGGTTCTAAGATCTGTTGGACAATGAAAGGGAATGAGGGATTTTGTTGTAGCACTTAACATCTATAAATTGAAGTAATAGTTGTTCCCATTATGTTTTTGAAATGTTAGATAACCCTTTGTTTCATAGAAGTAATTTTGTCGATTCTCATTTTTCAGAGTTGAGAAAAAAGGGATAGAAAGAAAGCATGATATACCATTCATTAACCAAAATTTTAAGAGTATATTTGTAATCTTTATAATCTAAATAGATATCTACACCAAATATGTGACAAATAATTTTGGGCAGATTTGTTACTAGGCTCAAACACCAATTAAACTGCCAAATGGTTGAGACAAAGTTGTTATTGTCCTCAAAAGGCAATATATGTAGTATATTCAAGCTCGAGCTTTATCAAGTTGGTTCTGATACACCTTGCGTCCTGAAATATTGTATGATTATGTTCTCACCTAATATTTCAAGAGTCGATATTTTTTTTGAAAGATCGACTTCACAAAAAAAATAGATATTGATGCATTCAAGAATATCTCACAAAAGAATTGAGACAAAGATGGTCACACTTAAGAGGATAATGAGTCAAAATGTATTTTGTATATTATAGAACTTGGAGAGAGTAAAAAAATTACAATCTGAACTACTTCAATCCTAAAAGAATATCTTAAAATTTCTTATTATTGTAATAATAATTACTTTATTTTAGTAAAGCAAACAATGGATGAAGAGAAGACTATACTTTGAAGATAGTTACTTTACTTTATTTTAGTAAAGCAAACAATACAATTTATATATTAATGGTACTTTCAATTGTTCATATAGAAAAATTATTTTCTCTTGTTTTGATATATTTATCTGGAATTCAAATTGGATATCCAAGTGATAGTTTGGATGAATTCGGTGCAAAATAGGCTCCAATAGCATCAAAAGTTTCACCAGACCGTCCATGGAACCCAACGAGCTTGTACTTTTTGTCGTCAACCTCAAGAACAAATTTAGTACCACTTGATATGCCAAATGTTGGGGAGGTTCTCTTCTTGGACGTTTTGAAGGTAAGAGAAGTAACAATGTTATTAGCATAAACGTCGATCCAATCATAGGTACCTTCCACAGATGTTATGTATTCATGTGGATGTTCGAAGATAAACTACACGAATTTTGCATTAAAAAAATTTTAATCATAAGAAAAATTAAGAAAACTCATTGCTTGATAACAATGGGATTCCACTTTAGTAATAATCGATTCTGGTTTTTCCGACATTGCTTGATAACAAAATAAAATTAGAAATAAACAACGAAAAAGGGTTCGAGACATCTCTGATTACTTGTTACACCTAGACAGAGTTATGCTCTGGTCACTCTATGCAAAACACTCAATGATAGAGAGAAATAGAATATGATGGACGACTTAGTCCATGCATGGAAATATTTATAGTATCCAATCATGGCATGATTACAATATAGTATTATTATATCATTCTTGTTTTCTGAAAATACAAATTCAAATTTTTTTATTTTTTAACTTTGACTTATAAATGAAATTCCTTTCGAGTACGACGCAAGGCGTAGAAACTTGAGCTAAATAGTGCTCCTAATTTATAATTCGAAAATAAAAAGAAAATATCGAAAGAACATAACATAATATTTTAATATCCAAGCATATCTTTCTTCCAAAACAATTAGAAGATAAATCATTGTTTTCAACATAAGTTATTAGATAACTTTAAATTTAAATTTAATTTTTAATTTAGTTTTAGTTGTGATATGAATGTTCTAAGTATAATCATCATAAATTCATATATATACCATTAAATTATCGTAAATTTTAGAACTACCCGACCTACTTGTACATTATAGATATTTTATTTTTCACATTGAACAAAATAGCAATATATAGGTATATGATATGAATGAGTACAAATTCTAGGATCCAATATTATTGAATAATGTCATTAATTTGGATATAAAAAATAAAAATACAAAATATATTGTTTAATGAGAATCATATATTACGTAAAATGGCGTTGTTTTCCTAAATTACGTGGCATGTAAAGCAAAACTACTTGGCCACTACCATTAAGAAACTAATAATAATTACCCGACAAAAAGTTGGTCTAAGTACTTTTAAATTAAGCTATGGGAATCTACAAAATTACGTAAAAATAGTTTGAAAAGTCAAACACATTATTAGCAACTAGAGTGTCAACGTCAGAGTTCTTGACTATTATAGCGTAAACTTGTATTTGATTGTATCATGTATAAAACTTAAGAAATGAATATTAAACGGTATCTAAGTCATATAGAGAATATTTTGTAACATTCTCTATTATTCTTGGTTTTGAGTTGGAATATAGATGCCGAATTTACCACGTACGGTAGAGAATATTTCAGAGGCAACCATCTTGGTACAAATGTTATCCGGTTGGTCCTCAGTTCGTAAATAGAACGGTTGGAGTTGTTCTTTTAGTATCTCATGTTGAAAAAATGGCCATTTACTGCAATATTATTCATCGGATTTTGGAAATAATAATTGGAACCACTATTAATTCTTAGGTCAACGTCGTCAAATATTAGTATTCTCCTTCAACCGAAGTGTATGCTATGGTAGGTTGTTTTTTTCATGCAATTGGTGAATTTTCGTGCAAGACAATATGTCTGCTCAAAGATTGTCTTCTTAGCTGAATTACTGCTCAATTTAAATTGCATTATTCATATAGGCGTAAGTCATTGGTTGACCAATTTGCATATCTTTGCAAAAGAGACCGTGTGGCATGTGCATATAAATATGTTCTTTGCATATCGTCATGAAGAAAATGCAATGGACATTCATTTTGTGGGATATCTTGCATTTTGCAACTGTAATGATTAACAACATCCTAACTGTTATCAGTTGATCCACTCTTGCAAATGTCTCCAAAAAAGCAATACCTCCTCCTATCGAATTTCAAGGATCACATGTCAAGGTTTGTGTCCTCCAATGGATCCGTATGTGTTTTATTTCAACATATTAAATAACGTGATGATCCTAGTGATTAGCGAAGGGTGTCGTTAGGGCATGGCATAATCCATAATCAAACAATAGGAAAACGTTGTCTTGGTTCTCTTTGTGAAGGAAAACTTATTTGTTCATTGTTAACAATGTTGACATTTCCTATTCAATCATCTATGCTCTGGGTTGATGATGTTACCAATTGGAAATTATTACAAGACGTGTCTTCTAACTACTTCATTTCATCAAATATCACTAGCTGGACTGGTGGGGACACATTTGTTGTATAGCTTGATATGCAATTATTGTAACGAACGAGAAAATGTCTTTATGAAAAACCACATCATAAGAGACATACATTGTTTATTCATTATACAAAATTTTAATCGTTTGTTAATAGTTGGTATCCATCCTTAATGAACATAGCATAAACATACAAATATGTACTGAATAATCATGTATTTTCCTTAATATTATCTCATACGATGTCTTCTCGTTGTGTATTGAAGTTTGTGTTCGAATGATCAAATAAGTTGCTGGAGACACGAATTTACCCCAAACTTTTGTTGGCAGCTCAGTTAGAAACATGATTCCCTCGACACATTGTGTATATGGTGATGCTTTTGTTTATCCTTGAAATTATGTTGAGTCATATATGATTGAAGACACGTGAATTATACTCCATTATGGGATAAAAAAAAATCTTGACATGCCGTCCAAATTGACGATTCTACATGGAACAAAATGACAAAATATTCTAAACATCATTTTTTTACCAACGATAAATATACCATATAGCCTAAATAATCGTAAAACAATGTAAAAATAATATTGTAATACGTCAAAATTGAAATTTATTCATCTAACAACAGCAAAACGCGATTCATAAAGTGCAATTAAGAGTTATGGATTCATTCTTCCTCCTAATCTTTGACGAATTCATTCTATAGCTCCTCACATCAACAACTTCAGATACGTTTGTACATATCTATTTCATCACAAACGTTTAGAGGTTCACTAGACTCCATTTTTATAGTTTACCACTCTCCATTCATCGTAATCGGGTCTTATAATTTAGGAAGAAGTATCATTTCTTCGATTAATTGGATTTTACGTTTCATACATAGATGATAATGCATGTCCTTAGCCCATTTTTTTTATTATTGTCCCCATGAGGCTAGACATAAGTGATGATCATTTTGGGCCCTTCTGAGGGATGTAGGTAGTATGGCAATTGATGGGGATTTTGTGGCCTCGACGTGTTTCGTCTGAGTCACGGTTGACAAAGTTTTGTGAAAAGCATTGATGTTTTGATGTGAGAGAGCTACTGCACCATATCTACAGGATGTCAGAGGTTGAAAAATGGAAACGAAAACAATCTGTTTGTGTTTATTTTTGATTTGGGTCATTTTTCGACTAAGAGGAGAGCTGTTCCGATACCATGTTAAATTATTTTAAACTTGTGGTAGATCGAAAATTGAAAAAGAAAATAACCCATTTATGTTAGTTTTTGTTTTGAGATATTTTTTCGACTAAGAGCATAGTTGTTATGATACTATGTTTTATCTATATATAAAAAAATAAAATTCCTAGCTCTTCATGCTACCATTTAAACATAAATATATTAAATTTTGTTTTTTGTTATTTATTTCAAAATGTAATATTTGTTTTATATATTAAATGATAAAAAATTTTAGTGTGTCCTTGAATACCCTCTTGTCCATGTCCACTAATCTAAATATTAATAAAAAATAATAAATTTTAGTTAGTTTCAAAGGAGAAGAAATCAAATCGCGAGTCTGTAGATTTCTCTAAATATCTAAGCCACCATCAGCCAACATAACTCTCATATCCCGGTGAAGCTCATTGTATACCTGAATGGAGAATTTATATGACAAGCATTTTTTTCTCCACTTACCTCCTTGTTTGTTGCTATCCCACCGTGTATTCACTCGCCTTCTTTGTCTCCTATTGAATAGATCGCTCTACATCAAGACCAGATTACAACAACAATACCTGTGATGTATTTCTTTACATCATTGTCCCTAAGAAATCGCTCCCCCGTCTTAGTTTGCTACTTGCTTTAGCTTTTCTCTCGCTCTATCCTTACTCAAAATAACACATGTACTCTAAGACATCACCAATATGGGTTACGCCGTTTTTTCGGAGCTCTTTTTTTTACACAGTGGGCGTGGGATGTTTTGAATTAAATTTCTATACATTTAACAATATAACAAGGGTGTCAGATCATATCAAGTTGTATCCGAGGCTGAATTTTGCCATATGCCTTTCATTTTTCTTTTTCTTTTTTTGTTGACATAATATATATATATATATATATATATATATGTAGCTCTCTTTTTCGATGTCTAGTTGAAGAAACAATCATGACAAACCATCGGAAGGTGAAAACAAGCTTAGTTGCAAGCTCAAATATAATTGACAATGTTTGAATTCAGGTATATGATGCAAGTAAAATTCACTACTATCACAAACGACTTGATCAGGTGGAATACATGGAAAATGATTGTTTTTGGTTTCCATCACTACTCCGAAATAAAGACTATGAATATTAGCATCAGACAAATTGATTGA
Source organism: Gynandropsis gynandra (assembly GCA_036759665.1). Lineage (NCBI taxonomy): Eukaryota > Viridiplantae > Streptophyta > Magnoliopsida > Brassicales > Cleomaceae > Gynandropsis > Gynandropsis gynandra. Next base: position 32,721,166 of record CM071869.1, read on the forward strand.
TTATAGATTTTTGTGGTGGGATTACCTTATACTTTCCCGAAGGCAAAATCGAGAGCATGCGATCCCTATTCAGGACAATATGTGTACCTTCTCACTATTATCGAGAGTGCAATATACGTTTAAGATGAATGATACAAGATAGTAGGAGCATGGAAGATTACTACAAAGAGGTGGTCTTCTTGATGATTTGAGCAAACATCGAGAAAGAATGGGACATAATGATGGTTTAGTTTCTAGACAATCTCTATTCTAACATATAAGACCATGTATATATTCATCATTATGCAGTCATGGAAGAATTCTTGTATATAATAGTCAATAATGTGAAAAATTTAAAAAATTAAACGTGGGACACAATGCTTAACACAAAGTGAAGACAACTTGAACAAAACAACTAGGTACCACAACAATTCAATATGCAACAATGATATTCACTGTTTTATGTGTCAAGGTTGAGGACACTTTTCTTAAGACTGTTTGGAAAAGAAGGCAATGATAATACGAGCTCATGGATAGTATGATATTACATTAGAGGAGTTCGAGTTGCAAAACTAGACGAAGATGATAACGATGATGAGGCAGTGAAGAGCAAATTGTTAGTAGCACATAGAGCAATGAAACAAAAACCTATAGAAGAAGCAATTTTCGCGGTCTTGTAATGCATAGTGTGTGGGGCGCCATTGTTAAAGGAGGCAATCGTACAAGTCTGGCTCACACATCTTTCGTCGAGATGTTATGATTGACCACTACAAAATATTTGATGTTTTCAAGCAATAGTGGCGTTGGTCCCGTAACCTGTGCTAGGACTAGAGAGGAGGATGCCTTAACAATACTAGTAGATCCCGTGACCCGAGCTAAAGCTAGGATGTCAAGGATATTATCATCGGAATTCTCACGGTCGTGCAAGTTCAAGACGAGTGCTCAAGTCAACAAGGAAATTTCGACATCCAAGTCATACTACAAGCCGAAGCACATCTCGCAACGATCAACCATTAGGGTAAGTGTTTCGTGTGTGCTCTTTTCTCAACGTTGGTTTTATCCCACGTTGTTTTGCAACAGCGGGTTTTTAATGAAGCCACGTGATCATCTCGTTTTCATATGTATTTCTTGCACGATTTTAGGGATGTTTACGATATAGATGCGATGTTTTACGTATGATTCTGTATCCGTTTTACTCGCTTTCGTGTTTTCATGTTCTTATAGTTTTTAATGCAAATTCGGTTCATTTTGGAGCTAAATGACGTACACGAGACAAAGTACCAATATCGAGGATCATCACGGAACAAATGGGACGAGAATCGGCGAAGAACACACACAACCCGCGCGAGGTACACTCTTGCCCGTGCGGACATTTAGTTCGGCATTTTTGTCCAGCAATTTGAGCACGAGTCGGGCAAGCAATCAGCATGGTCGGGACAACAGCCCGAGCGGGCAACACACCAGCCCAATCGGGGCATGCATCAGCCCGACCGGGGTACTCCCTAGCCCGAGCGGGTCGCCGTATTTTCCATCGCGATCATCCGCGATCATGCGCACCGCACCCGAGCGGGTCACACACTCAGCCCGCGCCGGTCGCATCCGTCACCTGCAACTCCAGATAAGTTAATTTGTCTTAAAACGAATATGAGTTTGTTGGGGACTTATAAAATAAGGAAAATGACTTTAGAGAAGAGGAATAAGGGATATTTTGCTGGAGAAAGTAATGGAAACATTGCACAACTTATTCAAAGATGGAAAACTCAAGAAAAGGCAAAATCGGTGGCTGTTGCAACTAAAGGAAAAGAATGAACGGCCAGAAGAAAAGAGAGGAAGAAAAGGAAAGAAAAGAAGAAGGAGAAGGAAGACTAGGAGCTCGGGGTTGAGAGAGCTTCAGTTACAGGGAGTTTGGAGAATTCATCGGGGAGAGAGAGTAGAGAGAAGGAGGAGATTCTTGCGAAGGAGACGTACAAGGAGCATTGGAGATCAACCCAAGACTTCGGTTTCGTTTGGTTTTCATGTTCCTTAGACTTTCTACTTCAATTATGTTTGATTACGGACGCATGAGCGAGTAGTTTGTTTTGTTCTAGGAGAAGGGATTAGCCTATGGCTATCTCGGAACCACTTTTCATTTATCTTTGAATGCATCTTCCCGTTTTCGTCTATCTATTCTTTATCTGAGTGCTTCATTGACTTGTGTTTGCGATGGCCACGTAGATGCATGTTTTAGGAACTTAGGAGAGGGACCGAAAGGAGAATTCTAGTTCCAGATAATCAGGTTTAGAACAATCGAGGTTAGGCCACGAAAGTAGGGTAGAAGCGGTTGAGGGTAAAATGGATGAATCACAGATCTTATGGGTTTAGTTCAAGGTGTCAGCCATGAAAGTAGGGGATAACTTGACTAGATCACGTGTCTATGCCTTGAGAGAGGGTAGATATCATATTAGGATCGGTAATCTTATGGTGAAACCGGATTTCTGGAACGTTTGTCTCATTGTTTAGAACTCGTTTGTTTACTTGTTTTTATTATTTCATTCTCAAATCAAATTTTTCGTTCGTTTGCATGTTTGATTCGTAGTTTGATTTTAGGTTTTGTTGCGTAGTCCCTGTGGGATTGACACCTGAAGTACTACACAAGTGTCGTGCACTTATGGGTAGTTAGGTTATTTGTTTAACTTTGATAATGCATCAAGTTTTTGGCGCCGTTGTAGTATAGTGGTGAGTATTCCCGCCTGTCACGCGGGTGACCCGTGGACTATTGTCAACACGTCTTAGATTCGAGCCTAGAGTCTTTCTTGTTTTGTTTTTGTTTTCTTTTTTTTCGTTTTTTCTGCCTAAATTGTTCTTTATTTGTCCTTCGCAGAGCCGTCAGATCAATGAGCTATGGATAACCATAACGACCATGACCAGCTTCATTTACCTCTCGGTAATTTGGGGCACATGCAGCAACAACAACTCGCGCCTCAACCGTGAGCACCACATGCTCTTCCACGACGTCGTCTCAGAGAATATGTTGTGCCGAACATGAACAACGGGCAAACAACCATAAGGATGCTTGATGTTGCTATAGAACAGTTTGAGATTAAGCCGGCAATGATCAACATGCTTTATCAGAAGCAATTCATGGGTGGAAATCACGAGGATCCCCATCAGCACCTCAGAGACTTCCTTGAGCTTTTCGGTACATTCAAGATACACGGAGTCTTAGAAGATGCGATTGTACTGCGCCTCTTCCCATTCTCAATTGGGGGACGAGTAAAAACATGGCTGCAATCGCTTCCCGCTGGTTCAATCACGACTTGGGATCAGATCTGCACATTGTTCTTAACACGCTTCTTTGCTCCGAGCAAGACGATTCAGATGAGGGGGGAAATCACAAACTTTAGATGCAGAGATGGAGAAACTTTGTTTGAAGCGTGGGGCAGATTTAAAGATCTTCTACAAATGTGTCCACATCATGGTCTCGAGCAGTGGTACGTTATCTAAACCTTTTACAACGAAATTTCAGATGAACACCGAACGATGTTGGATAACACTGCTAGAGGATCATTTATGGATAAGAGCATCGAGGAGGCATACGATCTTATTGATAACCTTGCCATGAACCACACCATGTGGTCAACACCGAGAGGTATGCCTAACAGCACTCGTCATCTATATGAGCCGAATCAGAGCAGAGCGACGGGTAATGCAGCGAACGCCATGTACTACGTGAATTGTGGAGATATAGAACACGTGGCTTATCAATGGACGCTGCAAGAGAATATTGAATACATGAATTATGCCCAGCAGCACGGAAACACGCAATTTGGAAACTCCTACAACCCGAAATTGAGGAATCACCCGAACTTGTCATACCGAACGACTCAACCGATGAAGTATTCGGGATTTCAGCAACCACAGCAGCCATACCAGCAAAATAACCAGCAATTCCAGCATGCTCAGCAAGTTCCGCAAGCTCCTCAACCTCCTCAAGCCTCTTCGTCAAACCTTAAGGGAGTATTGCTCGAATTTATCAAGGAGCAAAGACAACAACATTCAACTCAAACTAAATTCAATGCGGATGTGGGGACAGCCATCAACGAGCTCAAAACTCAGATGGAATCCTTGAGCAACCAATTAAAGAGCTTAGAAACTCCGTAGCACAGCATGCTGCCTCATCTTCTTGGTTGGGAATATGTATTCCTTCTTTGAAGGCCGAAATGCTTCCAGGTAAACCAGAATTAAACCCGAGAGTGTACGTCAACGCTATCTCCGTGTGCAGCACTGATATGATTGAGCATTTGCCCTCCAAAAAGTACGAGCAAGCTGCTGGTACGTCCATGAAAAGAGGCAAAGGTACGACTGCGATTATGGAATGATTTGAACCAGATTTAGAATAACCATATGTTGCTCCACCGGCATACAAACCTCCTATACCGTTTCCTCAACAGTAGGTGAGCAGTAAGAATGAAGAACGAGTGGGCAGATTTGTAGAGGGTCTCAAGAAGCTTGACATCAACATCCCATTTGTGGAAGCCTCCAAAAGATGCCTAATCATGCCAAACTCATCAAAGAGGTCCTTTCCAAAGAGAAGCATATCGAAGAGAACGAGACAGTAGCACTCACCGAGGAATACAACGCTATCCTTCAAAACAAGCTGCCACCAAAGTTAAAGGACCCCGGAAGCTTCTCAATTCCATGCAAAATAGGTAATATTGATATTGATAATGCTTTTTGCGATTTAGGGGCAAGCGTGAATATCATGCCGCACTTAGTTTTCAAGCAGATGGACTACGTGAATCTCAAACCTACAAAGATGTCTCTACGCCTCGCGGATCGTTCGGTAAGATATCCGGTGGGAATTGTTGAAAACGTTCTCACCATGGAAGGTAAGCTTTGCATTCCCACTGATTTTGTTGTACTTCAAATAAAGGAAGATTCTAGGGTACCTGATAACACGTAATCCGTTGTAGTTTTTATATCATTCTTAGGTCTAGTTTAGAGTAGATTATTTATATTTCATTCATTTATTGAGTATACTCAAAGACTTTACCTACATTTCGTGTTTTGCATAGGAAACGAAGACATGAGGAGAAACACGAGTGAATATGGCAATCTAACCCCGAAAACGAAGTTGAGTAACAAGGTTCGACTTGTGCAAGGCCATGGACTGAAAGTGAACACTCAAACACCGAGCGAAGGGAGCGAAACAACATTTCAAGACATGCCCGCTCGGGCATTGGAAGTGTACACGATCGGGCTATTTGCTGCCAATTACCCCCGTAGCTTTGCACGACTCGGGCACACAAGGTACACGACCAGGGAGGTGTGCCCGCTCGGGTGCATTTGGTATGCCCGCTCGGGCTCATTCATGTCAAGAAAACCCCGTAGGTTTGCACGACTCGGGCTGAAGATCTACACGGTCGGGCATGGTGCCCGCTCGGGCTCAAATGTGTGCAACACGGTCGGGCAAAGGGCTTGCACGAGCGGGTACAAGCTGTGCCCGCTCGGGTCCTTGGATCTCAACAAACTTTCCTAAGATCTAGAACGGCAAAAATTAAAAGGAAAATCAGATCTAAAAGAGAGGATTCGAACCAGATTAGATCAGAGTAGATAGGGAGACATTAGAGCAAGAGGAAGAAGGAAGAAAAGACGGATCTACGGATCGGGAGCAAGGAGAATCTACCGAAGACATCGGTTTATGAATAGGGAGTCATCTCTTTCTCTATCTATGTCGAACTTAGACTTCTCTTGTGTTTCCTTTTCTGTATTCATGTCTGAGTAGATCCTTTGCCATGGGTTAGAGAGATTTGCTACGTTGTAATGAAGTCTTACGCTTAATGAATGGTGGAACTTAATGCTTTCATTACTTATGCGCCACTCGAATGAATGAAATTGGTACTTTTTCATGTTTTCAGATTTCATGGTTGTTCTTAATGTTTTCTTTACTTGTACGCCACTTGATTGAATGATGTTAGAATCCTAATAAACCAACGCCAGGGCATTAGACTTTGGAACTTAGCCATGATTTAGGGTTTAGCCGGTTTAGAATCTACGCCAGGTCAATCGGTTGAATCTAGGGATTAGGATAGCGGTCGTAATGCGTCTATGCATGTAAGATGCGCAATGGATACATTGGTATATGCATGCTAGATAGTGGACAAGTCTACGCCAGTCAGTTCCTATAGGAGAGCTTGAATTCCCTGAATTCATGATAGTACCTTAGACCAATTATCCTTTTAGAACTTCGTTACTTCGTTATGCAAAATCTCGATACCCATGGTGCGTAGCTATAAGTTTATCTCATCGATTTAGTTTAGTTTAGTTCAATCACAATTCCATCTTTAGTCACCTTACACGTCTATTCCATTAGTTTAATAGCTTATAAGTCGCATCAATTCCTTGTGTTCGACCCTAGTTACTACACGATCTGTATTCTTGCGGAAGCGTTAGTCTAGGTTTTATAACTTGATATAACGCACATCAAGTTTTTGGCGCCGTTGCCGGGGAATTGATTACGGCTTAGGAGTTAGGAAACTTTTAGATTAGACATTAGTTTTTTAGGAGTCTTGTTTGTTTCTTGTTTTTTCGTGTTTATTTTGTTTGTCTACTTGTTTAGGGTCAAGTTCATTTGCTTCTCGGATCTCACATGATCTTTGTGTTATTCTTCTTTTTCTTGTGCAGGTAGTTTGTGCATGAGAAACACCGAAAGTGCGGAGCTAGTTTTCGACCCCGACATTGATCAAAATTTACGCTACGATTGCTAGAACCAAGAAAAAAGGCAGGCAATATGAGTTACCTACATGGAATGAGGTTGCAGGTCTTATTGTGGGGGATCTTTTATCAACAATTGGGGAACTACACGTTGTTTTACAATTGAAACCTTATGGTCAACTTTATAGAATTAGTGATCTTCATCTGTTAACGTCGGGATATGAACGTTCAAAACGCGCAGCAAGTGCAACCGGTACTGACCTATGGATCATACACGGTCCCTAGGCACACGCAGCTCTTATCGTGTATTACAAGGAGAAACGCTCGCGTAGAGCTTCAACCGGCATTCATTCAAATGCTAGGTAACGCGGCGTTTAAAGGGAGACCCGGCGAGGACCCAAACCAGCATCTTACTGATTTTAAGATGTTATGCCGAACCATAAGAGCTGGAGAGGGGGTATCGGATGAGGATTTCATGCTAGCTGTTTTCCCATTCTCGGTGAAGGACAAAGCACAAGATTGGTTGTATTCTCAACCAGCGAATTCTATCGCATCGTGGGGACAGCTAGAGGAGAAGTTTATGACACGGTTCTTTCCTCAAAGCAAAGCTCAGCTAGCCAAGAACAATATCAACACATTCGTTCAAGGGGCAGCCGAGAGCTTATATGAAGTGTGGGAGCGATTCAAGGGCTATCAACGCCTTTGCCCACATCACGGCATGGATCAAAGTTACCTCATACACAACTTTATGCAAGGTCTTATGGACAATACGAGGATCTTGATCGTAGCCGCTGCTGGAGGTTCTTTGAGCAACCTCACCTTTCCACAAGTCGAGGATCTTATAGATCGTATGGCTTATGAAGAAAACCACACCGCCGGAGAGTACAATCGCAACGCTCCAGCAAGGGTAGCTAACGTGGATAATATGCTTTCCGTATTAGCCGAGCTAGCCGAAATAAGAGCTGAAATGAAAGGTGAAATCAGTGAGCTCCGTAATATGATATCCGGAGTGAATCAACAACAATATTTTGAACAACCGGACGAGCAAGGGATTCAAGGGTACGAAGGGGTGAGCTATGTGAGCAACGCCCAACCTTTGGGTAATACCTATACCCCCGAGTGGAGAAATCACCCCAATCTCTCGTACAAGAATTCCGACGGTGCATTCAATGCACAACGAGCATCGGGGAACTTTCAGCCGCGTTTGATGCAACGCAATCAGAATTTCCAACCAAGGAAGCAGCCCCAAAATCAGAATTACCAACCGCGTGCGCCTCCCCCTCCACAACAAGAAGCCAACCCCGATATCACGTCTATGTTGGCTCAACTTTTACAAGGACAAAAAGAGATGATGGCAGAGCCGAGGATGTATCCCCAACCTCAGAACCATCAGCCACGTGCAGCACAACCACAGCGAAACCAGTCCGATGCAACCCCCGATTTCAACGCCTTGCTCAATAATATCCTCCAAATCCAAGGAACTCAAGCTACTTCGATTGCAGAAATTAAACAAAGTCAGAGTGACTTGGTAAGGAGTCAAGAAACCACTCAGAAGCAGTTGGAGAGTCTTACAACTCATATTAGACAGCTGGAGATGCAAGTCGCGCAGATCGCACAAGGGGGAGCACGACCGCAAGGAGTTCTACCGGCACGCCCGGAAGTGAATCCTCGTGCACAAATCAATGCCATCCACTTGAGAAGCGGTAAGACACTAGATTCCCCTACTCTTCCAATGTTTGAACAGGGAGAACCATCCATGGCAGCAGCGAAGGAGAGCGACCACATCCAGGAGCACAAGGAGGAAGAGGAGCCCAAATACGTTAAACCCGAACCGAGGCCTCCTCCTTTGCCATTTCCTCAACGTCAACGCAAAAAGAACGATGATGCGCAATTTGCAAAGTTTGCGGAGATGTTGAAGAAGATGCACATTACGATTCCATTCCACGAAGCGTTGAAGAAGATGCCTTCATACGCTAAGTTCCTCAAAGACGTACTTGCGAACAAGCGGGATGTGGAAACGGAAACCGTCATGGTCACCAACTCAATGCTACAGCCAAGTCTACCCAAAAAGATGCTGGATCCAGGTATTTTCGTAATCCCTTGTAAAATTGGAGATTATGAGATTAACCATGCGCTAATCGACGTCGGAGCAAGCGTAAGCGTGCTACCATTGTCATTGTATGAGAAGTTGGATCTTAAGGGTAGGATGGATCTTCGACCGACGTGAATGGCACTCACCATGGCTGATCGGAGTGTTAGAATCCCCGAAGGAATCCTTGAAGACGTTCCATTGCAAGTAGGAACATTCTTTGTCCCGGTTGATTTTGTTGTGCTAGATATGGAGGAGGACAAGAAAATTCCTATCATTCTAGGTAGACCTTTCCTCAATACGGCTAAGACTATTATACATTGTGCCGAAGGTAGACTTACATTAAAGTTTGGAGATGAGGAAGTGGAGTTCAATTTGAACGACACACTTAGGCAACCTTGTATGGTAGACTCGGTGTTTTATATTGATGTCTTGGAGAGATTAGCCGAGGAAGTGTTAGAGGAGTTTGGGAATATGGATTCCCTTGAGATGGCTCTTCTAGCAGCTGGAGAGGGACTTTACAAAGGTCCCAATGAAGTTAAGCACTATACAAAGCTGCTAGATGAGAAAGATGTAAAAGAAATCCCGAGAGCCGAGTTAGATGAACTCCGAACAGAATTCTACGCGACCCGAGCACAGCAGGTCGCAACCTCAGAGAACGATGGATTTTCGGTTAGTCCTCAGCAAGAAGAGTTCTCAACTCATGACCACATGAGTACGGATCAGTTGGGGAGGGTTTCAAGTCAAGAAGACGTTGCAAACCAGTGCACAACCCTCCGACAATCCCAGACAGATTCCAGCGCACCTCAAGCGGCCTTCGTCGATAGTTCAACCACTCCCGATGAGCTTAATGGTCAAATCGAACATCCAAATCATGACTGGAGTGTTGACAAGGCACCGAAGGTAGAGTTGAAGCCCTTACCACAAGGGCTGAGGTATGAGTTTCTCGGACTTGATTCCACGTATCCGGTTATAGTAAATGATGACCTAGATGATTCCCAAAGAGCACGATTGCTAGAAGCTCTTAGGAGGTATAGGGGAGCTATAGGTTATACGATAGCGGATATTAAGGGACTTAGTCCAGGCCTTTGCATGCATAGAATTCACGTAGAAGATGACACTAAGACCTCTATTGAGCCTCAACGTAGATTGAACCCTATCATGATGGAAGTGGTAAAGAAAGAGGTACTTAAGTTGTTAGATGCGGGCACTATTTATCCTATTTCGGATAGTGCTTGGGTGAGTCCAGTTCATGTAGTTCCAAAGAAGGGAGGTATCACGGTCATTCCAAATGCAAACAACGAGTTGATTCCCACGAGAGCAGTCACGGGATGGCGGATGTGCATCGACTACCGCAAGTTGAATGCGAACACACGGAAAGATCACTTCCCTCTACCTTTTATTGATCAAATGCTTGAACGTCTAGCTCTTCACTCCTACTTTTGTTTTCTTGATGGTTATTCAGGGTTTTTCCAGATTCCAATCCATCCCGACGATCAAGAAAAGACAACGTTCACTTGCCCATTCGGTACATTCGCATATCGGAATCGCTTATCGGCCATTCGGTTTGTGTAATGCACCCGCTACTTTTCAGCGGTGCATGACTTCTATTTTTTCCGATTTGAATGGAGATATTAATATTATGTTTATGGACGATTTTTCCGTTCATGGACCTTCCTTTGATGCGTGTCTAACTCATTTGTGCAAAGTGTTAGATAGGTGCTTGGAGGCGAACCTCGTTTTGAATTGGGAGAAATGCCACTTTATGGTTCGCGAGGCCACCACCAATCAAGGCTATTCGTAGCTTCCTAGGTCATGCGGGGTTTTATAGGCGGTTCATTAAGGATTTTTCAAAAATTTCCAAACCCAAACCCCATCTACTAGGTAAGGACGTGCCTTTTGAGTTCACAGCAAGTTGTCATGACGCTTTTGAGAAGTTGAAGAGAGCTTTAGTTTCCCCACCTATCATTCAACC
>CM071869.1:32745002-32757473 GCA_036759665.1 Gynandropsis gynandra
GAAAGAGTGATCTTTACACAAGGAAAATCTTGAAACGACAACTTGGAACGATTTTCTTGGCCACACATAAACATCATCTTTAGGACATCCTTTCAGAACAGTCGCCCCGGAACTATCATTGGCAGCCACGAGAGACTAAGAAAGTTTGAAGTCGGTACGACGACAAACAAAGGAGGAGTGCGGTGTCGGCGTGATGCAAGTGGAAAAAAGCAAGGTTTTTTTTTTCATTAGACTTTTAGATTGATACCATGTGATAACAATATATTTATTGATTTTCTCGTGACAAATTATATAGATATATATACGAGGAGAAAAAAATACATGTGGAGACATGTATGTGGTACATGAGGAGAGATGTATGTAACATATGAGGTGATATATATGAGTTACATAAAAGACAAAAATGTGATACATGAAGAAGAGATATGTATGTGATACAGGAGGAGACAAATACAGAGATGCCCTTATAGATTTTTTCCATAGATTACATGGCACTTAATGGGATTTTTTTGGGCAGCCTCCATTGAAGAGAGAAGGTGTTAAATGAATCTTTGTGTGTGAATTTGTGTCCACTTTAATGTGGTCAATACATGCACCTTGGTCATGGGTCAATACGTGCACCTTGTATTTAGTGTCTTTGTGGAATTTTAGGAGTTTTGTAACATTTACCTTTCGTTAACTTTTATGTAAATATTAGTCTATAAATAAAGGAGGAAAAACCGAAAAGCTACAACAGTTTGTAGCACCAAATCATCTCTTGTTTCGAGTCTTTCATTCTCTCTAAAGGGCAAAGTCTAACATTTGGTATTAGAGCTTCTTGGTTCGATAGTCTAAGAGATGTCGGGTTCTACTCATGGTCAGTCCCGTAGTTCGCAGCGTGAAGGAGTGAGGCGTCGCTCCCAACCACCACGTGAGAGACGGCGACACCGTGATGATCGTGACAACGGTGTACACGAGGTGGTGGTGTTTTCACGGAGGGAGATCAAGGAGGTGGGTAGTGCGGTATTTCCCATGCTCACGAAGACGAACTATGGAGAGTGGTTGCTGCATATGAAGGAGTTGCTTCGTGCACGCTTGTTGTGGGAAGCCGTCGAGGACGACACAACCGACGAGCAGGAGGATCAGATGGCATTAGAGGCAATCTTGCGAGGTGTGCCACCCGAGAGGATCTCCACACTCGCGGTGAAGGAGAGTGCAAAGCTCGCTTGGGATGCTATTGCGGAGATGCGTGTCGGCTCGGACCGGGTGCATCCGCCCATTGTTGAGAAGGTGAGGAAGCAATATGAGAATATTGCGTTTCTCGATGGGGAGTCGGTGGATGATTTTGCCATGCGGCTCAATGGGTTAGTAAATCAACTTGCTACCCTCTGTGATCTTGAACCTGCGCACAAACTCGTGATGAAGTTTTCTGAGATCGCTCTTTCAATAGAAACTCTGCTTGATTTATCAATGCTTTCTATCAGAGAGGTTACCGGGAGGTTAAAGGTGGCAGAGGAGCGGTATGAGCAAAAGGCCACCATGAAGGGCGTGGGGGCCAAGCTCTATCTCACTGAGGAGCAGTGGACCGCGCGTACCCAAGATCGAGCCTCCAAGTCGGTACATGTAGGGAATGTGAACAACCACCAGCCTCGCAGGTCGCACAAGAACGGCGGCGACAGTTGCACCAATTCGCGGAATGACAAGTGCTACAACTGTGGGCATCGTGGTCATTGGACAAGGGATTGTCGCAAGCCCAAGAAGGAGCAAGCGAATCTAGTTTAGCTAGAAGAGACCATGGACCAGTCGACGCTTCTCATGGCACAGACTTGCGAAGTCACCAATTCAGAGGTACCTGCACTGGCACCATTCTGTATCAAGGAACCACATGCTCAGGCATTCCTTGGTACCAGTGGTGACGAAGATAGTTTGGAGGGTTGGTACCAGAGGCCACAAATAACATGAAGGGTCGCAGCGATGTCTTCGTTGATTTGGATGAGACGGTGGTAGGCACGGTGAAGTTTGGTGATTACTTTGTTGTTGACATCGAAGGTTGTGGTACAATCTTTTTTAAACATAGACATGGGGAGCACAAGGTGCTCACAGGGGTCAACTATATCCCGCGCTTGAGGAACTCAATCATCAGCATTATCCATCTTGATGAGAACGGGTTGCACGTAGAGATTGAGGATGGTGTGTTGCAGATCTGGTATCGGCAACAATGTCTCTTGGCAAAATTCTCACATGTCCGCAATCGCTTGTACATATTTTCATTGAAAATTGCTCAACCAATTTGCCTTGCAGCGCGTCATGGCGATGATGCTTGGCAATGGCATGATCGGTTTGGGCACATCAACTTTGACGCCCTGTAGAAGATGGGGCGACATGGTCTGGTCAAGGGCCTTCTGCAGTTGGAGCACGTGGAGCAGTTGTGATACACTTGCGTCATCACGAAGCATCGGCGAGGTGTTTTTCAAAGGGGCCAAGTACCGCACTGTGGCATCACTCGATCTCGGCCATGGAGATCTATGTGGTCCTATCACACCGGTAATACTAGGAGGCAAATGTTACTTCTTGTTGCTGGTGGACGATTCCACACATTACATGTGGGTTGTCCTCCTAGCTGACAAAGGGAGTGCACCAGAGGCCATCAAGCGTTGGCAGGTGGTCGTAGAAGGCAAGAGTGGACAGAAATTGAGACTATTACGTACAGACAACGGCGGCGAGTTCACTTCCTTTGAATTCACCTCCTACTATGCGGAGAAAAGCGTGAGTCGTCACTTTTTCGTGCCCTACGCTCCGCAGCAGAATGACGTGGAGCGGCGGAACCAGACCGTGGTAGCCATGTCGCGTGCCCTGTTGAAACTAAGGGGCATACCGATAGAATTTTGGGGAGAAGCAGTCACCACAGCGGTGTTTCTCTTGAATCGACGACGAAAAGTCTTCCGGGCAAGACTCCTTATGATGCATGGCAGGGGCGTAAGCCTGCTGTGCATTTCTTGCGTATCTTTGGTTGCAGGGCATACATAAGAGACATGCGAAAACTCCAAAAGCTAGATGATCGCAGCCTCCCTATTGCGTTCATTGGATATGCGTAAGGAGTGAAGGGATACCGCGTGTTGGATCCAGTAACGCGGCGTGTGAATATTTCTTGAGACGTCATCTTTGACGAGGATCATGGCTTGGATTGGGAAACTGTGAACGACGACCAAAGGTCTTCCAATATCTTCACCACTGTGTACCCAACCCTTGCTCACGTGGATGATGTGGGGATTCCAGGTGAGCAGAGCTCCGGGGCAGCGAGGAGCCCAGGCCAGACGTCAAGGGGAACCGAGGTCCAGAGAGCAAGGACCAGGAAGTTGAGAACCCTAGAGTAGAGGGCTCGTCAGCAGAGGTGTAGGGCGCTCTAGTTCCTGAATTTGTGATACCCCAGTAACACGACTCCGCGAGACGTGATGCGGTGCATTCCCCTGATGCCCCGGTACGCTATCGCACTTTAACTAACCTGTTTGGGAATGGGGATCGGGTCCCAGCTCCCGGACATCTTTTGCAGGAGTTGGAGAATACAGAATTGCACTTGAAAACAACAGGGGAGCCTTGCTTGTTTGCTAAAGCAGAGAGCGACGAGTCATGGCGAACCGTGAGAAAATTGATGCCATGGTGCGAAATCAGACATGGCAGATTCTAGACCTTCCTCGGGGCCATCATCCAATTGGTCTCAAGTGGGTCTACAAGGTGAAAAGGAACGAGGCCGAGGCGGTGCTCAAGCACAAGGCACGCCTTGTCGCTCGTGGCTTTGTCTAGCAGGCCGGTGTGGATTTTGACGAATTCTTTGCACCTAGTTCTCGGATGGTGTCTGTCTGGCTGCTGCATGCTCTTGTTGCTCAAGAGGGGTGGTCCGTTCACCTTATGGATGTCAAATCCGCCTTCCTAAATGGCGATTTGAGGGAGTAGGTGTACGTGAAGCAACCGCCAGGATTTGTAATTCCAGGGGAAGAAGGCAAAGTTCTCCGTTTTCGTAAGGCGCTCTATGGCCTTCGTCAAGCACCAAGGGCACGGAACGCAAAGCTCGATAGCACCCTTAAGCAGCTTGGTTTCATGCAGAGTAAGCATGATCATGCGGCGTATTGCCGAGCCTAATACGGAGCGGCTCTGCTTGTTGTGGTCTATGTGGATGATTTCGTCATCACTGGATCGTCCGACGTGGCCATCAAGCAGTTCAAGGAGGAGATGAAGACCTAACTCCAGATGAGTTATCTTGGATTGCTTTCGTTTTATCTTTGAATAGAGGTTTTGCATGAACAAGGCGGAATCAACTTTTGGTAGGGGCATTATGTGACACATATTTTGTGCCTTGGTGACTTGGAGGGTTGGAATCCATCAGATATCCCCATGGAGGAGCGGCTTAAGCTTAGCCGCAATAGCACACATCCAAAGGTGGATGCCACGAGGTACAGGCGTTTTGTTGGGAACCTGAGGTACCTCGTCCACACACGACCTGATTTGGCCTTTGCAGTTGGGTTCGTGAGTCGTTTCATGGAGAGACCAACGAAAGAGCACATGGTGGCGGTGTAGCGCATTCTCCGTTACGTTGCTGGCACAATCCACTTCGGGTTACAATTTCGGAGACGTGCTGGAAGCGTTCGGCTGATCGGCTATTGTGATAGCGATCTTGCCGGTGACATTGATACAAGGAAAAGGGCTCTGGGTTGCTCGGCTTCTTAGCGAACTTCAAGGGTGATAACACGTAATCCGTAGTAGTTTTTATGTCATTCTTAGGTCTAGTTTTAGGTAGATTTGTTAGATTTCATTCATTTATCGAGTCTATTCGAAGATTTCATCTACATTTCGTGTCTTGTGTAGGAAACGAAGACATGATGAGAAACACGAGAGATATTGGCAATTTAACCCCAAAATGACAAGGTTCAGCTTGTGCAAGACCATGGATTGAAGAGAACGTGCAAACACCGAGCGAAAGGAGCGAAAACATCATTTTAGGTCGTGCACGATCGGGCATTAGAAGGTGCCCGCTCGGGTAATTGATGCCATGACAACCCCGTAGCTTTACACGACTCGGGTGCTCAAGGAACATGGTCCGGCATGCGTGCCCGATCGGGTGGAAATGGAGTGCCCGCTCGGGTTAATTATCATCAAGATGCGCCGTAGGTTTGCACGACTCGGGCTGAAGAGGAACACGCTCGGGTATAGGTGCCCGCTCGGGTGAAAATGGATGTACACGGTCGGGTACAAGGCTTGCACGAGCGGGTAGAAGCTGTGCCCGCTCGGGCCCTTGATTTTCTCAACTAATTCCCAAGATTTAGAACAACCTAATCATGAGAAATCAGATCTATAAAAAGGGGATTCGAACCAGATTAGAGAGGGGGGGACTCAAGGACAATTCAGTGCCATAGAAGACACACTTGGAAGGATTGAGACGGACGGAACGAAGGATCCGAAGCATGGAGGATCTATTGAAGACATCGGTTGATGAATAGGGAGCACTCTCTTTCTCTATCTATGTTGAATTTAGATTTCTTTTGTGTTTTGTTTCCTGAGTTCATGTTCAAGTAGATCTATTGCCATAGGTTAGAGAGAATTGCCAACATGTAGTGAAGTCTTGTGCTTAATGAATGGTGGATCTTAATGCTTTCATACTTGTACGCCACTCGATATGAATGAATTCAGTATTTTATCATGTTTTCAGATGCATGGTAGATAGTGGACAAGTCTACGCCAGTCAGTTCCTGGAGAGCTTGAATTCCCTGAACTCATGATAGTATCTAAGATCAATTATCTCGTTAGAACTTCGATACATCGTTGTGCAACTCTTGATACCTATGGTGATTTGTCACTGAGTCATTCCCATCTTTAGTTTAGTTAATTTGCATTTTGCATTCCATCTACCATTAGATTCATCACGTCTTATTCATTAGTCTAATAGCTTATAAGTCGCATCAATTCCTTGTGTTCGACCCTAGTTGCTACACGATCCGTATCCTTGCGGAAGCGTTAGTCTAGGTAATTTATTACTTGAGTCTATGCACATCAAAGGGAGGGATGTCGAGGTCGTTGAACTGAAGATGGACAGCAAGTCCACCCTTGCATTGAGCAAGGATCCTGTTTTTCACGATCGCAATAAGTATATCGATCTTCGATAACATTTCATCAGAGATTGCATTGAGAACAGGAGCATCAGCGCCGATTTCGTCAACACCAAAGAGAAGCTCCCGAACATCTTAACGAATGCACTTGGGCGAGTGAAGTTTCAGGAATTACGCTCTCGGGTTGGCATGATCTTGGTCAGCCCGGTTTCCACACGCAATGATTCGGGGGAGATTGTTGGATGAATCTTTGTGTGTGAATTTGTGTTCACTTTAATGTCGTCAATACATGCACCTTGGTCATTATTTTTATTTAGTGTCTTTGTTGAATTTTAGGAGTCTTGTAGCATTTACTTTTCGTTAACTCTTATGTAAATATGTGTCTATAAATAGAGGAGAAAAAACCAAAAAGTTACAACAGTTTGTAGCACCAAATCATCTCTTATTTCGAGTCTTTTATTCTCTCTAAAGGGCAAAGTCTAACAGAAGACATCTAGATTTTTTAACAAGATTAAATCTTTCACATTCCGTTTTTACCGATTTTTTTCTTAATGTTTGCAGACAAAGTTTATGGTCTTATTTCTTTTACTGACCTTTTTTAATGTTTTGAAAGAAAACTTTTGGTCTAATACTCATTGTCAGGTTATTTGTATACCCTATCACTTTTTCGTAAAGAAATGATGATTTTCAAACGCGTATTCTATCGAAATCCAACTGGACCAAAACAAATAATAGTATAATAATGAGAAAACAGCAAATAAAACCACATATGTATTGACTTCGGATCTGCTGTTCTACCTCTCAGTAAGAATGTGATGTTATTTATGATCTGTTGGCCTTTCAAGCTTTTGATTTCATTAATGTAGATCAGTTTGGTAGGCTATTCAGTATCATGTTTTGACGCTAGTGGCCAAGTTGTAACATCCTTTTATGGGATGGGATAGATGGGAAAGCTATCCTTTAGACCAATATAAATTACTAATTAAAATAAATTTATAGTTAGATATGAATTATCAACAATAGATTTTTGTATTAGACCATTTTAAACGGGGGATTATCAAAAATGCCCCTATAGGGTTAAAGTGCTTCAAAAATACCCTTGGCTGAAAAAAAAAGTTTCAACTTAAAATCTACCCTTAAAATATTGATAATCCCATATTACCCTTGACGACAAATTTTCTCTCTCCTCTAGAGCACCTCTAATTCTCGCGCGAAAATTACTGTTCCCCCACACCACAACATATTCGGCGAGAGTAGCTTGCAATCGGCATCAGATTCGCTGCCAATAGGTTGAAATCCTTTGTTGTCAACAAAGAAGCTTGCAATTAAGCACGTTCCGCAGAAAAACCAGGTATGTATAGTGAGTTTTTCGTGTTTCTCTTGTGTTTATTGCAATGTCAAAGGTGACAGAGTGGGTCACAGAGTCGTACGGTCGCACTGGGCCACAGAGTCTCATCGAGGGGTCAAAGGGATCAAAGGTCGTCGCAGGGGTCCAAGGGTAAATGGGTCGCAAAGGGTCAAAGGGTCGCAGGGGTCGCAAAGGGTTCAAAGGGTCGCATGGGTCCAAGGGTCGCATGGTAAAGGGGTCGCAAAGGGTTCAAAGGGTCGCATGGGTCCAAGGGTCGCATGGTAAAGGGGTCGCAAAGGGTTCAAAGGGTCGCAGAGGTAAAGGGGTCGTAGGGGTCCAAGGGTCGCAGAGGTAAAGGGGTCGCAGGGGAAAGGGGTCGTAAAGGGTTAAAAGGGTCGCAAATGGTTGAAAGGGTCACAGGGGTACAAGGGTCGTAAAGGGTTGAAAGGGTCGCAGGGGTCCAAGGGTCGCACGGTCGCTGTGGGTCACGGGATTTACCCCTCTTTTTATGTTTTTGTTACAGGTTTAATGGATCCGGTGGATGAGAAAATCACACTGATTTATTTTTTGTATGATGGTAAATGGGAAAAAAACCCAAATGGAGAATTTGAATGGGTTGGTAGAGTTCAGGAAAACCAGAGAGTGTTTTTCTTATGTTCTCCGGTTAGTCTGACATACCAGCAACTGATTGATGAGTTATGCGCAGAGATGATGGTGGATAATAATACAACGAAGTTGAAGTTAAGCTATTTGCCCAATATTTGTGAAAATAGGAAGCCGACATATATAATGAATGACAAACATCTTATTTGTTATCTGTTCGATCGCATAAGAGGAATTCGACCACTACTGTATGTGGAGATAGAATCGGCAGGTGTGAATTTTGAAATCGAAATTGAGCCTCTAATTCCTGCTTTTGAGAGGGAAATTGAGCCTCTAATTCCTGCTTTTGGAAGCATTGCTAAAGAAGGTGAGGATCGAGGTGTTGTAGATTATGATGATCGTGTTATTGTAGGTCTAGATAACAAATGTAGAGTTGAGAGTAATCCGGAGACAATAGATATTTTGGATTCGGATGATTCGGATAGTGAACATACAAGTGGGTTAAGAGAAGATGGTGGGTGTGCCATGAATGTGGTAGTTGATGGAGTTGTTTGTGGCAGTAATAATGTTGTTTCTGATGTGCCAGCAGAGCATAAGTATGGTGATGGTGAGAAGAACTCGCAAATGGTAGTTCACAATGGCAAAAATATTATCTTCGAGTTTGGAGATGGATTGGATCTTAAAATTGGGCAAGAGTTTGATAGCAAGAAGGATGTACAGGCATTTGTAAAGAAGGGTTCAATCGAAGCTTCGTTTAGATATACAACATTGAGATCTGATAAGAAGCTGTGGGAAGTACGATGCAAGTTTTCCGGAAATGGTTGTAAATGGAAATTACGTGTGGCAGCAATCCCGAATTCCAAACGGTTTAGTGTGAGAACACATCATCCCATTCATAATTGTTCACCTGTATCTAAACGCACCGAAACTACAAAGGGTACACCTGTATGTAAACGCACCGAAGCTACAAAGGGTACAGCGCAAATGGTTAAGGATTATTTGAAAGAGGAATTTGCCGGAAGTTATGAAACACCTCCAGCAAAAGAATTGATGGCTCGTGTAAAAGCAAAATATGGTGCCAATGTATCGTATTTGATGGCATTAAGAGGCAAATGTGATGCTCAAAAGGATATTCGTGGTGATGACTTTGAACATTATAGGAGGCTTCCAGGGTGGTTGCACATGTTTTATACAAGAAATCCCGGATCTGTCGCAGATATTCAGTTCGACAATGATGGGAAAAGCTTCAAATACCTTTTATGGCTGTCGGAGCAGCTATAAGGGGATGGAAATACATGCGTAAAGTGATTGTCGTGGATGTGACATTTCTGACAGGAGTGTACAAGGGAGCATTGATTGTGGCGACCGCACAAGATGGTGAACATCACCAATATCCTCTTGCATGGGGAATAGTCGACAAAGAGAAGGACGAATCATGGACGTGGTTTATGTCAAGATTGCAACAGGTGGTACCGGACGGACGTGATGTCGTTGTGATATCTGATCGCCATAAAAGCTTGATCAAGGTAGTCAAAGAAGTGTATAACGAAGCTGATCATGGTTTTTGTGCGTGTCATATACCGCAAAATATAAAGAGCTACGTCAATAACGGCCATGGTAGAAAGACTTCAAAGGGTGATACTGTGGCGGAAATGTTCTTCAAATGTGCGGCAGCATACACGGAGAACGAATTTGAAGTGCTATTGAATGATTTGAAGGCCAGGTATCCTAATGTTGCAAAGTATTTGGAGAAAGAGGAACTTGATCCCGTTAAGTGGGCAAGATGCAAATTTAAGAGGGAACGGTACAACTTATTAACAACTAATGGCGCCGAGTCAATAAACTCAACGTTGAAGAAGTCAAAAAAATTGTCGATCCTAGGGCTATTAGATGTTTGTTTGGGAAAGACAGTAGAATGGTTCAATAGGTATAGGTTGGAAGAAGCTACCGGTGATGATTCTCAAAAGTTAACACCTTACGTTGAGAAAACGTTACATGCACGGTTTGGACAGGCATCCAAGTATGATGTTATTGAATTGAACAGTCTGAGTGATGAGTATGAGGTGAGAAATGAGATGGGTAGAAGATTTGTAGTGAGTCTTCAAAAAAGAACGTGCGAATGCAAAATGTTTGACGTAGATAAGTATCCATGCAGTCACGCAATTGCGGCAGCACATAAGGTTGGTAAAGGTGACAAGATACCAGATCTATGTTCACACTACTACCTTCGGGAGACATGGCGTTTGGCTTACCAAGAAACCGTGTGTCCGGTTCCTGATTGCAGTGATTGGGACATTCCCCCTGAAGTGTCTCAGCATGTGTTTGAACCTCCTATACTGGCTCAAAAAAGGCAAAGCGGGAGGCCTAAAGTGAATCGTTATCCTGGACCCGGTGAGGCTCGGTGAAGTACCCCATCTTCGTCGAGACAAACCCTGTCTGCTACGTCGAGACAAACCCCGTCTTCTTCGTCGATACAAAACCCATTTGTGTCGACATAAACCCCGTCTTCTTCGTCGATACAAAACCCATTTGTGTCGACACAAACCCCATGTTCTCATCGTTACAAACCCCATCTTAAAAAGCCAGCATCACTGCCAGTGTTTGGAACGTGACAACCGAGACAACGCCGACTTAAAAAAAAAGAAAGCTTTGTTAGTTAGTAATTGTGTAATACTATATTATTTGTATTATTTTAATTAAAGTTTTTGGGAATTTCATCCTTATAATTCGATAAATTCTTCATTATAACCCGACCCATGCGACCCTCAATTGGATTAAATTAGAACCCATACGACTCATTCGACCTCATGCGAACAAATATGACTCATGCGACCAATGCGACATCATGCGAACAAATATGACTAATGCGACCAATGAGACCCTCACATGGATTAAATTAGAACACATGGATTAAATTAGAACCCATTCGACATTTTATCATTGTTAATCCGTAAATTCGTCGATTTCGTATGTATTGATCATTATATGCGACCATACGACCAATGCCATTATCAATATGCCATTATCAATTTAGGATCAATATAGACTATAATATAAATAATATCGACATTCGAAAACAATGTTAAATGTATTTTTTGAAATTTTGTCAAACTCATCCGACGAGTTCTTAAAACACTACTATCGCTTTTGTAGCACAGACATTGGTTATACACAACTCAAATAGGGACACATGGGTCATAATCTGTTTTAACCATTGATTGACGTTGTAAATGTATTGTTTTGATTGGTCTGTTACGGTTTATCATTATAAACCCCGTAAATTCGTAGATTTTGCATGTAATGTGACCGTGCGACCCATGCGACCCATGCGACCCTAATTTGTAATTAATTAGTTTGACGTTGTAAATGTATTGTTTGCTTGGTTTTGGTCATTTTATCATCTTAAACCCGTAAATTCGCCGAGTTCGCATCTATTCATCAATATATGCGACCCATGCGACCCATGCGACCCTAATTTGTAATTAATTAGTTTGACGTTATAAATGTATTGTTTGCTTGGTTTTGGTCATTTTATCATCTTAAACCCGTAAATTTGCCGAGTTCGCATCTATTCATCAATATATGCGACCCTCATTTGGAATTAATTAATTCGTAATCGTAAATTCGTGGATTTCGCATAAATTGATCCTTATATGCGACCATGTCACCCATGCGCCCCGCCGAAAATTCCGTCACCAAAATTCCCGCCGAACTTTTCATCATATTTGAAAATTTTTTTAAAAAATAACATCTGCAGGTCATGTCTTTTCGAATCCCCTCTGACGGCGATTCGATATCCAGGTCATGTCTTTTCGAATTACAGTCGTTTCCTTTTTAACAATAACGACACAAACTCTCTCTCTACTATCGTTCCTTCAATTTTTCCGAAAATGTTCGTGTTCCCTTCTTTCTTCAGAGAGATTTTTCCGCGCTATCTGGAAGAGAACTACATTGTAATCTTCTTCATCAGTCTCTCTGTTCTCTCTGTCGGTGTGTTACACGTAGAGAATGTAAAGATTTGACTTGTTTTTTCATTATTTGTTACAGGACATCCCAAAGATATTCTTCGATGATTATATGTACGGAAACACGAGGGACACGGCAACGCTTAAATTGAATGGGTCTATCAGAAGATGGGAAGTAAAGTTGGATGGCTCTAGATTCACTGATGGGTGGAAAGATTTCGCCAACGACCTAGACTTAAGTATTGGGGATTACTTACTTTTCACTCACGAAGGTGACATGGTCTTTCGCGTCAGCTACGCCACTCCTGCTCCAAGGATTTTACGAGAAACTGTGGTACCAGTCACTCGTTCGAATCTGGCCGTAGATGCATTGGTAAGTAACTTCAATATGGTTTTATTCCTTGCATGGGTAAGCATTTTCACGATTTTTATTCCTTTCTTCGGATGTCGTAGACACTTCCGATAGGGTTTGCGAGGT
>CM071869.1:32762147-32810391 GCA_036759665.1 Gynandropsis gynandra
CGATTTTAGAGATGTTTACGATATAGATGCGATGTTTACGTATGATTTTGTATCCATTTTATTAGTTTTCGTTTTTTCATGTTCTTACAGGTTTTAATGCATAATCGGTTCATTTTGGAGTTAAAGGACGTACACGAGACAAAGTACCAACATCAAGGATCATCACGGAACAAACGGGACGAGAATCAGCGAAGAACAAGCTCAGCACGTGCGGAATACACCCTTGCATGCGCGGGCATTTAATTCGGCAATGTTACGAGCCACTAGTCCAGCAACTTGAACACGAGTCGGGCAAGTACTACACGCGGTCGGGGCATCAGACCGAGCGGGGCATATCCCAGCCCGACCGCGGCATGCATCAGCCCTAGAGGGCACTCCCTAGCCCACACGGGTCGCCTTGTTTTCCATCGCGATCATGCGCGCTGCACCCGCACGGGTCACACACTCAGCCCCCGCGGGTCGCGTTCGTCACCTGCAACTTACAGATAAGTTAACTTGTCTTAAAACGAAAAGGAACTTGTTGGTGACTTATACAATAATGAAAACGACTTTAGAGAAGAGGAATAAGTGATATTTTGCTGGAGAAAGTAATGGAAACGTTGCCCAACTTAATCAAGAACGGAAAAATCATGAAAAGGCAAAATCGGTGGCTGCTGCAACAAAAGGAAAAGAACGAATGGCTAGAAGGAAAAGGGGGAGAAAAGGAAAGAAAAGAAGAAGGAAAATAAAGAACAGGAGCTAAGGGTCGAGGAGAGCTTGAGTAGAGAGTTAGTTGGGAGAATTCACACGAGGAGAGAGAGTAGAGAGAAGAAGGAGATTCTTGCGAAGGAGATGCACAAGGAGCATTAGAGATCAACTCAAGACTTCGGTTTCGTTTTGTTTTCATGTTCATTAGACTTTCTACTTCAATTATGTTTGTTTACGAACGCATGAGCGAGTAGTTTGTTTTGTTCTAGGAGAAG
Organism: Gynandropsis gynandra; assembly: GCA_036759665.1. Taxonomy (NCBI): domain Eukaryota; kingdom Viridiplantae; phylum Streptophyta; class Magnoliopsida; order Brassicales; family Cleomaceae; genus Gynandropsis; species Gynandropsis gynandra. The sequence goes on from CM071869.1 coordinate 32,763,110, forward strand.
GGATTAGCCCATGGCTACCCGGAACCACTTTGATTTATCTTTGAATGCATCTTCCCGTTTTCGTTTATCTATTCTTTATCTGAGTGCATCACTGACTTGTGTTTGTGATGGCCACGTAGATGCATGTTTTAGAAACTTAGGAGAAGGACCATAAGGAGAATTCTAATTCCGGATAATCAGGTTTAGAACAATCGAGGTTAGGACACGAAAGTAGGGTAGCAGCGGTTGAGGATAAAACAGATGAATCACGGATCTTATGGGTTTAGTTCAAGGTGTCAGCCACGAAAGTAGGGGATAACTTGACTAGATCACGTGTCTATGCCTTGAGAGAGGGTAGATATCATATTAGGATCGTCTGCCTTAGATAACTTGACTGGGATTGCATGATAGATAGGTTGATTGTTGGTTTCGGTAGTCTTGTGGTGAAACTGGATTCCTGGAACGTTTGCCTCATTGTTTAGAACTCATTTGTTTATTTGTTTTCAGTATTTCATTCTCAAATCCCATTTTTCGTTCATTACCAAGTTTGATTCGTAATTTGAGTTTAGGTTTTGTTGAGTAGTCCCTGTGGAATCGACAACTAAAGTACAACACATGTGACGTGCACTTGCGGGTAGTTTAGGTTAAATATTTGTTTAACTTTGATAACGCATCACATTACACAGTTATGATGATGGCAAAAAATCAAAAATCTTATAAAAAAAACCGGTAAATTGGTTATTCCATGCGTCAAATGCAAAAATGTAAAATTTGATTAAGAAAGAATCATTTGGAATCATCTTTATTTAAGAGGTTTTATTCCGAATTATTTCATGCGGTTATTTCACGAGGAGAACTGCACCACGACCTAGTAATTTTATGGAAGATTTTAGTAGGGGTATTGTACATCATGAAGTATTTTAGATATCTCAAGATATGAACATGGACAACATCGAGGATTCCGAGCATGAATAGGATGCCTCAATATTACAAGAAGGTCCTGTGACCCGAGCTCAGGCAAGAAAGGAGGATGCAACCTGTGTCGTGGCGAGCGAAGAGGATGCGACTCGTGTTGAGGAGGACGCGACTCGTGCTGAAGAGGATGCGACCAGTGTTGAACCGAAGGAGAGAAAGGCATATGCGACCCGTACTAAGGAGAGAAAGAAGGACGTTGGTCCCGTGACCCATGCTAGGGCTAGAGAGGAGGATGCCTTAACCATACCAGCAGGTCTCGTGACCCAAGCTAAAGCTAGGACGCTCAATGAGGCTACCGTCGGAATTCTCATGGTCGTGCAACTTCAAGATGAGTGCTCGAGTCCAAAAGGAAGTTCCGACATACGAATCATTCTACAAGCCGAAGCACATCTCGCAACGATCAAAAATTAGGGTAAGTGTTTCATCTGTGCTCTTTTCCCACCGTTGGTTTTGTCCCACGTGGTTTTTCAACGGCGGGTTTTTAACAAGGCCACGACTCACTTCTGTTTTCCTAATTGTTGACCCGAGAGCTCATACGTCGATCGTATCGCAGTATTCTATCTTACGTTTATTTTTTTATTTTGAATTTGTTTGTTCATTTAATTACAAATCTTGCATGGCTTGCATGCATTTATTGTAACACTGAAGTCTTGCATGACTTCTTGTCCTATATATAGCCGGCCATGCATTGTAGAACTCAACCTTTGATTTTAATTTGAATTTCGAATTTCTCTTTGAGGATTCCTCCATTGTTCGTGTGTCATATCCAGCAATTGTTGGTGCATAATATCCAACACTCGTTCGTTCTTCGTAGGTGTGTAATATCCTCGAAGTTGAGCTTGGTAAGTCGAGAGCCTTCTGCAACTCTTGTGTGACCTATCGTTCCATACGCCTTGTGTAAGGAGTCTTTCGACTCGGCTGCAGCAATTGTTACCCATCTTACCTTCGTTCTAGAGTGTCAATCCAGCGAGGATCGCGTAAAGTGGTATCAGAGCTCGCTCTAGAAAAGGTTAGTTCATCTTCGATTGTTTGGTTGTTCTTAGAACAGTAGCTAGTGATTTAACCGTGCATAGTTTATGTTCGTTTGTTACGTATCATTTGTGTTACGAGTATTTGCTGCTCGTGCGCTACGTGTTTTGCTTGTGGGCTGCTTTGTGTGTTGCGTGTGCAGGCTGTCCGTGTGGTTGTTGTGCGTTTCATCATCAAAACTCAATGGGAGATAACAGTGCAGAAACCAGCTGAGTAAACAAGATATTGATTGAAGCTCTTTCGGCTCGATTAGAGCAAACTCTTACCACCAAAATGGAAGAGATTTGACAGGAGATTCGGCACAAAATTCAGGCCCGACCAAGAGTAAATCCTACTCTCAATCAACGAGAAAGGATTCAGCAAGAAGAGGACAATAACTATTATGAATGAGGCAGATCATCCTTGTCTCGAAGTAGTCAAAGACGATGCCGAGCGGTGCGGGAACGTAGGGACGATCCGAGGGACGACCTTTCTGGTCTTAAACTCAAAATCCCTCCATTCCATGGCAAGGCTGATCGAGACGCTTATTTGAAATGGGAGAAGAAAATCAAACTCGTGTTTGGTTGCCAGCACTACACCGAGACCAAGAAGGTTAGGATTGTTGCAACAGAGTTCTACAATTACTGTTTGAGTTGGTGGGATCAGTTGGTAACTTCTAGGTGACGTAATGGAGAGAAACCTATAGAGACGTGGCTGGAAATTAAAGCTATAATGCGTAAACGGTATGCTCTGAATCACTATCTCCGAGAGCCACACAAATCAATTCCATTAGAGCAACAACTCAAAAGGAGCGCTCGTTCTAACTTTGGGGCTGGAAAATTCAGCCATCAACGGGAGGAAAGTCGAGTTATCTTAGGAATGAAAAGTTTTTCCCAACAGCCTAAGACGAGGTAAAAGTGGTTCCAACGGCTCAAAGAGACAAAGGAAAAGCCGAGGCCACTACATCGAGAGCTCGGGACGTAAAGTGCTTAAAGTATCACGGAATGGATCATTATGTGGATGAATGTATGAACAAGAGATTTATGATTATTCGTGAAGATGGTGAGATTGAATCCAATGACAAGGAATCTGAATCTTCGACCGAGGAGTACGAAGAAGAACTCGGGTTAAAGGTCAAGAAACACCCGAGGCCATATACACTACAATGGCTCCATGAGAACGACAAAATGAACGTGACCAACCAAGTGGCCCTGCCTATCACCATTGGAACATACAAGGACGAGATCCTGTGTGACGTTCTTCCAAGGATACGAGCCATACCCTTCTCGATAGTCCGTGGAAATCGGATCATAAGGTAATATATGACGGTTCTACTAACCAGCATTCTTTCGAGTTTAATGGAAGGAAAATGATTCTTATTCATTTGACACTAAGAGAAGTGCAATAAGATCAAATGCGCCTAAAACAGAAGGAAGAATGTGTAACAAAGCCATCGAACTTCTGCGCTAAATTGATTGAGATAAAGAAATCTCTTTAATGTAGTCAATCGGTTTTATTATTTGTAGCATTAACTTTACCCGAAGGAGTTCAATATACATACCGACCACGAATCACTCCAGTGCAAGCAAGGTAAAGAAAACGTCGTAGTGGATACCCCATCCCGAAGGTATGCCCTACTAACTACTTCATATGCTAAGTTGTTAGGATTTGAACAACTTAAAGAGATATATGCATCTGATTTGGAGTTTGGAGAAGTGTACAAACGTGTGAAAAGTTTGCATCACGTCGTTACTTTAGGCAAAACGACTTTCTATTTTATGATGACCTATTGTGCATGCCAAATTGTTCTATGCGAGAATTGTTTGTTAGAGAAGCTCATGGAGGTGATCATGTGGGTCATTTTGGGATTGCGAGAACACTTAAAATATTACAGGATCACTTCTACTCGTTGCACATAAAGAGGGACGTTAAGCAAATTTGCAAAAGATGCGTCACGTGCAAACACACTACGTCTAAAGTTCAACCTCATGGTTTGTATACCCCTCTACCTATTCCGACTCAACCTTGGAATGAAATATCTCAGGATTTCGTGATTGGTTTGCCTAGAACAAAGAATGGGAATGACTCAATATTTGTGGTTGTTGATAGATTTTCTAAAATGTCACATTTTATAGCATGCCACAAAACGGATGATGCATTGCTCATAACAAATTTGTTCTTTAAGGAAGTAGTTAGGTTGCATGGAACGCCTAGGACGAATGTTTACCGCATACTGAATTTGCATATAATCATGTTTTACATTCCGGTTCCAAATATTCCCCGTTTGAAATCGTTTACGGGTTCAACCCCGCCTAACCTTTGGATCTAATGTCCAATAGATCCATGAGAAAGCTAGGAAGAACATAGAGGAGAAGACAAACCTCTATGCGAAGCAGGCAAATAAGAGACGAAGGCAAATGACTTTCGAGCCCGGCGACCAATTTTGGATTCATTTGCGAAAGGAGCGATTCCCGAACGAGCGAAAATCAAAGTTGATGCCCCGGATCAATAGACCCTTCACAATGATCAAAAGAATCAGCAACAACGTTTATCAACTCGACTTGTAAGGTAAGTATAATGTGAGTTCCAATTGTAATGTTACTGATTTGGTGCCTTTTGTCGCAGATCAAACAGATTTGAGAGGAAGGGTATGATATGATCATGGAAAGTGTCGAGGATTCCAACCATGAAGAGGATGCCTCAATATTACAAGAAGGTCTCGTGACCCGAGCTCAGGCAAGAAAGGAGGACGCTACCCATGCCATGGCAAGCGAAGAGGACGCGACCCGTGCTGAGGAGGATACGACCCGTGCTGAAGAGGACACGACCCATCCTAAGGAGAGAAAGAAGGATGCTGGTCTTGTGACCCATGCTAGGGCTAGAGAAGAGGATGCCTTAACCATACCAACAGGTCCCATGACCCGAGCTAAAGCTAAGACGCTCAAAGAGGCTATCGTCCGAATTCTCACGGCAGTGCAAGTTCAAGATGAATGCTCGAGTCCCCAAGGAAGTTCTGACATCCAAATCATACTACAAACCGAAGCACATCTCGCAACGATCAACAATTAGGGTAACTGTTTCGTGTGTGCTCTTTTCCCACCGTTGATTTTTTCCCACGTGGTTTTCCAACGACGGGTTTTTAACAAGGCCACGACTCACTTCCACTTTCATAATTGTTGACCCGAGAGTTCATACGTCGATCGTATCGAAGTATTTATCTTATGTTTATTTTTTTACTTTGAATTTTTAATTTTGAATTTTTTGTTCATTTAATTACAAACCTTGTTGCATGCATTTATTGTAACATTGAAGTTTTACATGACTTCTTCTCCTACATATGGCCGGCCATGCATGGTAGAACTCAACCTTTGACTTTAAATTTGAATTTCGAATTTTTCTTTGAAAATTCCTTCATTGTTGGTGTGTCATATCCAGCAATTTTTGGTGCGTAATATCCAACACTCGTTCATTCTTCGTAGGTGTGTCATATCCTCGAAGATGAGCTCAAGAAATTGAGAGCCTTCCGCAACTCTCGTGTGACCTATCGTTCCACACGCCTTGTGTAAGGAGTCTTCCGACTCGGCGACAGCAAGGGTTACCCATCTTACCTTTGTTCCACAGTGTCGTTCCAGCGAGGATCGCGTCATCTCAAGATGTAAAAATGAATCCTTATAAGGAAATGGTGGAAAATGTGTTCCGTGAAATAAACGAGGAGAATATCGACGAAGATCCGAATGAAGATGAGAAAAGTTTTTTTTAATGTTAGAAAGTGCTAGACATACACTTTAAGATGTTTTTAGAATGGGTTTTTCGCACTTGTCTATGTCTGCACGTTTGATGAATTTGAAGACATAAAATAATCTTTCTGAGAATTGCATTGATTCTATATCGCAATTAGTAAGAGATCATTTGCCTGAAGATAATAATGCAGTAGATTCATATTATGAGACAACGAAGATGATGAGATCATTTGGTTTATTTCCATATCAAAATATTGATATTTGTAAAGACAATTGCGTGTTTTTATGGAAAGAGACATCGAATAATTCTCGATTTTGTGGAAAAGATCGGTTTATTTGACAAGGAATAAAAAATCGGCTCAATATCATCGTATGTGGTATTTACCAATTACATACAGAATCAAAATATTTATTCAATCTAAGAAGACCGCAAGCGACATGAGATGGCATGCTGAACATTCAACTCATGAAGGAGAAACGTGTCATCCCTCATATGGTGAGGCGTAGATATTCTTTAACAAGGTATATCATGATTTTGCAGCTGAGATTCGAAGTGTTTATTTAGGCCTTTGCACTGATAGTTTTAATCCAATTGGTATGTCTGGGAGAAATTATTCGTTGTGGTCAATTATTACGACACCGTACAATTTACCACATGCCATGTGCATGGAAAGAAAGCTTTTATTCTTAATAATATTGATTCTTAGGCCTAATCATCTTAAAAGAAGATTGGATATATTTCTTTAACCATTGATGGGCGAACTAAAAGATTTGTGGAAGGGAGTTCAAGCGTATGACGTCTCGAGGCGATAGAATTTTATATTACGAGGTGCTCTTATGTGAACAATAAGTGATTTTCCAGTTTATGGTATATTATCTGGATGGATAATAAATGGTCGATTGGCTTTTCCATATTGCATGGCCGAAATATGTAGTTTTCAAATGAAAGATAGACGAAAGAAAAGTTGGTTTGATTGTCATCGCTGTTTTCTTCCTGTTGATGATACACTACGGTGTAACAAGATAGATTTTAAAAAAGAATATAGTTGTCCTCCACTTTTGACCGGTGAAGAGATTTTGTATGAACGATTTCTTGCTTTGGGTATTCCTAGGAGTATAGATTGCAGAGAAAAAAATCATCCGAGAATTTTTTGTTATGTAATTACTAATAATTGGTACAGGCAAAGCATATTTTGGGATCTGTCGTTTTGGAAAAATATAAAGCTTTGATATAATCTTGATGTCATCAACATGGTACTGAACGTCACATGAAAGACGAAAGATAACATTAAGTCACGCAAGGATCTAGAAGAGTATTACTCGCGAAAGGAGTTACATATAAGTGATGACAGTAAAGGTCCATTTTTTATATTCAGATTGTTGAATGAGAAGAAATATAAATTATTGAAATGGCTTAAAGAAGGCATGAAATTTCTTGATGGTTATGCGTCTAACATTGGGAGATGCATCGACATTCATGGAAGAACGTTATCAGGGATGAAAAGTCACGATTGTCATGTATTCATGCAAAGACTATTTCTATATGTTTTTCTGAATTGCTGGACAAACATGCACACGAAGAAATTGGAGGTATGGTTGACTTTTAAATATATTAATAGTTAAATATACGAATACTTTCATGTTTCAGGTATTGGCATATTGTTTAGAGATTTATGCGTGAGAAATTTAAGTGTAGATGTGGTTCGTAGACTGAAAGTAACATAGTTACTATACCATGTAACTTGGAGAAAAAATTTCCACCATCATTCATTGATTTTATGGAGCATATTAAAGTTCATCTACTGTGTGAAGCCACATTAGGAGGTCTAATTTAATTTCGTTGGATGTATCAATTTGAGAAATTTATGTTTCATTTGAAGAAAAAACAAACAAAAAGCTCGTCCAGAGAGTTCAATTGTCGAACAATATGTGAATGAGAAAATATCGTTCTGCACTTCTTACTACTTCGAGCCACATGTTCAAACGCGAAGTAGGAATACACACATATATTTTGATGGTTGTGTGGCATTTTCATATCCAGCAACTAATTTTCTAGATATATTTTGCGAAATCGGTCGAACTATTGGTAAGACAAAAGATGTATGGTTATCACAACGAAATCTCCACATCGAACATATGTATGTTCTACTCAACTGTGAGTATCTAAAACTTTTAATAGGTAACATAATATAAATATGTAATCAGATTCAATTGTGTATACATATTCTATTTGTAACATTTATATAATTCTGTAACATTTTACATGATATTTAATGATATATTGAAGAATATAGATGTGAACATCGATGAATCTCAATTCCAAGAACTTAAAGAAAGAGTTTTCTACACATGGATCAGATAATATTTAAGTAAATGCAATTTTAGTAGAACTATGTATAAATTACTTAATATAATATTCCAATGATTTTCCGAAGATTTTGTCATCCATAATGCAGATTGAGATGGGCAATCAACCATTATGGCCACGAGATCATGTTAAAAGATTGATAGTGAAAGTTACGGTTGGCTAATGTTTTTTACATGTGTTTACAACTTCTACACTTACTAACGTGGAGAATTCAAATCAACTATGAATTATGGTGTGTGTGTGTGTGTGTGAAAGGTGAAACCAACGAATCGGATTTTTATGGGATCTTGAAGAAAATTTTTCTATTGAAATATCCAGGTTTATTACTACTCTAAAACTCTGCTTTCTATCTCGTAAGACATTAATTTCATATTGATTTATGATATCCATATATGTTATCCACCGAGATTGTTTCTATTGATGAAATTACAATTGAAGAACTTACGCATGGTAAAATCGAATACATTGAAACAAATGAAGATGGTCTTTATAAAAGGATAGAAGAAAAACAAGAAGAAGAATTTGAATAAAATTCAGAATTACAAGAATCGACACAAGAATTATGTGACTCTCAAGATTATTCATGTTAACTTTGTTATCGAATGTTGAAAATAATAAAATAATCATTTCTATTTCAAGTTGATTTCTGAAATCAGTTTATTCAATATTGAGAGTTTGCGAAAAGAAATAGTTGAAAACGGAAAATAAGACGAGTTAACGTGTTATTGTTATTTAATGTGAATGTCCAATATCTTGAACTAGAATCTATATATTTCCAAATAAATTTATTAAACATAATAGATCACTAAAAGTACAAGTTATAATCTCAAGAACTTAACAAAACAAAGATTAAAACCTCAAAATATTGGATTTAAGTCGTATATATGGTAAAAAACGACAAAAAAATAGTTAAATATATCAATTACCTCTCCTTAAACTTTATCTTATTTTTATCTTTCAATGACTAATCAAATTTTAGAAACAGATTATGGACAGAATAGGGTTGTCTGCATAACCACAGACGCCCATATACAAATCATCCGTATTTACGAACGCACAGGAGAGTAGTTCATAATCTTTTCATAATCATAGACAGAGAAATAAGCCATCTATAATCCATCGTTCTATAATACGTCCCGAGATCAATCGTCTATAATCCATCTGTATTTACGGATGACATTTGAACATCTTTCCGGACGCCCGTCCTGACATCATCCGTAATCACAAACAAATTATGCATAAACGTTTTACCGTCTGTGACAGCGAACAGATTATGGACAACTGTTTTCACTTTTGTGACCGTGGATAGATTGCGGATGGATTTTCTGCTCCGTCCGAAATTGTTTATAAATACGGTTTTTCAGCCTCTCACATTCGTCCGAACGAAACTCTTCTACATGTCCACCGAGCCCACATCCTTTCTTTCCACCGTTCATCTTGTCGTGTCAAGTCGTTCTTCCTTCCATGCCACCATCCATCTTGTCAAGACGTCCATCTTGCCGAGCTTTCCATCTTGCCTAGCCATCCATCTTGCTCTGTCGAGTCGTCTATCTTATCGTGCCAAGCCATCTGTCCATCCGTGCCACCATCCATCTTTCTGAGCCTTCAATCTTTCGTGATGAGCCCACCATCTTGCCGTCATATAGGTATATTTTATGTTTGAAAGTTTCATCATATATGTAATTAGTGTCGAGTTATAAGATTTTTGGTGTTAATGGTAGAATTCGAATTTAGTAGATGATTGATTCTTGTGGTATATTGATTGAAATTGCTTTGGGGAAACACTAATTATATGTATGTTAACTGAGAAATGTAATAATTGAATCAAAATATGTGAGAGAAAAAATAAATTAACCAAAGATAGGCATTGATTGAAGGAAGTTTCAACAATTATGTTCTACTTAGTGGATGATTATTGATTATCCATTAGTTGAGTAGTTTTCTTGTCAAATATATATGGATTATCCATTCTATGCGAAGAGAGTTGAAATCTTTTTTATTATAATTCTTTTGTATATAAAAAGATTTAGTGAACCAAAAACTTAACTTGAAAAGTCCGGAAATGAAAAATATTCTAATACAATTGCTCGAGTCGCAAAAAATATATGAACGGCGATATCAACAGTTGATGCGTATGATGAAGGCAGAAAGCTACAATTTATAGTAATGCATGCGAGAACGACGAGACTGATGATGAGAATTTTGAAATGCCACCGACGAATTTGTAATACATGTATATGTTTATTATTTGTAAAAATAATAAATTAATAGTATTTATAATATTTTACATTTTAAAACGTAACTAAAACTTTTTCTGGTAAAAAATGCAGAGGGCCTTGCTCGTCCGTAAATTTGCAGACGGACTTGTCCGTCTATAAATTTGCGGACGGTTGCCGTCTGTATGCAAAATATAACGACGGGTTGCGACCCGTTTAAAACATTTGCGGAAGCCCAATGTCATACGTAAATTTACGGACAAATGTCTATCCGTCCACAAATTATTGGTCGTCCGGAAATGTTTTGGACGGGTCACAACCCGTCGTTATATTTTGCAGACGATTTGCAATCGTCTGTAATTGTTCTGTCGTTGTGTCGAAAAGAATTCTATATGTATTTTGGTCACCTTTTCTGTCGATTTTTTGCGGATGGCCGCCATAGTCTGTAATTGCGGATGGATTGCAAACTGAATATGTTGTCCGGGTTTACGGACAGATTGCGGACGATATGAATTTATCGATGCTCATTTGCACACCGCTTCTCTCCGTCCCTAAACAGTCCCAAAACAGAGTTAAGCACAAATTAAGGACGGATGTTGTCATCCCGAAACAATGATTTTCTTGTAGTGTATGCTTAGCGAGAGAACTAATACTCATAAGCATGAAACAAAATGAAACGACATAGAATGATAAAAATAAATAGAAGACATGAAATAGACACTAACACTCCTCTATCGATAGAAGTAATGCCTCAAAGCATGATCTAAAATCGATATGAGTGCATCGACCTTGATACATTTTCGATGGTTCAGGTCTAAGTGGTGGGTTGGCGATCATTTTTCTATGTCCTAAGTGCAAGGCGCATAAAAAAGCCAACTGCTCCGTTGCACTCTTCAATGATTTGCAAGAGTATATCGTCATTGGTAGCTTGGGTCTAAAGAGAACTTGAATCCCTTAAAAATCGACGTCCTAGAAGCCTAGTGTGTTGGCAAAACCAGAATAAAAAAATGGAATGGAAGAATAAAGAAGCTTGAGAATAAAACAAGTATTCTCTTTGATTATGTGATTAGCATTTGTTTGAAGTCTCGTTTGGTAGAGAGAGTTGTGATTTCTTACTTAGCTCGTCTTTGATTTACTTTTTTATAGGTAACCATGGTGAACCTAAGATGAAGATTGAAAGTTATTAGACCAAAATTTGCTCTAACTTGTTTGGTAGATCGATTAGGTTTGCTTTAGCGGTATTGCTAGGGGAAAGGTGAATTCTCACATTTTATATCTCCCATGTGTTCCATGTTTACGTTTGCGTAGGGACAAGTAAACATTCAAGTCTGGGAGATTTTGATCATCACGTTTTCGTACATGATTCTCGCATGATTTTAGAGATGTTTATGACCATAGTTGCGAGGTTTACGTGTGATTTTGTATTTGTTTTACTTGTTTCCGCGTTTTCGTGTTCTTGTAGGTTTTAATACGTATTCGATTCATTTCGGAGTTAAGAAGTGTACATGGGATATCATTGGACAATTAAGGTCACAACGGATCCAACGGAACGAGAAGTGGACAAGTCATGGCCAAGAATGACCAAGTGCACGATCGAGCATGCATCAAAGGACACAGCCAGGTTGAGCAAGATCAAATGCACGACCGAACATCAACCTTCACCATGTGCACGGTCGGGCTTGGTCTCTAGCACGGTCGCTCACCCTTCTACTTGGAGCAGCATGGTCGGGTACTTTGTTGCAATTCATCCCCGAGAGATGTGCACGACCCGGGCACACATCATGCACGGTCGGCACTCTCTTGGTGAGGGAGCACGGTCGGGCGTCTTGTGCAGCACGGTCGGGCAACTCATGCAAATTCATCCCCGTAGCTTGTGCACGGGTCGGGCGTTCCAAGAGCACGGTCGGGCATCCTACCAATGAAGGCAGCACGGTCGGGCATCAAGGGTAGCACGGTCGGGCTTCATGCAAAACAACTTGTCTTAAACTACGGAAGATGCATGCCCGACTGGGCATGACATGAAGCACGGTTGGGTATGACTATGTAAAACGACCAATCAAGGAAATAGGTGGAAATCAGTAGGCCAAGGTTTTGAATTCAAATTAAAAAGCCTAAAGGACAAAAAGAGGAACCACCATCGATCACCATCCATGATCCATCATCCACCACACAATTCATAGCCGTCATCCATCCATAGAGTCCCCTTGACGGGAGGCACGCAAGGAGTTGGAGATTGAATCGGGATCATCGCTCGTTTGATATCTCTATACTCTTTAATCTACTGTTTTGTTTTGTGATGTTTAGACTCATGAGCGAGTAGTAGATTTGTTCTAGGAGAAGGGATTAGCCCATAGCTATTCCGAAACCGTCTTTGATTCGTTTATAAATGCATTTCCCCGTTTTGTATTATCTATTCTTTGTCTGAGAACTTACTGTCTTGTGTTTATGAATGGTCACGTATGTGCATGTCTTAGGGATTAGGAGAAGGACTGAAAGGTGAATTCTAATCCTAGAAAATCAGGTTTACTGAGAACTTACTATTTTAATTGTATTTACGAATGGCCACGTATATGCATGTGTTAGGGGTTAGGAGAAGGACTGAAAGGTGAATCCTAATCCTAGAAAGTCAAGCTTAGAACAATCGAGACTAGGTCACGAAAGTAGGATAGTAACGGTTGAGGGTTGTATCAGGCGAATCATGAATCGTAATGGGGTTTAGTTGGGGTGTCAACCACGAAGTAGGGGATGACTTAATCTAGCCACGTTCCTATGCCTTGAGAGAGGGTAGGTTCTACATTAGGATCGTCCGTCTTAGACATATTGATAGGGAATGCACGATTAGATAGATTGGAGATAGGTTTCGGAAGCTATGCGATGAAATCGGTTTCCTAGGGCGTTTGTCTCTTTGTTTAGAACTCACTATTCCATTCCATCATCATTATATTTGCATTTCATCATCCTTATTCTTTTGCAGCAAGCTTTGGTTCTACTTTTGATTATTAGATCGTGTTACATTACACCTTAACTACTACACATGTGTCGTGCACTTGTGGATAGTCTTAGGTTAACTTGTTAATTTGACATGCATCAAGTATCTATAATCCATATAAATAAATAGTAATTAAGGCTTGATCTTTTACAATTAGCATTACGTAAGTACTTGTAAATGTCGTGAGTCTTTGTTTGCAAAACTTGAATTCGTGAGTGTACTTTTTACATGTTAAAGTTGAGTAGTAAGATGAATAATTAATGTTTGATCTTGTAAGAAAACATTTTTTCGAAGTTGTTTTTACAGGCTTGTTGTATTCTGAAATTTTATCACTGTGGAAAGAAGATCTCGCCATATTAACGTGTCCATAATGTTGTTCTACATTAGGAACTCCTGGCTTGTTAAGAACGGGACTAGGATGCCAAGAATTGGAAGGATAATAGCTCTTTGATTTAATCTCAGAGGATTTACATTAAGTTTGTAGCATTTAGACATAGGTGTCCTAGAAGGCCATAGTGAATACACTAAATTCTCTGTCTAAGTTGAGCTCTTAATGATATTGGTGTATCTGGTGGTGGAGATAAAAACCAAATGTAGTTGTTCCTCTTTAGATAGGAAAGCAAAGTATCCAATATAAATATTTATGTTTTTGTTAGTGTATATGCAATAGATCTAGCGCGCTTGACAAGATCTCTTTTTATAGAGGTATCACCACCTAAAAAAACAATCTCAACCTGCTTCATCCACCAACAAAGTCTATCAGCCTCTCGTGAGGCAATGTCTGAACGATATTGTGGAAGAATAGGGTTGAAGTGTATCTCAATGAGTTTCATAAGAAAACAGATGATGTTTTTGCGTTCATGTGAAATATATCAACGATGATATTACATGAACGTGAAAACATCATCGTAGATATATTTCACATGTGCATCCACCATATGTACAAGTTGGTAATGGTTCATAATTCTTCAATTATTTTCAAAGAGCATTAAGCTTTGTGTAATCTGAATTTAGACCCATTGATCCTTGATGCAAATCAACGATATCTTGTTGAATATTTTAGATCTTTGAAACATTATGTTGTAGAAATTTTTCGTTCCAACTGTTTAGATTAGTAATATCAATTTGGGTTTGGTTTTGATGGGTTAACCCAACCCAACCAATCCATTTAAAATATACATGATTTTCTATTAAATGGGCATAAGACTATATGGGTTAATAGGATATAAAAACCATTTAGATTAATTTTAATGGGTTTTATCCATTTAACCTATTAACTCATATATCATTTACTTCTCTCACATTTATTTTTCTCATCGTCCTTCCGAATACCCGATTTTGACCCGTATTTTACCCAATTTTTGTCTGAATTTTAATCCAATTTCACCTATTTTTAACACGATTCACACAATTTCACTGAATTTCAAATCGATTTCACCCAAATTTAACCCGATTTCATCCAATTTTAACTCGATTACACCTAATTTTAACCCAATTTTAACTCAATTTCACCGAATATCAACCCAACTTGACCCAATTTTAACTCGATTACACCCAGTTTCACCTAAATTCAACCGATTTCACCCAATTTTAACTCGATTTCACCCAGTTTAAGCTCGATTTCACCCAATTTTATTTCCATTTCACCGAATTTCAACCCAATTTCACCCCATTTCACCGAATTTCAATCCGACTTCATCCAATTTTGACTCAATTTCACTCAATTTTAACCCAATTTCACCCAATTTTAACTCGATTTCATCCAATTTTACCGAGTTAAAATTCAGTGACATTTGGTGAAATCAGACTGAAATTCGATGATATTGGATGAAATCGAATTGAAATTGGGTGAAATCGAGTTAAAATTTGGTGAAATCGAGTTAAAACTTGGTGAAATTGGGTTAAAATTAGGTGAAATTGGGTTAAAATTAGATGAAATTGGGTTGAAATTCGGTGAAATCGGGTTACAATTTGATAAATTTGGGTGAAATCGAGTTAACATTGGGTGAAATCGGATTAAAGTTGGTGAAATTGGATGAAATCTAGTTAAAATTAGATGAAATCGGGTTAAAATTCGGTGAAATTGGATGAAATCGAGTTAAAATGGATGAAATCGGTTTCATAATTATTGTTTTGAATATTGAAACATTAATAATAATATCTAATGTATATAAATATATATCATAAATGTTAAATGATAAAAATATGTATATAAAATGTTAATTATATGAATAAATCCGTTTAACCCGACCTATATAACCTATTATTAAATGGATCGTGTTAACCCAACCCAATTATATTATAAAATCTATTTTATTTTATTGGTTTGGATACAACCCAATCCATTGACATCTCTACTTAGATATGTCATGTACATCATTCAAAAATTTGCTTATTTCTTTTGAAATTGCAGTATTCAATCAAATAGGGACTAAATAATTACATATAGACCACACACCTCAATCTAAATCATCATATAAAAGTTATTTATATTGCTTCGTTAAAGAAAAATTTTAGACTTTTAAACATCGACCTTGAACAGAGATTTCGTAGTTTGATACTCCGGTTAACCTCAGTAAAATTAGATTAACAGTGCGAAGAAAAATTAATTTTAATAGGATAAATCTAAACTCTAATACGATTTTGGATCAAAACAAGATTGAAAAATATTGAAATATTTACGATTAAACAAGTTTATATATTTTGATGAAGAAATAGACAGCTCAAATTGAAATTTGAACTAACTAACAAACTAATATATTAGAATTACTATTGGATAAAATAAAATAAAAATTTCTAATAATCTCCAATAGAATTATTGGACAATAATAATTTATCTAAACATTATGGATCAACTAAAATTAGCTTCATTTGAGTACTTGGGTCTTGAATATATACACGAAAACGAAAATAAAAAGACGCACATCAACATTTCTTACATCTTTTATAAATCATTATAAATGGGCCTTCATAACGCCTTTTTAAACACCTTAATAACAACATGGCCCAACCTTGTTAATGATATAACTAATTGCAATAATCTATTTAAATCCGGAATAATGATATAACTAATTGTTTTATGTATTAATATGAACATTATGCACGCTATCGGAAAATTTTTATTATTCCTCAAAATTTAAGCCGTGTAATTTATTTGTTTTGGTTTGTTAAAAATTAATTAAGTTTTATTTTGGTCAAATAAAAACTATTAAATAATTATTGGGTTTTCGATACTCCCAAGTAACTTTTCACGTGCAACAGGCAAATATTCCAAGAGGGGCAAGATCCACGACAATATCAGTACATATTATAATGTATTATATTATACAATTGGAGGAATCATTTAGAGCAAAAATTGTTGTTTTTGCTACATGAATTTGGTTAATTTATTATATGTTCATTTTTTTGTTAAATAAAACACAAATGATCTGTATTACTATTTTCACAAAATAACATTAATTAGCATAATCCTTACCTTTAGAAATGTAAAGAAAGATGTGCACTCGCTTACTAGTGTTGATTCGAACTCGTTTTATTTTTAGTTAGTTCTTTTATCTCAATCTGAATAAAAATGGCTTCATATATTGGTATTATATGAACGCGGATTGAATTAATTAATGAAGTTGTAAAATACTCAGTGGATTGGATAGTTTTTTATTTAAACATTATTTAACAATCACCAGGAGAATTAGTCAGCTCTGCTATTTCTGTTTAATATAATTGTTGTTCATATTATGATTTTATAGATATTACAAATTTTAACAAGTTGATATTGATTTGATAATGACTGTTTGTTACCATAAAAATTTGAGATATTGTATTCAATTTGGCTTTATATTCTTTTATAGTTAATTTGGTAGGTAATTTATATTTAAGACACTTTTTATTCGACTCGATTTTTTATTTTTAGATTGAGGATTTTTAACCTACTTACGGTAGGTAGGGACGACATATATATATATATATGTGTGTGTGTGGCACCTCTCCTTGTTCACACCAATGATTTTCTAATTTCTATGTTATCTTCTTTTGGGTTTTCTAAAATATTAAATGAATACAAACACAAAATTCAATAACATTCGTCTTTTTGCGACCGACTATATATTTTTTATCTAAAACTAATCTTTTTTGAAAAAATATATATTAACATCAATGTTATTTCACATAGAGTATTATGATAAATTATTTTTAAAAATAATTTATGTCCATGTATAATTGATTGATTAAGTTACTTCCATACTTATAAAACTATAATTAACGAAATTGGCTACAAGCATACTATTTTATCTCTTATGAAAGCGAAATTAAGTTGAAAAATGTGGACAAAAATGGTACAAAATTGCGTATTTTTTATAATCATGATGTTTATTAATCTTCTATTATTCAGCAAAATTCTCAAGCAAACGCGCGAAAGTAACAGAAAAAGTACAAAATTAATTAAAATGAAATAAAAATAATTATTAAAAAAGAGACAAGGGGTTAGAATGAGAAAAAACAAAAATCAACAATTTTTTTTTGTTTTGAAAAAAGACAAATGACGAAAAGCCACATAATAAGACTTGTCTGGACATCGGCCGACTCGTTACATCCTTAGTGGCAGACAGACACTCTCGTTTTACAAAGCAAATCCCCGTCCTCAAATGACGTTTCCACCTTTTCTCTTTTTGCTAAATAAAAAATGATATCTAATGGTATAATATTTTTAATATAAAAAACAAATATATGAATAAAAATAATAAATCCGATTTATACAATATGCCCGTTCTTTTTTACATAATTCCCATTATGAGTTTATTAATTTTTAATAGTAATATATATTCCCAGATAGTTTTTGCCCCTATTGTAAAAATTGTGAATGGACGAAAAATGTAGAAAAGAAAATAAAAAGGAAGAAGCTTCTGAATATGTTTGGGGATTGAAATGACATGTCATAGCTCCATCTCTTTTGTCTCACCATTTTCCCTTGGTACTCGTACAAATGCTTATTTTTTTAATAAACTATTTTTTCTTATCAATTAAATTTTAATTTGATCCACAATGTATTATACAAAATATCCAATATGAAACCCATGCATCCTTTCTATGGGATCATTTGTGAAGAAAAACTCTCGAGTAACTCATTTTATAAAAAAATGTATACACAATATATACACAAATGTCTTTTTCGTATTTAGATTTGAATTTTAAGAATAGAAATAAAATTTTAATACTAATGTCTAAGATATTCTTATTGAGAATATGACTAAAGAAATTATTTCATTATATTTTCCTACAATGATTAATATATAAATCTATTATAATATATATAATCTTAATTTTCTACATTTAAACTAATTTTTAGATTTAATTACATCTAAATCAATTTTTTTCATGTTCGTTTTGATTTAAATACTAAAAAATATATATGTGTTCTAAAATAGAATTCGACGCAAAAAAAAAAAAGAAATATTACATTATTTTATCTTATTCAATTAGGATATAGATATAATATTAAAAAAACCTTTAATTACTTAAATAAGTTTTATATTAAATTATGCCAAAATCCACTTATAAATTACTTTCGGATTTGAAAACAATGCGATATTAATCCATGGTACGGTAATATATATATACATATATATATATATAAAAGTCCATGTGAACATTGTACTCAAACCTTAGGCAATCTTTTGCTCGTCCAAGATTTTTCGATCATTACATGGACGATCGATCATGTGTAATAATCAACCGTTCAAAACGTCCATCTGTTGAAGATTTCAACGAAATTACAACTACTAAAATTTGTTGATAATTTATCAACGGATGTTATCGAATATATCCGCTGAAATATTCTACCAGATATCGACAATCATATCTGTTCAAATTACCAACTAATCCGTTTGTATCTTGTAAATCTTGTAACATATCATAAGTTGAAATCTGTATAGATCTCGGAGAATATCAATAAGTTTCGTTGAGAACATGTGCGAGAAAATTTTAAAATATTCAATAGATGTCTATTGATAAATTTTCTGAGTATTTAAAAATTTTCAACGGCTGTCCAATGATAGTATGATAATAAAAGTTTTTTAAAAATTAAAAATGAAGTAAAAATCTTATATATTTTTTGAAAATTAAAATTTAAATTTACATTCTCGTCGTATCGTCGTATCGGACCTTTTAACTTTTGTTCTGTAACTATTCATAGTCCTAATGCTAGAGTTTGTTGAAGACTTTGTACATTGTCCATACCGATTTGGCGTTCTTCTTCTAGTAAGTTCTCTTGGTGTTGTTTATCATGAGCTTTGCATACAATTTATCCATGTCGTGTATATGCCTGAGGTGTGGCTTTTATGTCATCTATAAGATATGGAATGAAAATAATAATCACATAAATATATATAAAAAGGTTAAAAATTTTAAAATTTACAATGAATATACGCCAACATCGACGATATATAACGTCTAGTGTTACTTACTTACAGTAATATAAGGGATCCTGCATCGATGTTTGGATGATATGATTATTTATAGTTCAACATATCATCCACATCAAATCTCCATAACAATTTCATTAGAATTTCTTAAACAATTTGAATAATATATAACTTTAAAATAAATAAAGGATATTATATTAGTGTTTCATCTACTTATTTCAAGTAAATGATAGACACGCTAGGACTTTCATTAAAACTATAGATTAATTCATACAAATTCACCATATTCGATTATAATAAAAAATCGGTAATAGCGATATCAGTGATGAATATGATGGTGAAAGGTGTGATGGGGAGGCTCCAAAAAACCCCTCCAACAATCGTCTATGACCGATGAACTATGTGGTCTCATGGTTTAAATGGTGTTTACAGTGTTTGGTAGAAAGGTTGTTAATGAATCATACTATTCTTATTATCGTGAAGGATTAATGTCAATTCCTCCAATCAAATGTTTCATGTGCCACGTCCTATGATTTGGTCGAATCATTGACATATGAAAAGCATCATCTTTAATCTGACTACGTAAAGGTATTGATCTATAGAGTTTGATAAAAAAAAATTCTCGAAGAAATTATTCTATTTTTATGTTCCACGATTAACACAAATGGTTCAATTGTCTCTATTTCTATATTTATCGTATTCGTGTGTGTGGAAGGAGGTGTATCCACGTGTGAATATAATTGATCAATATAATACTTTTTTAAGGACAGTTAGTCAAATCTCTCAACCACGTAGATGTATCTCATCGTTACATTTACTTATTTGTAAATAAATTCGGGTTGTTTATTAAAATAAAACTATTTGAAGATATTTACATAATTTCTCAACCACTAGAAAAATATTGAACTTTGATTGTATCAAATTCATCGGCGCTTAAATGATGATATGTACACATTACTTTTTCATCTAAAATTGTGTCACAAAAACAATTAACAAACCAATATTAGCATGATGATACAACAATTTGCATACCTTTATGTAATAAGTTTTAAGATGATCATTTTGTACCATTCTAATGGCAATAACTCTTAAGAATTTAACAAAATATAATTGTGGATGTCATTATACTCTTCTAGTGTTATCCAATATTCTTTTTACCTCCCTCGATATGTCCAATTAGTTTCAAAATCTTTAAGATTACATCAAATTCAGGATTATATTGATATAGATAATTTGTAAGATCTTCTTCTAACCTTTTGTTTCATTTGAAGATGCGCCTCAAAATAGAATATGCCTAAATCTGTAATATCTTCCAACAAATACTATTTAACAATGGATCATTTAACCTCTTTTGTTATTATTAAAAAAATTTCTCGTTATGTACAACGTACAAATTATGTTGAAATGTGAGTGATTTTCAATACAAAATTCTCAAAAAATGGTATTTATGTATCAATTATGTCATTTGCTTTGCCCTTGTGGTTTTTTATGACTACGATCTACCTCATGTAACTGATTTTAATAAGTATGCGATCGTGTTTAAGTTTTCATAAAAGATTTGTGTACATGTTTGCTTGAATGAGACTTTAAATCTGTACAACATTTTTTCGGAAATGTTTTCAGAATGATTTTTTACGAAGAAAAAATGTTTTATGTTAATCATACCAACATAGTTCATTCCCATATACGGGATGAAACGAACCGGTATCCTAAATGCAATACAGACATATTAGTGTCATGTGCATACTCCATCCAAACAACATTTCATACACATGAAAGCCACTGATTCTTTTCAAAAAAACACTTTGTTCATCGTAAAGTTAAGTTTTGTATTTACTTTGTATGAAAATTACGTTATTTCACAAATTTCTCTATTCGTGAATCAACGGTTCTATAAAAAATCAAAACGTTGCAGCATATGTTTTGGTTCTTGAATTAATTAGTCCCGTTAGAAACATAACTTTTATTTTTAAAACAAATCTTTATATGCACAAAAATGACATGCCATAGAGAATATTGACTTTCATATTATCTATATGGACTCGCTTTCGGATTGTACATATGGAATAAAACTATATGTGCACATGCAAGGATATACTATCTTGGTTTCATAAGCAAAATCAAGAAATAAGTCGTTGAATTCCTTGCAAGTTTTACCAGTCAATGGATGTTGCATTGCTCTTTCATCCGTCGAGTATTCTATGTGTATTCTCATTGATGCAGTGATTTTCTTCAACTTGTACAATCTTCTCAATCTATTTGCTGTATACATATAAATTATCATTCTGTATATGACACATATTTTCATGAAAATGGTTTTTCGGATGAAACCTGTTAGCATCGCATAATTACATTCTTAAATGTATTTATTTGCTTCATAGAATAGCAAGAAACTATTTCTAAAAATATCAATATTCTAATGTGGTATGCCTAGACCTTTTAAACATTCTTTATTTCATGTTTATATAGCTTGATTATTTTTGCGATAAGTATTTACACATAGTTTGAAAAAAATGATTTTATGCAATTTGTCATCACATTTTATTCAATTTTTGTACTAATCAATCTTGTCAATAAGGATAAACGTGATTGACCTTCACGATAATTTTCATATATAAGTTGTGTTGTCGTATCCAATAGGTTGAAAAAATCATTTTGTATCATTATTTGGCATCTTTTCCTATGTTTATTCTACAATTCATGGAAAGCCTCTGCCATCATTTTGATATATGGATTGATCATCGTTGTCGTTATAACCTCCTCATAAAGGTGTTTGCAAATAATATCTCATATTCTTGCATCTTTTACATGGAAATAAAATTGTGACATGTTCATCAATGCAAAACTCATAAATTCTTCTAACCCGAGAAAACATTATTTTTTTTACTAGATATTTTTCATATCCACTCTCTTGACCTATATATATTTATATTTGAAAAGGAAGACATTTTTTAGAGTAAGTTTATATTTGAATTAGTATTGATAGCCAAAACTATATCCTCATACAAATAGTAACATTTTCAATGGTTATCCTTTGGTATTACCAACGGATGACTGTTGAAATGCAATGATAAAAAATTTATGAACGGATTCTTCAGGAATTTAAATATTTTAGTGATGAAGATTCTTTTATAATATCAATGGAGTATTAATTTCAACATTCACGCATTAAAAATCTTGACATATTTTCAACAGTCTTTCAACTGGTATTCTAACGGATTCCATCGGGAGTTTCCTATGGTAAGACTCCATTGAAAACCCGTTATTGCTTTCTAACAGATCTTACATGTAGATAACCTGTTAAAAATTACAATATAATCAACTGATTGGTGCACTTCAGTTGATTTTTCGTTGACCTTTTTAACGAATTACACCCGATATATGATTGTTGATATCCGTTAGAATACTTTAATATTTATTTCAATGGAATAGTATGTTAATTAATTCGTTGCTAATGAAGTATTGTTTTATATTGGTATACTATAGGATCATTCGACGTAAATTCTATTGCTGATTTAATGGTGTTATAGTCGTGGGATTAACTCGGACGAGGTTATAGCGACATCGTTGTTCTTTTGGAGGAGGAATAGTTTTGTAATATCACATAAAATCCATGTTATTTTATTATTTTATAATCATTGAAAAAATATTTTATAGATATTATAGTTGGATTTTATTGTCAGCTTTTAGTTTTGAATATTTTAGGAAAAAAAAAAGATAACTAACAATCTTAAATTTTAAAGTATTTATATTTGATAATGAAAATAATTAAATTATATATTTAAATAAACTTTCTATAATGAGTTAAAATTCCCTATAATAAATATTTTGTTAGTACATTAAACAAAATTTTAATATAATAACTATCTTAAAAGTTAGATGGTTAATTTTATACGTACCTAACACGAGGACAACCCTAATAATAAAATCATAATAGCATTGATATTTGTAAAGATTTGCCCTTGTGCGCAAGCTGTCTCATGCAGCATTTTTGTCACTCTATCTAATTTTTTCTTCTATTCTAATTATAACCCCTTTAAAATATTATATTATTATTGTTATTATTTCTTAGAATTTTGTATACGTTCTTCGTCAACTTTCCACTACGTCTTATCACAACCTTTTTTATACATCATATTTCTTAAAATAAATAAATATAATATCTCACGGATAATAAAGATGGTTAAAACTTATATTTAACCATAAAAGTATTACATACGTATCTTAGATTTTCGATTTTAACAAAATTTTATAGAATGTTTATTCCTATGATGGATGAGAAATAATAGTTATGTGGGGTTTATATTAGAGAAAAATAAATGACTAAAAATATTTAGTTTAATTAAAAAAATTAAGAAATCTGTCTTATCCTACTATATATTAAAATACAAGATAAAATTAAATATCTTTTTTTCAAAAAAATTATATATATTAGAATGATAACAATTTTTCATTGATGATTTCATTTATTTATTAAATATAATTTTAAATAAAATGTAATAATAGATTCATTTAGATAACCGGATTTCATTCAATATATTTAACACTTCAATATCATATGTTATTTTTTGACAACTAAAAAATTTGTATATAACGAAAAGTTGGACAAATAACGAATATTTTTTAATATCCGACTAGTTGTATTTGTATTTGTATTCGGTGAATATCTAAATTTATTATTTGTATTGTATTTGTAAATACAGATATTTGTCAGATATACGAATATCTATATCTAAACCTAAATTTTTTTAACGTATAAAATATATATAAAAATTTAAATAAAAAGCCAATAATCATCAAATATAATCTAAAGCTAAAATTGAAATCATAGAAAGATACATAATATAAATAAAACAAAATAGCAAATCTTCACATTCATCTCTACATCAGTCATTTAAATTTAGTTTCGTAGATGATTCTACGAATATCATCAATTCACCTAAAACAATGAAACAAATTGTTTATAAACTAAAATAAAATTTGCAAAAAAAATCTATATTTAATATTCTGGATTTTTTTCATATATTGTAATGTATCTATAACATTATCTAACTCATTTGGATTAGAACCAATCTTGAATATAAATTAAATCTTCAACAATATTAGTTATTTTAAAGTATTTGGTATTTAAGTCATCCAATCATAAATCTATTGTATATTTGTTTGTATATATTTATATAATAAATGTTTAAATAAGATTAATAATGTTTTTATTTCCAATTTGATCATTAAAATCAATTTTTATTATATATGTATCTATATATTAACTAAATTTTATATTTAATATTTACAGATACGAATAGTTGGATAATTGAGTCTACTATTTGTATTTGTATTTGTATTTATCGAGTATGTGATTTCTAATATTTGTATTTGTAATTTGTTAGCGGATATTTAAATTTTTGGTTCGAATACGAATCGAATACGAATACTTCCAATATTTTGTTCAACCCTAATATAACGCACATATAATCTACTATGTAATAAATAATATAAAAATTTTAAATCCACAATATACACAGTTTTACTTGTGGCAATTTCATTTTTCAAAGAAATGGAAATTTATAAACTCTCTAAAATTAAAAATTGATTCCGCAAGAGCAATAGAAGTCACAAATCATATTTGAATATTATTAATCTGTTGTTGGACTTAACATTTGTATTTTACGAGAAATAAATATATAATATTTGTGTACATATTCTTTTATTGTTTTTTCACATATTTTGACTAAGATATATTGTATAAATATTTTGTGTGTGGAGAACTGAAAATATTAGAAAAAGAAATTGAGAATGGTCACTTCTTATTTGAGTGGTGTAAGGCAATGAGTAAAGATAAAAGATGAAGATATTTGAAGAGGACAAAATAAAAAGAAATTATAAGTTCATAATTGGTACATCTTTGAATCAGAATTATACCTCATATCATATTACAATTACTAATGCCTCGTATCATATTATGATTCGTGAATTGGAATGAGATTTGAATAATATGATAAAACGTTAATATAAAATTGGTAAGGAATTCTCTTACAAGATAGAAAGAGAAACGAAATCTCTGAAAAAAATAATTTGGCCTTTTCATTAATAAAATTGCAAACACATGCATCAATTATAAATTACAAAGAAGTAACACAATTATAATTAACGTAACAATCTACTATAAAAATTAAGCATAATTTTTTTATATTCACTCGAAAATATTGTTTTGAACGTATTCCTCTATCCACAATTTTTCCTTTAATTTTATATTTTTAATTATATTCTCTACGAATAGTTGTTCAATTTGTTTGCCTTCATTTCTCCCCTTTAACTCTATCCCTTCATTTCTCCCCTTTAAATTTATCTCTAATCTTGTTTTCGTATAGACTATTTAAAATTCGCCAAAACCTCCATATGTTAACTAAAGGGTCGTAACTCATTAAATCATATTAAAACCTCAGAATCTCGATTTGAAAATTTGAATAATTTCAAACCCAAATTTCATAACTATATAATTTAAAAGAATCTGCAATAAACATGGTAGAAATTCTAATATTATCTCGAATAATATTTAATAATTTATCTTAATAAAAAACGTTAGTTTTTTTGTAATTTTTATTGGATATTGTTTTAAACTATGTATTTATTATTACTGGGTTTCAAACCATAATTTCCGAGCTTACAATTGACATTGTAAGGTTTTAATAGGATTTATCAAATTATTAACATTTAGTTAATATAAGAGGATTTTGGAAAATTTTGAATAGATTAGGAGGAAATGGAATTACCCTAATACTAATGGGAGAATCACATGAGACAAAGTCAATGAGAAAAACGACTTAACATAGATTTTCGAGGAGGGAACATGATTAAATTTAAATTCTAATGGAGAATCAGATGAAAGTCAAAGTGAAATAGGGAATAAGACAAAATTAATATTCTTGAAAGGTAATAAGCACTTTACCTTAAAATTAAATTGTGATGGCCTTTACCATCTTGTGTAAATTGTTTTAGACCAAATTTTTCTTCGACTCGAATGACGTCTGATTCCACCCTCAAATTTTAGTTTTTATGTTATTAACTTAAATATTCAATTTTCACAAAAAAAATCCCATTTGTTAACTAAATTGAAAAATCTTTAATTCTTATTAAAACCCTAAAACGCCAATTTTAATACCCGATATAAAAAAATTTAACATTAAAAAATAAAGGTTTTTAAATTTGAAGCAATCCACGATATAATAAAGGCAAAAAATCATTTTAAATTTAATTTTATTTCAAATTATAGGTTAGTATATATATTAAATTTGTGTATTTAATTCATGTCATTAACTTTTGTATTTGAATTTATGAATATAATTTATAGATGAACTTATATATATGTGGGCGTGTGTTTAGTAATTTACATATAGGATGATAAGGGTGGAAAATCCGGGTTTTGATCACAATTCCATGGGTTTCGATCCGGGTTTAAGTTTCTCAGGTTATGACAAAAATCTTGAATTGGAACCGAATAGTATTCGGTCCACGTTTTTCAAGATCCGATTCTAGTTCGGGTTGTTCGGGCTCTAGGGCCTTGGATGATTGGAAAAGAATTTGCACTATAAGAGCGGATATGTTCATTAATAATGTTCGGTGTATAGGTCATTAGGCGGAGACGTCAATAAGTTCTACATTAAAATAGAATTTGCTCTATGATAGTAGGTAGGTCCACCGGAGATGAATTAATTTTTCGATAGAAATAAAAATGATATTTTCAAAATCTTTAGTTAGTTCGCATATGTGGAACAATACTCAAGTCTAGAAACACCGTCCAAATTTTGTATATAGTTTAGTTTTGTTTACTTGTTCGTAACATACACACGCTTATTGTATACATTTTCATGCCCTAGTTTTGTTGTTGAACAAATCAAATTATAAAACTTGTTAGGACTAGATCACACATAAACAACGCATCAAGTTTTTTAATGTCGTTACTGGGTATTAATGCGATAAAAACTAGTTTAGTTTATGAATCTATGTCGTATTTTGTATTTTTTTATTTTATTTTTTAGTTTGCTACTCAAATCTTCTTTTTGCTTTATTTTCATTTTTTCACTAGCATGTACTTGGTTTATGATCTGAAGTGCTAGAAGTTCTTGACTCGTAACGCTCGATCCAAAAATTGATAGGCCACAAGGACAATCCAGAAGGAAACAAAGAGAAGGTAGATGGAAGAAAACCTCTAAAATATAGTGCATGAAGATGAGACTTATGGGCACATACAACCTCTAAGCACACGTAACTAATTTTCGGCATTCGACACCTGAACATCGATCACAACCAATTTGGGTTTCAACCATCATTTCTACAGATGCTAAACCAAATCGCATTAAGACGATTCCCAAATGAAGACCCGAACTTCTACCTCACGAGGTTCAAGAAGTCGTGTGAGTCCCTCAAATAGGTCCAGAGGGTGATGGACGAGGTGGTCATGCTATTGGACTTCCTATTTTCCCTTGTAGACAGGGCGCATGAGTGGCTCTACACACTCGCACCGAATTCCACTCACACATGGAGTTAATTAGAGGAGTGATTTATGATGAAATTCTTTCCATCGCACAAGACACGGATATTGAAGAACAAGATCAATTCTTTCGCAAAGTAGAACAAAAAGATACAATATGAAGCATAAGACATGCTATTAGCTTGTGTCCCCGCACCACGATATGGATGGGAATTATCTCATCTCTACATCATTGAAGGACTCTGAAAGAAAATTTGTATATGGATCAATACAACATGTGCAAGATCATTGCAAAACCTTCATTTTACTCTATTAGAAGAATAGATCGAGAAGATGTCAAACAAGCGGAACGCTCCAAGTGAATACGCAAGGAGAATTCCCTAGAAAGAGACATCAAACAAGGTCTCAATCCTCCAAGTTGAGCTAGCTGAAATGAAGCTGCATATGGCCAGCATGAAATGTGGAGCATCACCATCAAAGTATCTTCAAGGTACCACGACGGTCGGTCGGAAGTATATTTGGCAGAGCAAGCGGGAGAAGAAGTAAGTTACACGGCGAATAACCCCTATTCGAACACGTACAATCCGGTTGAAAAAATTACCTCACTTTCTCCCACAAGAACACCAACAACGTGCAAGATCCACCACAGGGGAACTATCAGCCGCAAGCATTCTTCGGAAACCTTAGAACATAAACTATAAAAAAAAAGCCGGTACAACACAATCCGATATACCAGCAGAGGGGAGCTCCTATGGCACCATAATAACCTGAAGCGGACGACAAGATCAAGTCCATGTTCTCACAGATGATGCAAGAACCATAGAAATAGTGGACAATATTTTTTGGTTGAGTGAAAAGAAAACACTCGATTCGAGCGATCATGTTCCTAAAATATTCGGTGGAGTAATGATAAAAATAATTGTTCCTCTCGCCTAAACAAAACCTCCTGAATGAAAACGGGTCCATTGCATGTGTGACCATCAAATATGAGATCTTTTTTGGTAAGGGAGAAAGCAAGAACCAAACCAAAGTCAAAAAAAAATTCTAAAATGTTTTGCGGAATTTCTCATGTTAGTTTACATTTTAGTGTTTGTCACAAAAGAAGACGCTGGTGAATGAGCGCTTGTGAAGAATTACGGTAATGCATATCTGTTAGGCCATGCTAACTCTAGTCGAGCGAGTCCATACTTTACTAAAATTTTATATGTTGGAGCAAGTACAGACATTCATCCCGAGATAGTACGGCAACACACCGAGATGTTTGGCACTCATGAAGCATTGGCATTTCCAATTGTGACAATTCTTCAATTCCTCACTCTGTTTTTTTTTCAATTTTTAAATTTTAATAAGCTATTTGATGTTTATCTTGATGTATGGTATTCGAGACTTTTTTTTGTGGTTTCAGATTCTTATATGAGTGAATGCAACATTAAAGTCTACGAGCTGAAACGATAGAATATGGGATAGAACATAGGAAACCACACCTAACACAAACACGTGCAATAACATATCACTAATCTTAATGATATCGAGGTTATGTGTTCCTATTTTTCTTTTTACTTACCAATTACGATTATATCTCACGTGTTAGTTCAAAGCCGAGCATGGTGTCCATTCTAAGTCCAGAGGAGACATAGATTGACATCATGGTCACGATTTAGTATCATTTAGGTTTCCATATAGGTCTATTTATGTGCATTTTAAGAGAATATTTTTTTTCTAGAATCCAATAAAACGAGAGCACACATACACTTAGCTTGCATCTTAGCTTAGCCACAACGTAATCGGATGATTTCGAGGGGATTATAGAATCTTTCTTGCATAAATAATTAAGTATAATGAACTTAGTGCAACTAAATATCTTGAATTAATTTTTGAGCATAGTTGACTTAGAGAATTCAAAATTAGATTGATTTTTTGTTTTGAGATAAATTGACATTTAGTCACCTTAAGATCATCTTAAAATCTTAGTTCTAAGCTGATATTTTCTAAAGATTTGTTATCAATTTTTTTAGTATTATTCCATTTTCAACTTCTTCGAGTTTATTGTAGAAAAATTTCATTCGAAGAAGAGCCAGAGATCTCGTTCGAGGGTGGCGGTAATCATCATGTGTGAGTGTTAGCTCTCATTTATATGTTTTTATCCTTTTTTAAATAACAATAATTCCATACATGCAGGAAAAAATAAAAAAGAGATGGAAGAGGCTAAAATATCCAAATTCCCGCATATAAAAAGGAATGAAAATGTCAAGTGTCGTAAAGAAGAAAAATATGCGAGAAATACATTTATCACTTCCATCGAGCCTAACCTAAACAATTTGGGCCGAACTACTCCTTAGGATAGCTTGGTAGGATTTCTAGTTCGTTCTTTAAAGATTTATAGATTAAGTGTAAATTCCACTTCTTAGGATTTTTTCGTAAGCTAGAGGACTCTATAGGAAATTAGTTTGATTTAAATCACGATTAACATAGTATAAGCGAGCATGAATATTCTTTGAATTCTTGTGGATCTTGTTTTGCTTTGTGCTCCCTTTTCAAAGCTGTTTATTGATCATGTTTTCTCGAGGATGGCCAAAAACCAAGTCTAGGGGAGTTTGATCACACCGATTTTTCGCTTTAATTTGCCATATATTTCTATATCTTTTATCATTAGTTTAGTTACTTTTTATGCATTTTTTTGGTAATTTTATGATCTTGCAAATAAAAAAGACTAAGAAGTACACTTTGGAGAAGCATGAAAACTTCTTGCACAAAAACGAGCACCATAGAAAGATCCAACCAAAACATTTGGTTTGAACGCCATAAGTGTTCAGTCAAGCCAAGCGTATGGAGGTCGATTTCTCAAAAGTTTCAAAAGATTCGTTCAGGCAGAACGGTCGGTCACTCGATCGCTGCAATACAACAAATTTCATCCAAAAGATTAGCTCGATCTGAGTATAAGGTAAATCGATAGAGCATTCATCCACCTAGAGGTAACATGTGTTCTAAAAGATTCGCTCGACCCAAATGATCTCGTGCTTGGTCGAGCTATCCACCTGAAATGGTCAAAGTTGGCACTTATTTACACAATAGAACCGAAAAAAACAAAGTACTCGACTTGGACATAGGCCAACTCGGTCGAGCAATTTACCAAACTCACTTAAAATTTTAAATTTGAAAATGAAATGAGAAAAAAGCTTATCTATTAAAGAAGGGACGTTTCTGAACTAAAGTAAGGACACGAAGGATGAAAAGAACGAGAGAAAACATCTTTAGAGCGGACACTTCGGGATCGTGCATAATAGCGAAGAAGCTAACCAGATTACGCCGAAGAACTGAACAAACCAGTAAGAATGAGTTGAAGGTGAGGCTATGGCAGCAACTGATAAAGAGATCGATTGCGCAATCCTAAACCCTCTCTTTATTTGTTCATTATTGTAATTTATTTTTAAAATGTAGATCCCATAGATTTAATCTTCGTTGTAGATTAGGTCATTGTATATGCAATTTAATGAACCCAATTATCACAATAATTGTTTTTACTTCCACGGTTTAATGCATGTTTTAATCTTTCACTTCATGAATGAATCAGAGTGAGATATCGAATTAGGCTATGAATTGTTTATCCCATGGTTTAGTTCAGATTAAGACATCAGATTAGACTAGATCAAATGTATTAAATATATATGAATAACCATATCGAGAGATAGGTTAATAGATCTAGGAGCGAAGATATCAAATGGTAAAGCATTTAATATGTAGGTCATTGCGTTGTGGTTTAGATGATTGGATAGGAATTTGCACTGCAAAATATGTAAGTTCATTAATAATTTTCGGTATATAGATCATTAGACGGAGATGCCAATAATCTATATATTAGAATATGATTTGTACTACGAGAGTAAGTAGATTTATGAGAGAGTATTGAATTCCCCGACTAGAATAATATTATATTTCTGAACAATTTTTAGCTAGTTCGCATGTGTAGGAACAATGCTCGAGTCTAGAAGCACCGTCCAAATTTTGTATATAACAGTAGCTTAGTTTAATTTACATGTTCATATCATACACTCATTTTATACATTTTCATAATCCTAATTTCCGTTGGTGATTATTTAAATCTCACGTGGTCCATGTATTCGATCCTTATACTATATGGTTTGTTTGCTTACAAAATATATAGTCAAGATATATATTATAAAATTTTACTATGACCAAATTTCACCTTGAGACACAACACATTTAATACATAAATAATCCAATAAATCAACATAAAAATAATTCAAAAACTAGTTTTTTTGCCTAGATTCAATCGTGAATTGCTTTAAATAACAAATATATATTTCCAAGGTTAGAAAACCCATATTTTTAGATATTAAATTGAGTTTTTTACGGTTTTAATAAGAATTAATAGATTTCTTAATGATAGTTATGTAAGGGGCTGTGAGTTTTCCTGAACAAGAACCTCCAACTAAACCTCTAACAGATCTTTTTTTTGTGTAATAAAAATTTGAATATCTTTGGCGATGAATATTATTGATCGGAACCAACACTCTGCTACCATTTGTTATGATCGAGAATGAGTAATCTAATAAACAAAAAACAAGAAAATCACATTTTACGAATTAACAGTCACGTTTTTTCTGTTTTCTTTCGATGCACCAAGACCACGAGTCATTTCATGAACCAGAAACCAACAATTATAAATGGATTGAATCACACTGTTTATATATTAATTTGTATTAAGTTCTTTATAACTTTTGACTCCTAACATAATTAATTTTACCACCAAATATATTCCAATTTAAATTACCAAAAAAAAGATAAAATTTTGTAAAATTAGATAATAGTTTTTACATTGATAGTTTTGTAATGGTGGATATTAAAATACATAATATATAAAAGAATCCCTTCTTTCACTTATTTCCCGTATAAAGTACTAATTTGTAAACAAAAAGCGAGTGGGAGTTTGTGTTTTCACTTGAGAAAACCGGACAGCATTCAAAAGATTAGGTATTATATCACTTTCTTGTTCTAAGAAAAATGTAAGAATATACAATAAATTCATTGAAACTCGAAGTGGGTCCCCTGTCACCTTGAAAATTTCGTTAAAAAGAGGTCAACATTATACAAATGCCTATTTCTACCATTAAGAGAACCCAAAACATAATTAGAATTTTAATATGAAAAACAAAAAACATTTCACTAACTTCTTTCTTCTCTCCATAGCTTCCATTGTTGCATCCATTTGTGGGTTTTCCAAAAAGAGACCATTTTTTCGCATTTATATGCCAAAAGATCCAAAAGAAAGAACCAAATTCTTTAGCTTCATAGCCCCAAGAGGATGTAATAGATTAGAGTTATTGGCAACGCGATTAGCATCCCAAATATTACACTGCAAAACGTAGACCCGAAATCAAAAACAATGTATCGATTGATCATAGAACGAATGCGTTATCGACTCAAAACATTTGATTTGAATACTTTATAGGGTCACACTTTCATAAAGGAAGAAACAAATGGGTCACTTTTAAAGAGATTATAATTTATGAACAAGAATGAGAATTATTTTGTGAACAAGAATGAGAATCCTTTAAGTGTAATGAAATACTTACGCAGTGCTAAGAATGTCAGGGTGCACATTGTACTCCTTCGCAAAGACAAACGGTACTATCCCTTGTGGTAAAGCTGCCTGTTTTGTTATTCAATTTCCCCAACATTTATATATTATTGTTAAAAGAAGGGAGACAGACATCATTACATATAATACACATTTATATTTTTTTTTCTTTATTACAATTTATCTCCTTGAGTTTTTAAAATTGTAAATAATATTTTTTATTATTTGTTTTCTGAGCATCTTTTGAAAAGAAATAGAAAACATACACAACGATCAAACCCACCAAAACGACAAAACAAGGTGGTTTCTCATATATTGATCTGACAAAAGACACACACACATATATATATATATATTATATGTGCTAATGTGTAAATGCATATGTATATATATATATATGTTATATGTGCTAATGTGTAAATGCATATGTATATATATATATATATGTTATATGTGCTAATGTGTAAATGCATATGGCATGTACGGTAATGCAGCATAAATGAAGGCAAGAGAAATAAGTCTTGGGTGTAACAATAATCAATTACTTATAATAGGCAAATATCATAATTTTTCCTTAAAACAGGGCATAAATTGTGAAACTCAACATTATAATAAATTAGGAAATACTAATAACTATATACATACTTATATATAACCAAAAAATGCATGAAATATATCACTCCTAACTTTTTGACTTTGTGCACATACATGCTTTCACGCATATATACGTACAAAACAAACACTTCATCTTTTGGAACTATTGTTTGATAAAAGTCAACTACAATAAATTTTAGAAATTATGCTACATACAAAGACATTAGATATTTTATATTCATACATACATATATATATATATATATTTGTGTATGTGTGTATGTAGAGGTCTAATTTTTAACGTGTATTTAAAATTAGGAGGGATGTATTATCACAAAGACCTTTGGCAAAATGGCATGTGGAGATGCATATGATCAGACATACATGCATCATGTAAGCATACACACATTGATACATATACGTATATACAAGTGAATTTAGAGGTATAAGTATACCTGGACGATGGCGACTCGGAGGAGGACGCCGCGGAGGCCGACGGCGAAGGATGCGGCGGCCATTACCGCCGGTCCGGCCAAAAATCTCATCGCCGCTGCAAAAGTTGCTCTTGTGTTCCCACACGCTATTATTCTTGGTTGCAACGCCATGAACAACCCTATATTTATTTATATTATATAAATAAATAAATAAATAAATAGAATAACTCACACAAATAATGACAATTAATTAATATTACTTTGTACTATTAATTCACTTTATTCCTAATTTTTAAGCTGGAGAAAAATTAAATAAGTAAACATAAGATCTATTTTCTTTAGTTTTTTTCTTAAAAATATAAATCATCGCCATCATTACAATCACCATCGCATCATATTTTTATTATTGGATAGTTTGAATATGTCTTCTATTTCATAAACGTGATATAACAACTAACAGTGACGCCAAATTAAAGTAAAGAATCCGATATTATTGTTTACGTATCTAAATTAATATGATGTCCACAAATAGCGTAATTATAGTAATATGTACAAAAAATTGTGGGTTTAAAATTTTAAACAAAAAGGAAAAATAAATAATGTTAGACAGAGATGTTATGACCGCAGTGGACTATGGAGCACGCTCTGCTTATATACTTCTTTTTCTCCTATACTAAGAACATACTTTTTAATCATTAAAAGTATCACTCACATTATTCTGTAAAATAAGATATAATTGGCTATATTTAAACAATAATAATATTTTTAAATAAATTAATTCCTGTCTCATCATATATCCATTAATAAAAATAATCTCTTTAATGTTTTGAATAGGATCGTAATATTATCTAATACACCGCCGAAGAGGTATTTTTTACTATTTTATAAAGTAAAACGAATATAAAGATATTTTTGACAAGAGAATTATTGGTTGTTTACTAGTTGTAAAGGCCCAAGAAAGTTGTAGTTTATGTTTCCTTTAATATTTTTTTTAAATGAAAACATTAAATGTAATTTTGAGTTAGAAATTTTGATCGTTAAATAATACGATAAAATTAATATAAATAAAAAAAGAGAAAAAAAAGTGGAAGTCGATAGATAGAACTGACCAAGACTAAACATAGCCATGCCTAGACCTGCATCTGAGAGTATGGAAATGGACTTCGCTATTATTGCTGGCATTTCAACGTTCCACCTGCACAGGTTGTATTTTATTTATTTTACATTTATAAATATAATTTTCTCCAAATTTAATTTCCAACTCCAATAATAAATGAAGACGTTGCAAATAATTCACAAACACAAACTATTAATGCCACAATGTAGATCCCACCTTTAAAGACCAAAACTTTATCGTAACAAAAGAACTAGTTGAATTTCATTTACTAGACACCAAATTCAAATGCCCCAATCAAATGAAATGTTTTAAGATACCTTAATTATTAAACAAATTTAAGCTTTAAAGCAAGAACATTTGGAGATTGATATATATTTTCTTCAGATATCCTTTGTCGGATCAATTTAATTTCCCCTAAAAGTAATGAGAAATCAGATTTAATGGCGCTAGTCAATGAGGCATGCTACAGATCATAATTTTATCAGATACCCTTTGTCGGAATTTTCCTAAAAGTCTTAAAATTGCGAGTTTTAGAATTCGCAAGTCCAACCAAGAATAGGGTCCCAGAGCAGTGAAATGTCGGAGAAAAGACAAAGGGGGTAGTGGGCATTACTTGAAGGAGACGAGGGACCAGGTGATGCCGAACAAGCTGGAGTAAGTGTTAGGGTTTCTGATGAGCTTTCTCCAGACCATGATGAGAATAAGCCTCGTCATTACACTGGTAGGAGGCATTGGTTTTGGCTGTTGCATCTCTTGTGTTTTGCTGCTTATGTTGTTCCCATCAGCAGCCAAAACTTTGCTGTCATCGTTTTTGTTGTCTCCTCCTCTGTTTCCGAAAGCGAAGTCTTCCCTCTCCATGTATTGCTGGTGGTGGTCATCTATAATCACCCCACATCAAACATGTTTTGAGATTTCAATCAAACCCATAACTGAAGATTGGACCTTTATGTCTCTAATTGATCACTAGAGCATTTATGTGACATGGGTTATGATTGTAGAGATATGGGTTTTTGTAATTTGATGAATGGAAATAAAGAAATGCAAGTGGATATGATATACAAAGATTACATTTTCTTTTCTTTTTCCCTTTTTTTTTTGCGAATAGAGATGGTTTCAGTATTTCAGATTGGAGATGGATTACTGAGAAACAAATAAGAAACATGTGAAAAATGTTATTATGAATAAATCTGAAAATGATGGGTCGTTCGCAAGGAAACAAAAACAGGACAGTTAAGCCATACCGTTGTGGTTCCCCTGGTGAACAGCAATCTTTACGTCCTTGTGGTGGTCGTTCACGGTGGCGGTGTAGTCTACGTGGTGGCCGCCGAACACATCAGACACCGGCGACGCATTCGAACTCCACACAAACATATGAAGATCCCTACTGTTCGCGTCCTGCCTCTTCCCCGGTCCCCCACCGCCAACCACTGGAGAGTTCCCCTTCACCGGAACTCCGCCGACGGTCTGCGGCGAGAACATCCCGGGATTTGGTGCGGGGTAATGAGCTCCTCCGACGCCGCCGCCGGATTGGTAATGATATCTCCCCGCTACGCCGCCTACCGCCGCCGAATAGCATTTCCTACTCACGACGGCGTCCTCGAAATTCGACGATCGAGGGGTCGGTCCTCGGGAGCCGAACACGGCGTCACCGGGGCCGAAGTTGGAGTTCCGACTGCCGGCTCCCATCATGGAGTAGAAATCTGTGTGGTTAAAGCTCGATCCACGAGGCGTCGGATTCCGAGAACTCTGGAGAGAGTAAATCTCCGCGTTTGTTAGATTTGACGGACGAGGAGTAGTCGACGAGAGACCCTGAGACCGCCGGGAGAATATATCCGACCGCGACGCGTTCGAACGACGCACTGTGACGTGGAGCTTCCCGTCCTCCTTGATCTCGGCCTCTGTTTCGAGCGGTTGCCGACCGTCGAGGGACATGATGTCGGAATCGACATGGATCGAGACAATGGAACCCGCAGTGTCGGGAAACTGCTCAGAGATGAGCAACCTCGCTCCACGGTATTCGAACAAGAAGAGCATGAGGGTGTACCAGATGATGCATTGAAGAACAACGATCTGAACCATGAGACTCCCCGAGAAATCGCCGTACATGCCTTTGAGTAGAGGAATGCCCATGACGAGTGTGTTGGGGAGAGTGGAGAGAGAAAATAGGGTGATGGTCCAATCGAGGGATCCATGGCGGCTGAGCTTTGACCAGAGGAATAGGAGACAGAGTACGATGATCTTCTGGAGCGTGTCGGCGGCGAGAAAGCGAATGGACATGGCGTAAGGATTGTTTCCGGCGATGAAGTGGAAGGAGAGAAGGGGGACAGCGAAGAGTGCGACGAAGCGGTTGATGCCGGAGCATTGGTCGGGAGTAAAGATCTTCCACCATTTAACTGAGCCATAAGCGAGGATCATGGCGACATAGAGAGGGACCATCGCCGTCATGACGTGGTAGAAGTCCGTCGCCGTTATCATCTTCTCCGGCGAGGATTCTTCGAGTTCTGGTTTAGAGAGAGAGAGCAAGAAGAAGTGAAGAGTGTACTTTGGAAGAGCAGTGTAGGCGAAAGGAAAAGGTGCGGGTCTAATAAGAACTTTTCCCAACCCCTCTCTCTCTCTCTCTCTTACAGAACGATGCAACTCCGGAATCGTTTTAATTTTATTCTAAAACTATTCGTTTTTTACCATAATAACATATTTTGACCATTCTTTAAAAATTAAAAACTATACCTATTATCAATTAATATTTATTAGATTTTGGAAGAAAAATACAGAATGTTGGTAGTGGTAAAGGATAACAAAATGTTTATTTTCATGTTTTAATTTAAATTTTTTAAGCATTTTGGTTGTTGGTTTATTGCTATTTGTTTGGAATATTTATATTGTTATTATACAAATTATTATATTAAAGGGTTACTTTTTTCTCATAATATGTACAATGTTCTTATGTTTCTTTATTTGATCATGCGGAAAT
The DNA here is from genome assembly GCA_036759665.1 of Gynandropsis gynandra. Lineage (NCBI taxonomy): Eukaryota > Viridiplantae > Streptophyta > Magnoliopsida > Brassicales > Cleomaceae > Gynandropsis > Gynandropsis gynandra. The sequence goes on from CM071869.1 coordinate 32,802,004, forward strand.
CAACGTTTAAGAGATTAAATTATATGTACAATGTTATTAGTAATTGTTATGCTAAATAAACTGTACCACTAATTATATTAATATTATAAAGTGATATTTTGAATTATATATTATAAATATTTAATATGAAAAAGTAATATTTGGGATGTTGGGTTACTTGTGGAACTTCGGGGAAAGTGAGAGGGGCAAGTTTTGTGCACTTTGCAGAGCCCAAAGCTTACTGGATTTTGCTTTTTCTATTTTATCCTCCCTTTATATAATATATATATATATATATTACATTTGGAGTTAAGAAAATAACATATTTTTTTTCTTTTTTATTATTTCACTTTGTTGCTAAAGGTTACATAATCTTGATATTTTGCTGGTCTTTCGTTTAGTTAAAAGTTGGTAAAAAAAGATTTAGAGGAAATATTCAGTTTATAAACATTGTCAAAAGTAGAGGTGCGATACGGGTCGGGCCGATTCGGCCCGAATACGGTCGGACCTAAAATATACGGTCCGAACTCCGGTTCAACGGATTTTGGATGGGTTCGGGTTGGGCTTCGGACTTAAAGAGATAAAAAAAATCAAAAAATTTAAACAAGTCTAAAACGCTAAATTAATTCATTCACATCAACAAAGTTTGAAACACTAAACAAATAAGTAGAAGTCAAATACTCTAAAACAAACATCAATAAAGATTAAAAAATATTCCATATAAGTCCATAAATGAAGAAACAAAAATAAAAACAAATTTAATTTGAATCTCTTGCTCTTTCGATTTCACCATTTGAACTTCTCTCGGGAATTACTACAAAGCAAGAAAAAACATGATCAATACCCTTAGCATTAAACTACAATCTTATTCTTCATTGTTACATACGTTTCAATCTAAATGAGTAAATAATACACATGAGTTTTGACTTTTGAGGTTTTCTTGTTTATGAGGGAGAGAGATAATAAGGCTTCACATTATGAGATCGTGGCGAGAAATCCATCGGGACCGCTAAATGTAGAATCTACACATTGGTCAATCAAACAAACCAAATCAACAACATACACAATCGTATAATCTCGATAATTTGAATTGAAATGTATAAACTTAAGCTTCTTCATCGTAACTAAGTAACCAAGAACGAGCACAAATTAAGGCTTGAACATTTGACGGTAAGAGACGACTTATGAGCCGGTGTTGAAAGAAGACTCTGAAGCAACTATGGTGATCAGAATACTTAGGATATCAAAAGCCATAAGCGCTAACTCAATACCATATGTCTTAGTGTTAGACTTCCAGAACTGCAACACATCCATATCGATGTGATCTTGCATGCGGATTTTAGGATCACACAAGTATCTCTCAAAACCTGATGCTGATCCATCATCCAAAGACTCATCACCATCACAAATGTATGCATCCTAAATAAGTCAATAATGAAAAAGAATCAATCGAGATATTCATAAAAAATAAGATATAATTTAGTAAGTTATAAACTTACTTCAAAAAATATGAACTGTGTCCATTATCTTGGACTCCGCTCTTTTCCCATGGCGTTGAACTTTTAGAAGTCTTTTCCCCAAATTTTCTCTTGTATTCTTCCAAGAACGCTAATATCGCCTTTTTCACATCATCGACCTTTTTTTGGCTTGTCGTCTCATCAAGAATGTTATAACAATAACACAGTACTTTGAGTTTTATTCTTGGATCAAGCACAACTCCCATGGAAAGAATGCAACTATATGTATCCCAATACTTATCAAACTTCTCTTGCATGCTCTTTGTCATACTTTTTAGTAGTTCATCATTGCTCCCCCGATACTCTTTTAAAAGGACTTCGGTCTTCCAAATTTTCATGAAGTACAAGTTGGAAGTCGGATACTTTGAGCCCGAAATCAAGTTGGTGATTTCAGCAAATAGTTGCAAAAAGTCTCGAATCTTTTCTCCCCTAGCCCATTCTTCTTCTGTAGGACAATGCTTATAGCTCCCATCAACCATCGCAAGACTTTTAAAAGCATATTGATATTTAAGGGCATTTACGAGCATTGTGTGAGTCGAATTCCACCGAGTGCTTACATCCATAGAGAAAAAAGATCCATTTGTAATACCAACTTGTTCTGCACATTCCCGAAACAATTTTGTCCTCGCCTCGGATCCTCTGACATATTTCACACTCTCTCTTATCTTCATCAAAGCATCATCTATGACTTTTAGTCCCCTCTGCACAATAAGGTTAAGAATATGTGCACTACATCTTATGTGGAAATGATCTCCATCTGCAAGCAACAACCCTTGATGCTTAAATTGATGCCTTACAAATTCCACCATGACATCATTAGATGAAGCATTGTCAACGGTGATGGAAAAAATCTTCTTATCAATGTTCCATTCCTTCAAGCAACTAATTATCTTCTTCGCAAATTCCCGAATGTGGAGGAGGCAATGTAGTAAACGATAAAATCTTGCTATTCAATTTCCATTCCTCATTAACATAATCCCCCGTCACACACATATACCTTTCATGACTAATAGCAGTCCAAATATCAATAGTGATGCATATTCTACTACGAACTTTGTTCAAAGCAACCTTCAGCTTATCTTTCTCGTTCTCATACAACTTAAAAACATATGTTGTCGTTGTGTTTCTACATATCATTTTCACATCAGGGCATATAGCAAGAAGCATATGTCTAAAGAACCTGTACTCGACAATTGCAAAAGGTAACTCATGTACAATTATCATCATAGCAACCTTTTCCCTCCAAACTACATGATCAACCTTCTTTGTCCTCAATTTCATCCCATGATCAATAATCATATCTCGCACATTACCAGACTTCGACTTCGGCCTAGATTTACAATCTCTAACATGACGATTCAAATGTGATGTTCCTTGAGTACTACCAGTTGTTAACACTTTCCCACAATATTTGCAACTTGCCGAAACTTTGTTCATTCGAGTCATATGTTGCCAAATAATAGATTATTTTCGTTTTTTACCTTTCGATTGTGACAATTGCTCTTCATCTTCAGGTGCCGATAAACCACCAGCAAATTTTTCCTCTTGCCTTTCATACTTAAGTTCATCAGCATAATCCATTTCTATTTCTACAAACAAATTTCAACGGGAAAATATACATCAAATTACAATTCATATAAAACAAACACGGTTTTGATACAATCTCAGATCCACAATCGTATTTTAAAGAAACAAAAAGCTAAGCAAAACTAAAAAAACAAAAATACAGAAACAAAAACCTAAGCAAAACTAAAAAACAAAATTACAGAAACAAGAACCTAAGCAAAACTACATAAAAAATCGAAGCAAAACTTAGAACCACTTCATCTTCAAACAGACCTATTTTATCCTTCATCTTCAAACAACGACGGACACGTGAATGGCAGACGCGTGAACGACGGCGAGGGAGGAGGACGACGGGCGTAAGAACTGAGGCAAGGGAGGAGGACGAAAGGCGCGAGAAAACAGGCGAGGGAGGAGGACGACATGAGCGTGAACGGTGGCGAGGGAAGAGGACGACGGGCGCGTGAACGGCAGCGAGGGAAGAGGATGAAGGGCGCAAGAACTGAGGCGAGGGAGGACGACGACAGGCGCGAGAACTCAGGCGAGGGAGGAGGAAGATAGACGCGAGAACTTAGGCGAGGGATGATGACGACGGGCGCGAGAACGGTGGCGAGAGAGGAGGATGACGAGCGTGAGAACTGAGGCGAGGGAGGAGGACGACGGGCGTGAGCACTAAGGTGGGGAGGAGGACGACGGCGGTGGAGCTGGAGAGAGAGGTCGAGCGTCGAGTATGGATTGGTGGTTGTTGACTGTTCTGTGGTGGCTGGAGAGAGAGAGACACACACAACAAAATTAGGGTTTACACTTCGGGCAAATTTCGGGCTCGGACAGCCTGCGGGCCAAGCCCGGCCCGACCCGAATTTTGCCGGCCAATTTTTTTTAACCCTAGTCCGATCCAATTTTTTATAGATCTATAATTTTCAGCCCAAACCCTTTTTTCGGATCGAAATTTAAATCGGATTTCGTGTCAGATTAAAAATTGACATCCCTAGTCAAAAGATCGTCTAATATTTTTATTTTCGTGTTGAAAATGAATAAACGCTATTAGTTTTGCTGTTTATATTTAAGATAATTAATAATTGGATATATTTTAGGCTATTAAATTGGGTATAAATAAATGTATATATATTGTTTGACTTCTGCAAGTTTCCAAACCATTAATTCCCTTAGAATGTTCTCCAAGGAACCTCAGAGAACATTTAAACATTTAATTCATATCTAATTGGGTTAGAAAACACTTTTGTTATTTTCATAATGTAATTTGAGGAGTACGATTTTTATTTCAATTTAAAAGTTCTGATAGATAGATAAATAGAGTATACAAGTTTAAGTTATTTAAACCGTTTATAAAAAGTTATCAAAATAGGTTCGATCTTCTGTATTTTGACATATTTACTCTCATAAGTTTTATAATTGTATTAATTTATCTACTATTTCGTTATTTTTTATTCATTTTTTAATTAACCTTAAACTGTTTAAAAAACTAAACCCTATATCCCAAACTAATATTTATACTCTATTTTTTATTCTAAAAGATGAAAAACATTATACAAGAGTGGACTATAAAGTTATATTTTTAAAATTATTTAATAGATGGGTAAATTATAAAAGGTAATGTCCGTACAAAAAAATGGGTGATATAATGAGTGCACATACTTGAGGGAACATTATATTCCTTCACCAGTTTGCTCTTACATTTTCTCATCATCTTCCTACATCCTTTTTGGGAATCGATACTCTATATAAATATATATTATATACTTTTTATTTTTCATATTAATTATTGGTCAATTTATCTAATATGATATACAAAAATAATCATATTATTATTATTAGGGACAAACTAAAAAAACTCTGAAAAATAATTTTTAATAAATTTAAATCTTCTATTTTTAATTCTATAAAAATATCCCTAAACTATATTTTTAAAACAAAAAAAGACAATTTTTATGATTTTTTTTTCTTAAAAAACATAGTTTAGGGGTTTTTTTATAGAGTTAAAAATAGAAGGTTTAATTTTATTAAAATCTATTTTTCAGGATTTTTTAGTTTGTCCAAAAATTAATATATTATAAATTTTGAACATATTAAAATATTTGGTACAAACTTAAGTGCTAGTTAAACTTATATAAAAAATAAATTTTAAATCCATATACATTATCCATCGTTTATAGATTGAATATACTTTTTAAGATCAAATGCACATATTTAATCGTGCAATAACTAAAAATTTTAAAATAATAAATATTATATATTAATACTAATAATTAAAATAAAATTGAAGTTATGTGTTAATGTTAATAGTTAATAAACATGTTATTGGTTAATAATATTGTAGTGAATATTTTATATATTCAAAAATTTATTCTTCTCTATTTTCAGGAATTTAAGAACAAATATATTTCAATTTTTAAAATTTTTAAATGTTTATGTAAAAAGAGGAAAAAAATATATATTTTTATGAATTGTAAGGTTTATAATTTGAAAAACAATATATTTGATTTTAAATTATATATAGATAATTCTTAAATTTTCTTTAATATATATATAGAGATATATTTTTTTTTGACAATTCCAAAAAACCCTAAAAATAACTATTAATAAATGATGTCATGTAATCTAGTTCTTGGCTGGATTAAGTGTACTTGATGCAGAGAAAAGACTCTGGTGTTTTAAGTGCATTTGTTGGGTTAAGTGTACTTGGCAGAGAAAAGACTCTGGGGTTTTAAGTGCACTTACTGGATTAGAATCGGGCTATTAAGCAAATTACAGATTTAAGAGGCTAATATTGGAACAGGTAAAATGTTGAGGGAAAGCCTATAAATATGGCAAAGATCGAAACAAATCAAAGAGAGCACATCTCAGGATCATCTTCTTCGTTCACATATTTTCTCTCTTTCTTTTGTAACCGAAAAACAAACACTCTAAAGAATCAATCCCTTTTCTTTCTCCGAGACGTAGATTGAATCAACGATTCAATCGAACTCGTAAATAACTGTATTCAATCTCTCTCTCTACTCTCTTTCTCACACACTACTCAAATTTAGCTTAGGGATTTTCTCAAATCTTGTATTTGAGCTCGGAAAGATTCATTCGAATTGCAACAATTGGTATCAGAGCTATTGGTTCTAAACCAGGGAGAACGCATCAGAGCTCAAGGTTCAGAAGAAGGCAAGCAGAAAATCAAGACGTTTAAAGTTTCAATATTCAATGGCAGCAATGCAGAAATTAGATGTGGAGAAGTTTGACGGTAAAGGAGATTTTATGTTGTGGAAAGAAAAGATTCTTATCAGTCTCGAAATCATGGGGTTACATGAAGCTCTAACAGATGATCCCGCAACGTGGGACATGGATGCAGAAGAAGAACTCAAAGATGAGCTCAAGACACCAAAAAGATCCTCGATTTCAGGAGTAGAATCAGGATCAATGATGGAGTCTGCAGGTATAGCTTCAATATTAACCGAACAAGGATCAAGAATCCAAGAAAAGGATAACAGGGAACAAGCTCAAATATCCAAAGCTGAAAGAAGTAGAAGAGTTCAAAACTTGATAGTTCTCTGCTTATCAGATCAGATTTTGAGAAAGGTGATTCAAGAAAAGACAGCTTATGGATTGTGGAATCTGTTGGAGAAACAGTTTCTTGAGCAATCACTCCCAAACAGGATGTATCTAATGCAACGACTATCAGGGTTCAAGATGGATGAAAGCAAGACAAAGGAGGAAAATCTTGATGTATTTCAGAAAATGTTATCAGATTTGCAAAACCTTCAAGTTAAGGTTGAAGAAGAGTACCAAGCTGTGTACCTTCTGAATTCATTACCTGCGCCATATGAACAGCTTAGAGAAGTTCTGAAATATTCCAGAACAACCATTACACCTGAAGAGGTGAAAGCAGTAGCTCGTTCTAAAGAACTAGAGCTGATTTCACAAGGCAAGAATTACAAATCTAATGCCGAAGGTTTGATAGTCAGGGGCAGGTCAGAGAAACGGGATAGTCATCAACGTGGCAGCAAGAAAGGCATGTCTCGCTCTAAATCCAGGGAGAAGGCAGATTGCTGGTTTTGTGGGAAGCGTGGACATTTCAAGAAAGAATGTAACGCTAGGAAGAAATATCATAAAGAAGTTTCAGAAGAAAGAGGAGAAGTTGTTGTAGTGAAAGGAAATGTGACAGACATGGAGGTTCTTTCAGTGATAGAACTTGATTCATTGTTAGCAGAGGAGCAGTGGAGCAGGATATTGATGATCAGTGGATACTCGATTCTGGTTGCACATATCACATGTCACCACGTAAAGAATGGTTCACAGAACTTCAAGAACAGAAGTGTGGCAAAGTGAAGATGGGAAACAACTCAGTATGCGAGATAAAAGGAATAGGGAAGATCCATTTAACATCACATATGATGGCTACTATCACTCTAACCCATGTCAGGTATATCCCAGAACTGAAGAGAAATTTAATATCTCTTGGTGTTTTGGAAGGACAGGGTTGCTGGTACAAGTCTCAACATGGGACATTGAAGATTATCAGGGGATGCAGAACAATATTGAGAGGAGAACTCAAGGATGGACTTTACGTTTTGTACGGCCACACCATTCAAGGTGAAGGCAATCAAGTCTCTACTGATAAAGATCAAACCACACTGTGGCACAGCAGGCTTGGACATATGAGTCAGAAGGGGATGGACACTCTTGTAAAAGAGGGAATGATTGAAGGTAAAAACATCTCAACAATGACATTATGTGAGGCATGTGTGATGGGAAAAGCACACAGGTTGTCCTTTGGAGTAGGGAAGCACAATTCTAAGGATGTTTTAGAATATGTACATTCAGATTTATGGGGGTCATCTAACATCCCATTTTCTCAGTCTGGTTATCAATATTTCACGACTTTTATAGACGATTATACTAGGAGAGTATGGATATATTTTCTGAAAAGAAAGGATGAGGTGTTTGATAAATTTGTGGAATGGAAAACGTTGATTGAAAATCAGACAGGTAAGAGGATCAAAACTCTAAGGACAGACAATGGATTGGAATTCTGCAATCAAAGATTTGACAGATTCTGTAAGGATGAAGGCATTCAAAGGCATAGAACATGCGTGTACACTCCACAACAGAATGGAGTGGCTGAACGAATGAATAGAACGATTATGGAGAAGGTAAGATGTCTCCTTAATGAATCTGGTTTACCACAGAGTTTCTGGGCAGAAGCAGCTTCAATGTCGGTGTATCTCATCAACAAATCACCATCAACGGCTATAGGATGTGATATACCGCAAAGAAAATGGACTGGCAGGTTAGTAGGCTACAAACATTTAAAGAAATTTGG
>CM071869.1:32824664-32838216 GCA_036759665.1 Gynandropsis gynandra
TTTTTTTTTTCAGCCAAGGATATTTTTGAAACACTTTAACTCTACAGAGATATTTTTGATAATCCCCGGACAAAAGGGTAAAGTGAAGGCATATTAGCAAAAAAAAAAAAAAGAAATTTAGACTCTTATCTTTAAAACTGTAAACGAATGTAGGTAAGTTTTTTTGGGCCATTTTTTTTAGTTTACTTCTTTTGAAATCAATGAATCTAAGAAGTAAATTAAAATATATATTATTATATAATTGTCAATTAATTTGCAAATTAAACCTTACTACAACATAAAACTATATATTTTCAAATTTTAACGTAACCTCCCATGTTATTTTAGACATACAACATTAAATTTAAATTTTAATATTTTTTGTTTGGTATCAAGTTTTAGTTTATATATTATTTGACAATTTTGATTGTTATGATAAGTTCACCCAAAACGGTTAGGACATAAACTTTGGACTCTTATATATGGTATTGGACAATTCTAAACTCTTGAGCTAGCTTTTGAGATTAGTTATGCCCAAACTCATATTTGACATGATATCAGAGCCTAGTTCGTTCCAATTTGAATATACCGATGTTCGGCCGCCGATTGTAATGTCCATGCTCCAGGACCGAGTCTGGAGGTGAGGAGGAGTGTTATGATAAGTTGTCCTATATTGGCTAAGACATGAACTTTGGACTCCTATATATGGTATTGGACCATCCTAAACTCTTAAACTAACTTTTGAGATTAGTTAGATCCAAACACATATTTGACATTGATAATAAAAATTTCCCTAAACCATCGACGTAACTAAAATGTAAGACATTTACAAAATTTTAATATTTTAAAAGTTGCGCTAATAAAACGGTTGACGAATAGTGTCTAGACAAATTAATTAGTCAATAAATAGTCGATGTTTGAATGTTTTCAAATTTTTCTAAATTTTTAAATCAAATTTATTTCTATAACCTTTATAAATTTTGAGATTTGAGGATAAATATATTTGTTACAAATCAATTTTAATTTATATTTTTTAAATGTTAAAATTATATTGTTTTAAAAAAATATATTAAAAATTCAGATTTATTAATTGGTATCTAATCAATCATCATCACCGAACGTCTATATATATATATATATCTCAATATTTAGCCCCATTTTAAATAAAGGAAATAATTATAACAAAATTTTGTTTTGTTGTAACAGTTAATTGATATTTTTTATAGTCAATTTACTGTAACTTAATTTTTAATATATTAAATATAAACTTGAATCTAGTTGATTTTAACTATTAATTAAATCATTTAAAATTTGTTATATTATAATAAAAATTAATAATTAATATCATAATACAATCGGCATCTAAATTTGGTCAAAAAAATGTAAACATCATAAGGAGTCCAAAATTGGAATATTCAAATTGAAAAAAAATATATGTACTGATATTACTTTAAGTATAAATTTGGATCCAAATAATATAAAAATTTAGTTCAAAATTAAAATTATTCAATATGATATATAAATTCTATATTATAATTGATGTGAATAATATATCTAATAATATGAGATATATTTTGTCTATCTTGATTTATGATACTTATGCCAAAAGTTATATCCATTTTTTAAAAAATTATAAAGGTTATTTTAGATAAATATAGTTGGATCCATATTCTTAAATTTATTATACCCTATAATAATATTTTGGAGCGTTCATGTATCGTTTTATTAATCAACAGCTTCATATATTTATACACATAAAATCTCTAACTAATTTCCTAAATAATCTTTTATAAAATCTAACAAATGATTAAATTTAACAATATCTCATATTACTCCCCCCTCCTAAGTTGGAGCGTACAGATTTTGTATGACCAACTTGGAAATGAATACATCAAATTTTTTTTCGAAATGATTTCGTTAGAATGTTGGCTAACTGATCACAAGTAGAAACATGACATGTGACTCGCGTTTCATCGAGAATCTCATTGTGAATGAAGTGACAGTTGATCTCAATGTGCTTTGTATACTTAGAGAAAACCGGATTCGCAGCAATGTGAATAGAAAATTGACTATCACAATACAAATGAATAGGACGAGAGTGTAAGGTATTGAGACTAATAAGTAATTACTTTAACAATTTGATTTTACAAACATTCATTGGCATTGCATGATACTCAGTTTCGTTGGACGGACAAGATATCGTTTGTTGTTTCTTGGTCTTCCATGAAATAGGTGAACTGTCTAGAGTAAGAAATCAACTGGTGACTGAACGACGAGTGCGGGGACAACTTGCCCAATCTGAAACACACCATGCCACCAAAGATAAATCAACATTGGCGTTAAGAAGAATACCTTGACCTGGAGTAGTCTTCAAATAATGAACCACACGTAAAATAGTATCCCAATGGTTATCCGTGGAATTTTGGAGAAACTGTGACAACGTATGGATACTATAGGACAAGTCTGGACGAGTGACACAAAGGTAAACAAGTCGGCCAACTAGACATAAAAAACGTTCGTGATTAGAGAGAAGTGATGATATGGAAAATCCCAGACGATGATTATGTTCTATTGGGAAGAAAGATGGTTTGGATCCCAACAATCCTTCTTTTGAAATAATGTCAAGTGCATAATTTCGTTGACACATATATATGCCAAATGCATTGCGAGCAACTTCAATATAAAAAAAATACTTCAAAGTGCCTAGGTCTTTCATGTGAAAACAAGTACTCAAATAAATCTTGAAACACTGAATATGGGATGGGAAGTTGCCATAAACTATCAAATCAGCTACATAAACCAATATGCTTAGGCGAACATCACCCTTGTGAAGAGTAAATAAAGAGTAATCCATCAATGACTCGACAAAACCATTGCGAAGTAAAGCCTCAGACAACTCAGTGAACCAACACCTTGGAGCATGTTTGAGACCATACAAAGATTTATGTAGACAACAAACTCGAGGATTTGTATCATATCGAAAATCGGGCGGAAGCTTCATATAAACCTCATCATGTAAATCACCATTTAAACAAGCATTGTGTACATCCATCTGATGAACCTCCCAATTAAGCGCATTAGCCACAACTAAGTATGTTCGTACTGTTGTCATTTTTGCCACCGATGCAAATGTTTCACCATAATCAATACCTTCAACCTGATTATTACCAAGAACCACAAGACATGCTTTGTATCATTCCACGATACCATCAGAATGGTACTTGATCTTATAGATGATTATGGGTTCAATCTGTGTAAAAATTACTACTACAAAGGTACGATGTCTAGTAGAAAAATGATCACTTGACAAATAAGTAAAAAGAGGATGAGACGTACTAGAGGAAGACGAGACATCTTGTGAATGATTCAAAACATTAACTCTGTTGACGAAGAAATCTCTTAATCTTGTAGACAGATATTTAGTATGTTGGCCCCGATCTAAACATTCTAGAGACAATGGTTCCTCATTAGCCACAAACACAAGTTCTGCAATAGGAATATTCGAACCACTAATTCTTGGAATGTCATCTTTTACATTTTCACTGACACTAAGAGCTACCAGAGTAGAACTAGATGCAGAGACTGGAGCATCTTTTGATGCAATAGTGCATAAAGGAAACTCGTCTTCAAAGAAATTCATATATCGAGAAACAAAGAAGACACATGCGATAGGGAAACTCGTCTTCAAAGAAATTCATATATCGAGAAACAAAGAAGACACATCGCTCAAGATGAAACAATCTCCAACCTTGATGACCAAAATGAGCAGTGAAGTGATTCATGAGATTCATATCGACAAGAAGTTACGATAAAGAGATAAAATTGCAATTAAGGTCAGGTACAAAAAAAAGACATTGTGCAAGATGAAGCTTCCACAAAGACGAAACGATCCCTTTTGTACGGAAAAAGTATGTCGTCCATTGGGCAAGCCAACACAACAAGCAGACATGGAAACAACATTAGAGATATCCGCATAACCTGTCATATGATTTCCTGTATCCGAGTCAAAAGCTATGAAACCGATAAGGTCTTACCCGATTTTTGTCCACTCGCACCGAGTTTATTGGAGAGGACGTCAAGAAGTTCTTTTAGTTGAGCACTCAAAAAACCATCTATCTAAGTCAATTGGGGTAAACTCTTTATGACGATTAGTTTCTGAGTTCTGATGAACCAAGGCAACACTAACACGCACTACAGAAGCACCTCGACCATGATTAGAAGTCCCACGACCTTTGCTTGTACCAATAGAAGTATTTCGATCAGGATGTTCCTGAAAGTACATAGAGAAACCAACCAATTGGAAGCATTTATCTGACGTATGACCACGATGACTACAATGTGAGCATACAAGAGTCGGATCACAAACTTCATTTTTCGAACGAGACTTGGTATCCGTCTTAACTGCAAATGCCATCACATCACCAGTTTTGTAATAGGAGTCAAACCACGAGAATCTTCATCTTCTATGACAAGATTGAAGACCTTCTAAAGTAAGGGCAATAGATCGAGAGCCAAGAGATTGGAACGAATTATTCCATATCGAGCGTCATCAAAACCAAGAAGAAACACGTGAAATCGATCATCTTCTTGTTTCTTCACCAGTTTTGCAGCTAAGTTGCACTTGCATCCACCACAGGTACAACCTTTACATTCACAACAAGGCAAAGGATCACATGAACTTAAGTCTTCCCACAATCGCTTAAGTTTGTTGAAATAGTAGAGACTATCATATTTTTCTACTGACATGAGAATATGTCAGCTTTTAAACGAAGAATACAAGGACCATTGGATAATGAATATTACGCTTTAATATCGTCCCACAAATCCTTAATAATTTCGAAATGAGAATCACTCGCATGTATTCTAGGAGCAATTGTATTGCGTATCCAAGAAACTATCAGCGAATTGTTTGCCTACCAATCCTCCAAATCATCAGAATCTTCACTAGGCTGTTGTAAGAAGTCATCAATAAATCCAAACTTCTCCCTTGACCGAAGAGCTGTTTGTAGTTCACGAGTCCAATCGATATAATTATGATCTGTGAGAAGAATTTGAGACAAAACACATCCTATATTATCACTGGACGAGAGATCATACAAATTAATCGTACGATGATTTTTTGAAATAGAATTGATTTCCTCCGCAATCAATTTGACACACACCAAATTGACATAAAAAAATCAATCAAAAAATATGTATAAGCCTCAAATACACCAATATAACTAAGGCCTTATACACCAATTCACAAATACGGATGAAGTGAAGTTTCTTCCGCCGCTGATATCACTGGAATATCAGCACAAAATCGAACTAGAACTGGAAAGACGAAATTGAAAAGATCGACATCAAATGGATCAAATCGAAGACATTAAGACGACACCGAACTGGAACTCCAGGCACTAAAGATGGCACCGAAGAGCAAAACATGGGAACCACCTTTTTTGAAACTAGAAACTAAAAAACTACCCTTTCTGAAATCGAAACAGAGAAAGCTGGAGACGAGGAAAAACTGAATCCAAACGCCGAAGAACCACCCTTTCTGGAATCTAAACAGAGAAAGTCGGAGACAAAGGAGGCATGCTCGAAACAGAGGTATCTTTGCACGAATCAATAACAATAGATCAAAATCGACAAATCCGAAACCGATGAAATAAACGATTGTGACCGTCGGGCTCTGGAACCAAGCTGCTTCTCGGCGACTACACGAAAAGACCAGATCAACGTGAAGAGATCGACGTGAACTTGAAACCACCACAGATCACCAACAAATAAACACGGTAAACAAGAGCAACAGATGAACCCGAATTCGGAAACTACCAAAGGTTGTAGATGCACCAACCAAAACTGGAAACACCAGAATGAGATAAACCAAATTTGATCATAGAATTTTTAGTGTATTTCAGAATCTGAAATCAAAACAAATTTTTGTTTTGCTATGATACCATGATAATATTTTGGAAAAGTCAAGTTTAGTTTTATTAATCAGCATCTTCATATATTTATACACATAAAATCTATAAATATGTTCCTAAATAATCTCTTATAAAATCTAACAAATGGTTAAATTTAAAAATATTTCCTATTACCATATCTATTATTCATCATGACAATCTAATTAAAAAGATTTTGAATCGAATAATTTATATTATATTAATATATCTACAAAATTATCTAAAACGTTTATTGTTGCAAATCTCATTACGTTAAAATTACCATATCTAATCATGATAATTAAAACCCTAGATGATAAAATAGTTTCACACATTATTTCGACGAGATTAACTATTCTTACATAATTTTTTTATATCACTTACGAGCTTGGATGTCAAAGAAAACACATTGAAAATATTATGATTTTAATTTTTATTACATATGGTATTTAGTTCATTAAAAGAATTATAAAATCTCTGAGTGAAAGAAAGCGTTACTCTTTTTTAGATGGTCATGTGAATAGTCCATGCGTTCAATTTTGCCAATGATTAAGTTATAAGTTTTTGTAATTATATATATAAATTATAATGATCCTAACAAGTTTCTTTTGGTGAAACCACCTCAGCACGGATTTTATGTTAATTTTTTCTGTTTTTAATCAATTATTTTCTATTTAATTCTAATTAAATTCTTCCACTAAAGTTTAACATAAAAAATCTCTTCATCTACTCCAATTGAATTTTTCCACAAAATTCTAACCTACAAAAACTTTTCAACTATTCTAATTTTTCAAATATTACAAATTTAAATTATTATATTAAAAAAATAGAATGTCTTGGTGAAATCTCATGCTGATGCGTCATCAATTTGCAGGTTTTTCAACACTCATCTCATCTTTTAATTTTCTTTTATTTTTTTTATGTTTCATCTTTTCGTTTGATAAAAAAAGAATTAATTGAATTATTGAATGATAGAGTCAAAGCGACAAATGTATAAATTTGATATAAAAGTTACATATTAATCATAACGAATTTGCTATAATAGTGAGTAAAAAAATATAGATCACAAATATATAAATTATTTATTAATAATACATTAATATATTTAATTTCATATAGAATGTTATAAAAATAACATTGAATAAGACAATCTAATAATTTTTTTCTTTATTTTGTGATGAGAGATGGGTGATGAGAGAGAAAAGAAGAGATTGAAATTAGAATTTGAAAAGAATGAATTTAAAAAAAAGCAATTTATTATAAATTATATTATTAAATTTTACTATTTTAAATATAATATTCAATGTTGTTATCTAAATCGCATTCTTCAATTATTCACCATTGATCACAAAATAATATAAATTTTGAAATATATTATAATAATCAGTCATTTAATTACTTTAAATTATAATGATTTATTATTTAAAATTAATAAATAATTTTATATAATTAAATTTAAATCATTTCGTTTTTTAATAAAAACCTATGAAATATTGCAATCTGAGCAAATAATTTAATTAGAAAAATGTTTGAAGACTAACATATTAAAATATTTTGAATAATCTTCTGATACAAAATTAAACAGTATTGTAAATATATGTATGTATTACATTATATGTATGTATTACAATATATATATATATATATATATATTGGAATTGCACGGTAAAAGACAAAAAAAGCAGTATCATGTTTTAACGTTTATTTTGTCTGTATCTTCGCATGACCAAGAATGATTGGTTTTGAGGTTCAAAGATTTTTTCATAAAAAAAAAGTTATAACTAAAAATAAAAGGCCGACCAAGAAAAATAAATATATAAGAGTCAAGATATTCTATGTAATATTCGATGCTGTAAAAAAAAGTAGTCGTACGTGACATTCCATTAAATATTTCGATTCGAATTATGCTTATCAGAAATATATATTAGTATCAAATGGATATATATTCAAAAGAAAATGATCAAATATTATGAATTGGAGTTATATTGAAACCATAGATAGATACTACATATACGTGAACACATGCACTATAACGAAATTATATAAAATTATTAATATGCACATTATTCATATTTTTTATTCTATCCGAGTTTATTTTTATAATAATCAATTAATATAAAAATTTTAAATGATCAAATTCAGTTCAGATAGTAATCAAATAATCATCGATTACAATAAACTATTTCAAAAAATATTTAAAATTAAATAAATGAGATTAACTACATAAAAATTAATATAAAATTTTTAAATAAAATAAAAAATAGATTCATTCCTTATAAAATAATCGAAAAATAAATAAACGAAATAAAGTTCAAATGGTTTTATTGTAATTTTTCATATTTGTCGATGGAGCCATACTGTTTATAAATACAACTCAATCTAACCAATTTAGATTCGAAAATTATTATTTATTATTTTGGTAATAACTTTTTCAAGCAAATAATTCATATCAAATATAGTCAAATTAAAACGGAGAAGGGATAGCCCTATGTACAAGGAACACTAAAAGCATTAGAGAAGAGGTTAATTTAATTATTATGAATTTTTTTTCTGATTTTCGAGATATTTCATTGATAAGGAAGAGCGAGTGAACAATCAATCATATTGGAATCTAGAAAGTAAAATAAAATAAAAGGAAAATTGATTTTATATTTAAACCAAAAAGATAATTACAAAAAAAAAAGTGTGGAGAGTGAGAGAGCATGCGTCGAGACGAATAATGATGGGAAAAGGGTAAAAAGGAACAAATGAGAGAAAAAGCGAGAGAGAGAGAGAGAGAGAGAGAGAGAGAGGCGTGTTAGCTTCACGTTTCTCTTGAAATTCATTTAATCCTAAACACCATAATTATTGTTTTAATAATTACTTAATATAAGAAATTAAGATAATAATATGTATAATTTTTTCAAAGGTATATTCATATATGGTATGAACCCTTTGTAACATATAATCGATCTTCTTAACTAACCGATTAGATTAATACCGTGAAATTATGGTATGATCATTTTTGAAATATAATGAAATTAATTTTATTTTTTGTTTATATTATAAGCTTATAAATGTTTTATTTCATACACAGATGAGTCACTACACATTTAAATATCTAAATTATATATATATATATTATAAAGATTAAATATAAAAATGAGGAATGATATACAAAGTTTAAATTTGTGCATTTTTCCATATACAATTGATGAGTTTCTATTTTGCATTATTTCCTGAAATACTATTTATAAATAGAAAAAATATTATGTCTAGAGGGTTGGACAGCCTAAAGTGGTCAATTGACGAGAAATTAAGGCAATTCCATCCTGCCGAGGGCCTAAATGACCACCGAAACAGCTTTCTTGAATTGTGCCCATAATCCAATCCAAGTGATTTCAAAAAATGAAAATAAAGGTTGTCTTTATAAAGGAATCAAAAGTATAGGGGTATATTTTATATTTTGAATTTCTGCCCGACAAAAGAAACATGATAATAAATACTGATTTACGGCTAAGAATAAATAGAAAAAGCATTGATGCTTTCGCCAAAGCCAGTTTCTTTTTATTTTCTTTTTTCATTGTTTTGGGTTCTCTAAAAGGCTGAAACTATATATTATAAATTTTTTTGAAGTAAATAAAATAATGATATATATTATAAACATATAATATATTGATAAAATAGTAAAAATATAATGCTTTGTTAATTTTTAAATCGACATATTCTGAAAATTACCAACTTTACTACTGAGTTTCAAAATATTGTGTTCCTCAAAAGCTGCTTCTGACTGTTGCAGCTGTTGCTGCCATAAAGTATCTTTTCATTCTTTTTTAATTCCTAGACATAGATGAGTAAAAAAAATAGTATTGAAATAAGAGAATATAATTATTGAGAAGTAAAATATATTTTCCTCTAGATAATGTGACGATTCCTCCAAACTAAAATAAATAAAATCTATACATATATATAATAAATCATTCTTACATATATATAATAAACCATTCTTACATAAAATATACGTAATATTTTGTTAATTTGTAAATTTTAACTTTATTCAAATTTCAATTCATTCATTTTATAAAAATATAAATATTTTTAATATTTTTTAAACTTTCACATGTCATATATTTTCATTTTAAATAATAAATTATGGATATATAAGATGTCATATATGAGTTTTATTTTATTAGTGTATTGTAGAATCTTTATTTATTGCGTTGGACCTTACTTGTATTATGTAATCCAAAATTCCATAGGACATAACATATTTGGAGTATGATTTTTTATGAATCAAAATCATTAATATTTATGTCATTCCGTTATATTAAATATTATTTACAAGAAAATTATATGGTTAGTTACTTTCTGATCGTGAATAATGCACTGCTATGACTCAATAATAATAATATTGGTATTGTTGGGCCTTTACTTGATAGGCATGAGCCCATTACGCCGTTATTTCATTTGATTATCTAAATGGGTTTGATTATGCCCAGCACTTGCGGTTATAACGATGAAGGGTCTAATGTTGAAAAGTGTATAACAAGAAATTTTGGAATTCCTTGGGGATTATTTATTGGTGTTGAGCTAATTATAATGCAAAATCCTATTTCTTTGATTCATAAGATTCAAAAAAATATAGTGTTAAGTTTTATAGCAGTTGGAGCGAGTAGTCGTTAGCATCCGAATCCAAATATGCAAAACTAGTTTCGTGAATATTCAAACCCAAGTCGATAAGACCAAGAGAACGAATCGACCAGGATGATGCAAGTATGACAACCATACCAAGATGACACAAGCACGACAAAAGCGAGCTCGAACGTAGGCAAGTAATAGGGGAGAGAGTGGAGCAACAAAAGAAGAAAAGAGAAAGAGACAAATGGGCGTTGACTAGGAAAGAGATAAGAAATGTGAAGAAAAACTTAAAACTTAACCTAATGGAAATATCATAAAAAGCATTTAGAATAGAAAAACTTAAAATTTGTGGTTTTCATTTTTTTTATCTGCCGAATCAGAATTCGTGGGTTCAAATATTTTATCACGAGACTAAGACAAGTTTTAGGTTGGAACAAATAATTCAAGTATTTTATCAGCTTTACTCGCAGGTGGGATCACTGATGAGATTTATTAAACAGATACATTCTTACATTGCGATTGTATTTGGAGACTATTTAATTAAATGACAAAAATAATCCTGAAAACTATATAATCAACAAAAACTCATATATATATATACATGTATATTTAAGTATATACTTATGTATATAAACATATCACATGCATATAGACATATATACAAATATATATATATATATAGATATATGCTCAAATATACATATATATATATCTATATCCATTTATGCTTATGTACATATATAAACATACATTGATACACATATATAATAATTAGAAAACCTATTACTTTACTTTTAAAAAATTATTTCAAATTATAATTAATAGTTAATAAAATTTAAAATATTTAAAATATTATTATTAAAAGTTATAATATCTTTTGTGGTAATTTTTTTCAATCATAATCATATCGTAAATCAACAATTCATTCTAACTGGAAATAACTATCTAAGGTAACATTATAACCAATGAGATAAGAAGCAACAAAATGCCACCAATCATCAACATAAATACCACCCATCATTAAAGCAAACACAAGGATTCTACTAGTTAAACCTTAAAAATTATAAATTTTTTATTTCAATATTGAAATCTAATATAGTTTGTGTATTTGAATACATGCTTTGAAATTTATTTGGAACGAATCAAAATCTCTTACTATTCGATTTATACATTTTGTGAATGCAGTAAAAATAGGATCGGAGTCTATAATTGTTGTTTCAGGAGGTTGAGACAATTAAGGAAGCTTGACTTCAAATTGAAGAGGACTAGAGTGAGTCAACGAGAAGACTAAGGAGAAGAAGGAGGAGTCAAAGTGAATCGAGCGCATTCAAAGCTGAAGAGAGTTCAGCATGACGGCGCGGCGGAAGAACCGAGAGTGGTTGCTGAGCCGAGAGCAAGGCAGATAAATTGACCTGGAAATAAAAAACAAGGTTAACGAATCTGACGAGTATCATTAGAGTACACGAAACAGAGAAAGAGAGAGTTCTTAAGTTTAGGTGTACTTAATTGGATACTGTACTGAGCAAGTAAATAGTTGAGGTTGTATTTACGTCTAACTCAGGGGGAGTTATCCGTGGAGATCTTTAGTACTTTGTATAAACTGGCAAGTGTACTTAAAGATTGACAAGTAAATAAACGTATACTGTTTGATATTTTCTGATATCTTTGGTTATTGATTTAATTGTCATCTTCTACAAGTTTTCAATTGGTATCAGAGCCGGTAACCACCATTTAGAATAAAATCTAAAATCTGGTTGGAGATCCAAGAAGACGACTAAAATGGAAGGACCAAGAGACATGTATTCGTTCGGCAATTCGGCAATGTTAGACTCATCTAACTACGGATACTGGAAAGTAAAGATGCGGGCAAGCATTCGAGTCGTTCGGCAAACCTGTCATGTTAGACTCATCTAACTACGGATACTGGAAAGTAAAGATGCGGGCAAGCATTCGAGGAATTGACGAAGATGCTTGGAGTGCAGTTAAAAACGGATGGACACCACCAACTGTTATCGACGAAAAAAGGAGTTCAAAAGGAGTGCAGTTAAAAAGGAAAAGCCATCAGATCAGTGGACACCTAGTGAAAAAAGGAGTTCAACGTTCAATGCAAAGGCCCTGACAGCTATTTTTTCATCAGTATATATAAATGAATTTAAACAGATTCAAGGGTACGAATCTGCTAGGAGGCGTGAGATACACTAGAAACTATCCAGAAGGCACAACGAGTGTTAAGAGAACACGCCTAGATATATTGGAAAACCAATTTGAAAAGCTGGAGATGGGAGAATACAAAGTGTGAAAGAATTCAGTGGTCGGATGAATGCAATTGCTAACGAGGTAAGTGTACTTGGACAAAACTTGGATGACAAGAAGCTTGTCAAAAAGTTATTGAGATGTCTTCCGAAGAAATTTCATGCTCAGAAAGTGGCTATGAATATGTCGTTAAACACGGATACAACTAGTTTCAAAGAAATAGTTGGAATCCTGGTAGCTTATGAACTGGAAATGCAATTGGAACAAGGGGATATTGCCAAAGATGGAAGCAAGGGAGTTGTACTACAAGCTGTTTTAGAAAACACCAGGTTGGATAATATTGAAGAAAACATTGTATTACTGACCAGAAAATTTGGAAAATTCATGAAGAAAAGGTCAGGAATGAAGAAATCATCAACCGAAGATGCTGGATTCAGAAAGGAGAACAAATCTGGTTCTCAATGTCATGAGTGCAAAGGTTGTGGTCATTTTAAATCAGATTGCCCTAGCATCACAAAAAGGGAAAATGTGTTGAAGAATCTCAAAGAAACACAGTGTTTTAAATGCAAGGGATTTGGTCACACAAAGAACGAATGTGCTGATAATAATTTAATGAAAGAAAAATCACTAATCATGCTTAGTGAATCTAGTTCTGAATCTGGAGAAGAATCAGAAGAAGAACAGTCCAGTTTTGTTGCCTTCATTGGCATTATTGATGAGGATGATAAAGAAAGTGAAAAAGATCAACTTGAAGAAGAAGATGAAGTTGATGT
>CM071869.1:32838447-32862793 GCA_036759665.1 Gynandropsis gynandra
AAAACAAGTTTGTTTCTGGAGGAGATTTAAAAGAAAGACAACCGACTTACAGCGCTCCAAAGCACGGCCAGAACCAGCAAAGTGTTGAAAAAAAAAGTAATTGGCATAATCACGTTGTTGACTATAGACGTAGAGAACAACATCAGAGATTCTTTTATCACTACAATCAGAGAAGAAATATGTCAACACCGAACCAAGGACATCACGATTGGAAAGCACATTATGGTAAGTACAGAAGGATGAAGTCTGTTACTTGTTACTTCTGTGGAATTAAAGGCCATAAGCAACGTACGTGCTACAAGAAAAACATGTATGATGCCAGTAAGTCCTCAAAAGTAAAACAAATCTGGGTAAGGAAAAGTGAATTATATTGCAATGTTGCATATATTTCTGCTCATAAAGAAAAGACAAATACCTGGTACTTTGACAGTGGATGCTCAAGACACATGACAGGTAATAAAGAACTACTTTCAAATTTTGTTGAAATAAAGAATGCAGGGAGTGTAGTGTTCGGAGACGGAAATAAAGGAAAAATTCTCGGCAGAGGAGATCTTATTTCACCTGGACAACCAGCATTGACAAATGTCCAATTTGTTGCGGGTCTAACGGAAAATTTGATAAGCATCAGTCAACTTTGTGACAGTCATCACCAGGTTAAGTTTACTAACAAAGAATGTTTAGTGATGGATTCTGAAAATAAATGTGTGCTTACAGGATCACGGTCTTCAAACAATTGTTACGTATGGACTGAAGAAAAAATGTGCTTTAAAGCAACCGACGATGTGCTATCACTGTGGCATCAGCGTCTAGGACACGTAAATTACAGATCCTTGGTGAAACTGTCCGATTCTGTAGCAGTAAGAGGTATACCTAAGCTAAAGTTAGATAAATCAGAAACATGTAAACCTTGTCAGTTAGGTAAACAAATCAAAGTTCATCACAAGCGAATGCCCGAAGTAAAGACAGAAAAAATCTTGGAACTGGTACACATGGACTTGATGGGTCCAATGAGAACAGAGAGTTTCGGAGGACAAAGATATATCTTTGCCATCGTAGATGATTTTTCTCGATACACTTGGGTAAAATTTCTGAGAGAAAAATCTGAAACGTTTGAGCTACTAAAGGTTGCATTGAGCGTATCAGGAGCGATTATGGAAAAGAATTCGAGAATGACATATTTAACAAATTTTGTCAAAAACATGGTATCATTCACAAATTCTCAGCACCTAAGACACCGTAGCAAAACGGAGTTGTCGAAAGGAAGAATATGACATGGCAAGAAATGGCTCGAGTAATGCTGCATGGAAAGTCCATATCCATCAGGTTCTGGGCAGAAGCGGTAAACACAACATGTTATATCATCCATCGTGTATATCTTCGTCCAGGTATGTCGAAAACTCCATATGAGCTGTGGAAAGGTAAGAGTCCAAATTTGAGTTATTTTCATATATTTGGGTGCACTTGCTTTGTACTGAACGATAGAGAATGCCTTGGTAAGTTTGACGCAAAGAGTGATGAGAGAATTTTTCTCGGTTATGGAAATAACACAACTGCTTTTCGAATTTTCAACTTACGAACAAGAAAAGTTATTGAATCCGTAAATGTTGTGTTTGATGAAGATCATTCAACTGACAGTGTTATTTTTCCTTTCTCGACAAGAACTGTACAAGAACAGACAGATTCAACTCATGAACATTTAAGTGCACCTGCTGACCATTATACGATTGAAAGTGAGATAGATGGAGATGTTTCGGAACATGAGAGTCCTCGAACAAATATTGAGCAAATAACGGTACACAAAAATCATTCTATAGAGGATGTTATTGGTAATCTTGAGGATGGAATACGCACACGTAATAAACCACGAATAAATTGTCATGACATGGTAAAATTTGCGTCTTTTACCTCACAAATAGAACCAAAGTGTGTTCGTGATGTGTTAGACGATGAATCCTGGATCAAAGCTATGCATGAGGAATTAGAGCAATTTGTTCGAAATGATGTCTGGATTTTTGTTCCTAGACCACTACATCTGAATGTAATAGGCACGAAATGAGTGTTTAAAAACAAAACAAATGAGCAAGGTGAGATTGTCCGGAATAAAGCGAGATTAGTTGCACAAGGTTACACTCAAGTAGAAGGAGTAGACTTCGATGAAACCTTTGCTCCAGTAGCTAGACTAGAATCAATTCGTCTATTGCTTGGTGTTGTGTGTTTCTTTGGCTTCAAATTGTTTCAGATGGATGTGAAGAGTGCATTTCTCAATGGAATACTTCAAGAAGAAGTATATGTAGAACATCCAAAATGATTTGAAGATCCACATAATCCAGAACATGTTTACAAGCTTAAGAAAGCCCTGTATGGACTAAAACAAGCACCTCGTGCTTGGTATGAAAGACTCACAAGCTTTCTTGTGCAGAACGGCTACAAAAGAGGGGGAGTTGATAAAACATTGTTCATTCATGATTCAGATGGTATTCTATTGGTGGTACAGATATACGTAGATGACATTGTTTTTGGTTCGAAATTGCAGAAAAAAAGTGAACTGGTTTGTGGAAACCATGAAGAGAGAGTTTGAAATGAGCATGTTCGGAGAACTAAGAACTGGTTTACGCAAACTATGAAGAGGGAGTTTGAAATGAGCATGTTCGGGGAACTAAGCTACTTTCTTGGTCTACAAGTCAAACAACTCGACGACGGACTGTTCATTTCTCAAAGTAAATACGCCAGAAATCTGGTAAAAAGATTTGAACTAGATCACAGTAAATCGGCAAGTACCCCCATGTCAACAACAACAAAGTTGACAAGACATGCAGATGGTGAAGATGTTGAGGTTAAATTATACATAAGCATGATTGGTAGTCTTCTTTATCTTACATTAAGTAGACCTGATTTGTGTTTGAGTGTAGAAATTTGTGCCAGATATCAAGCTAAACCAAAGAAATCCCGCTTGCTTGCTGTTAAGCGAATTATCAAATATTTCAAAGGTACTGCAGAGTATGACATATTATATTCCAAAGATACTAATTGTGAACTTGCAGGTTTTAGTGATGCTGATTGGGGAGGAAATGCGGACGATCGGAAAAATACATATGGAGGATGTTTCTTTCTCGGAAACAATTTAGTTTCATGGCACAACAAAAAGCAAACCTCGACATCTCTTTCTACTGCTGAGGCCGAATACATTGCCTTGGGAAGTTGCTGCAGTCAACTGTTATGGATGAATCAAATGCTCATGGACTACGGTATGCAATCCAGAACTTTGACTGCATGGTGTGACAATACTAGTGCAATAGACATTTCTAAAAATCCTGTCCAGCATTCTAGAATGAAATATCTAGAAATAAGACATCATTTTCTGAGAGAAAAAGTTGAGCAGAAACAAATGAAAGTTGAATATGTGCCTACGGAACGTCAGCTCGCGGATATTTTTACAAAACCTCTGGATTTAAATCGGTTTATCTCTCTGAGAAAATCACTTGGTGTTTGTGAGCTTTGATCGTTTCTTGCGTATTAAATTGGTGAAATTGTGTTTTGAAGTGTTTGATGATCTTACGAAGAAGAGGAAAATTACTGTCATGTCTGTTTGATTTAAGTATACTTAAATGATTCTTGTTCTGTGTCTGAACACTGTTTCTATTTCTAAATGCTTCAGTTTTTTAAGTGCACTTAAAACTCTACTTACTCCTTTGACAACTTTTATATGCACTTATATGCAAAAATAAAATTTGTTTGTCATGAGTATATGCTCGGGTCTAAGTTGGAAGGTATTCAGTTTCAGTTATAACGTCCTATGACACAAAGCCAAAAATCGTGCTTAAATACTCCTCTATGTGTACATAAGAGTATACCTAAATAAAGGTAGTCAAGGAGCTTGTTATATGAACAAAAGGATATCTAAACAACGTCCTAGGAGTTGTAAATGAATTGTTGAAAAATAAAAAATAAAAGAAAAAGAAGAGAGAAAAAGAAATAATGACAAAAAGTAATACAATAGAACATATTGTTTTAAATGGAGAACAAATTTCAGTAAGTGTACTTAAACAATCAGCCGTTTACAGTCTTTGACTAATTCTTAACGATCTGATTCTGCTTTGATTCCATTCATCATGTTTTATGTCAAGTTATTCACATTGATCTGACGAGTAATAACTGCACATGAGTGTTTTTCTCTCTTTCAAATTGACCGGCAGTTTTTTTTAAATGTGATGGGATGTTTTTGTGGGCTGATGTGAGTGGTGCAGTAAATTCAAAATTTTTCAAAATCCCTGAAATTTCTCTATAACTGCACTTAACTCCTTTTAAACCGTTTCATTTCACATAGTGCGCTCATCTCAGAAACCCTAACCCGTCTCTCTCGAGAAAAGAGTGGTAGTCTTTCCTTTTTGTAGATCCTTCATTCAAACAGAAAATACAGACTCGAAGCACCAAATTCGGTCTAAGTGCAGATGACACTCTAATGGTTGACGATCAGGAGGTCCGTATGGGAGATTTAGTCTTCACCCGAAACCCTTCACGTGTTAATGGCCGTCGATACAAGGTGATGGCTACAAAATTCTTTGCACCTAACAAGCGTGAGAACATGAGGCCAGCACTTATCCTGATAGCGACATCAGGGTTCCCTCTGCTTCGACCCCACAGCCTGACCCAGAGACCCACTCCACAGAGCCAAGAGATACATCAACCCCACAACGAGATACATGTCCTACCTCGATTCCCTCACCGAGTGTTGATCCGTCCACCATTCCACAGTCACCGGAGTCTGAGCAACCTATTCCGGTATCTGGTGCACGATCTCCTTTGTCCTCACGACGAGGTACTCCTCTTTCTGTCTCGAAAGCTTACTCCCACAAAATGTACAAGGAATCTTAGTTGAGTAGGCTTAGGACCCTTAAGGAAAGGGAGATTTTCTCTGAGAAAGGACTTAGCGTACACCAATCCCAGCATTTATCTGTGTGGGACTTACTGGTCAACAGGAAGTTGACAAACACAGTCACCACAGTGACCCCTATATGTAAGGAACTGATCTATGAGTTTTATACGAATCTAGCTCTTGAGATTGAAGATTCAGGCTCTGCTATTTTTGGTACCACATATGTTCGTGGTCGTGTTTTCAAGTTTAGCGCAGAGGTTATAAATGAGTTTCTGGGTATTTCACATACTCCGGTTACTCGAGCCAAGGAACTTCAACTGGACCTAGACATGGATGCTGTCACTAAGGAATTGACAGAGGGTCGGTTAACATCATGGTCAGGGCAGATTTCGAACTCAAAACTTCAATGGGAGTACGCGCTGTTGAACAAAATTTCACGCACGAATTGGGTACCGAACAAGAAATCAGATGCGATAAGACAGGATACAGTAGTTTTTCTTTACTGCTTGAAGAATGAAATTCCCATAAATTTTGGGAAAGTATTTTTGGATGTAATTGTTGGATTGGGGTTATCTAACTCCACAAAGTTCATTCTTCCATTTCCCTGTCTGATTCAGAACATTTTGGTTCAACAAGCGTATGATATAATTGGGAAAACCGAGGTTCGTGAGAATACTCCGCCCTGGATTATCTTGGAAAAGCGCTATATGGTGAAGATGCCATCTGCTTCGACAGCTGGGACTTCCAAGAACAGTGTAGTTCAGGATCTCACTGAACTGAGGCGGAACTTGAGTGCAACGCTAAGTGCAGTGCTCCGCACCATTGATGGCCTGATCTTACGCTCTCAGAGTAATCAAGTGCACTTATATTAGTATGTGATTGGATTTTGCTTATATTATGACTAATCTGGTTTGAAATCTTATCATATAAACAGGGGGAGAACTGCAGAGTGATGAAGACGAAGAAGAGGTGGATGTAGAGATTCGGGTGGAATCTTCTTCAAAGAAGAGCAAGAGAAAAAGGAAGAGGAACTGATGTGTTCTCACATGTTCTTCCTTTTATTTGAAGTGCATTTAAAGACAATTGCTTAAGTGTACTTAATGATTACTTTTCTATGCTTGAACTTTAAATGGTCTGGACTTAGGTTGTTAAATTTCGTATTGTGACTGTTATGTGTTTGAATGATTTTTATTGCATTATTTTGAATTCTGTGTGTTTGACTAATATATGTTTTTGTGATAAGAATTCAAAGGGAGAGATTGTGAATGCAGTAAAAATAGGATCGGAGTCTATAATTGTTGTTTCAGGAGGTTGAGACAATTAAGGAAGCTTGAATTTAAATTGAAGAGGACTAGAGTAAGTCAACGAGAAGACTAAGGAGAAGGAGGAGTCAAAGTGAATCGAGCGGATTCAAAGCTGAAGAGAGTTCAGCATGACAGCGCGGCGGAAGAACTGGGAGTGGTTGCTGAGCCGAGAGCAAGGCAGATAAGTTGACCTGGAAATCAAAAACAAGGTTGACGAATCTGACGAGTATCATTAGAGTATACGAAACAGAGAAAGAGAGTTCTTAAGTTTAGGTGTACTTAATTGGATACTGTACTGAGCAAGTAAACAATTGAGGTTGTATTTACGTCTAACTCAGGGGGAGTTATCCGTGGAGATCTTTAGTACTTTGTATAAACTGACAAGTGTACTTAAAGATTGACAAGTAAATAAACGTATACTGTTTGATATTTTCTAATCTCTTTGGTTATTGATTTAATTGTCATCTTCTACAAGTTTTCACATTTTATAAATGTTACAGAATTTGGGGTATTCATTTTTTAAACCACATAGTATGTGGAATAAGTTGTATAGCATAAACCAAAATTTGGGAACCAAATCAATATATAGTTTTTACTTAGAAATATTTAATAGTTTAAATTCAATCAATGTACGAAATAAATTACTAGAATTTTAAAAGATTTCTCTTATTTATAAAAAAAATCAATTTATAATTTCGAATAAATCCATTAGAATCTATCAAAATCTTAAACAATAAACTGAAATATAGAAAACAAATCAAATTCATAATAATGTCAACCAAAACCTTTAAATTCTTGTTCATATTCATAATAATTTCCAAAAAAAAAATCAATTTGATTATTAAAGAATCTATACATTATAAAATAAAATCACTTTTTACCCTTTGATTATATTGTTTTTTCCCGATTCTATCTGAATTTGGGTCTTATCCAATTAACACCTTGAAATTTAATCATAATTCTGTTTTCCCGAACTTTTTAATTTATATCAAAACCTATTTTCGTAAGATAAACATTTTACAAACTTGTTAAATTAATATAATCCTAAAACAACTAGTTCTTAAAGATATTTTTAATCCTAGCATATAAATTTATCAATTTTAATAATCTACGATGAAATCCAAATAAAAAAAATTCATTTTTGGGTTATTTTTAAATTGAGTTATGGTTAATTCATGGGTTATTTGTGTTGAGATTGTACCGATTTATAGGAACTACATGAACTTTATTAATATAATTTTGAGTACTCGTATTTTAAATTGTGTTAATTGTTTATGAGTTTTCGAACAATGTTTGAAATTAAGAATCATATGCTCAACATTGCCAAGATATGTATTCCATAACATAAGTTCAATACACAAGTTCCAAATACAAATTCAATATATAAGTTTAAAACATAAATTTAATTTATAAATATTAATTTTGAATTTGTAACCAATCTTAAATTGTTGCAAACCTTGCAAAACCAAAATAAAATTAACCATTATATGATTTTTTTTGAAAATTTTAGAAAATCATTAAATTAAAACAATATTTTATAATTTTCATAACAATCATTTAATTTGTATCGAAATTATGTTTAAGACATATTGCATTTATGTTTGAAATTTATGTTGTTAATTTATATTTTATAATAGATGTCTTGATAATGTTTTTACATCTTTTTAAAATTAAATCTCAAGGTGTTAAATAGAATGGGATCCAAAATCACAAGAAATTGGACCAAAACAACATCGACAATGTTGTTTGTCCCAAAATAGAATAAACTATACATCCAATATGAGTATTTCAAAAGAACACAAAGTTTCTCTATTGAAAAAAATAAAGATTTGAAATTGTTACATAATACATATAAAATATACCAAATTAGTGACGAGTAACCACTACAAACAATAGGCGATTTCCAACGGATATATCCCTTGGAAATCGCCATTATTCTGTTGAAAATAACGATTTCAACGGATTGCAACGGATCAGGATTCGTTGGGAATCCCTCGTTGCAAATCCGCATCCGTTTCGATTTGTAACGGTAGTGCAACGGATATTATCCATTGAAATCATATTAATGGAATTGCAGTGGATAAATTCGTTAGAGTTGGCAACGAATGCCCGTTAGAAATGGGGCAACAGATGCCCGTTACAAACAATGCAATAGACGGCCGTTGAAAGGTTGTAATGGATATCCGTTACACGTCCGTCGACACTGAAATGGTAGGAAATAGTTGTCTTCAACGGATACCCGTTGGCAGTGTGGCGGAAAATGGTAACAGATTTCCGTTGCAACGATGGCGGAAATTTCCATTTCAACGGATGCCTATTATAATTTTTAAAAAATATCAATAGACATCCATTGAAATATATACAAAGAAAATAATCTTTTTTTAAATAATTAATATAGAAGGGTTTACAAACTAAAAATGTAATTAATTTTAGATATCGTCTAAATTAGTCGAGCCTTCGTCGTCTCCGTGATCGCCAACACCTCATGAAGGTGTTGCATCAGAGTCGATTACCGGGTCTTGTCACGATGTTGTTTCCCTCATCGTCGTTGGCGGTTGATATGCTCGCCCGGTTAGCAATTCAATGATGCTCTCAATCTGACGCATCTTTGCTCGAGTTTCTTGAAGCTCCGATTGCATTACCTGAAGAGCATCTTGCGTTCCACAAAGTGTGGTTTCCAGATGCTTGATACGTCGTTCTTGTGTGTAACTCTCTTGAACCAAGGGGTATCGTCATAGCGTCTTTTGAAGCGAACCGATATCGTATAAACGCCCATTATACGGTCTAACAAACTACAAAATTAAACACGTTAAAGTTAGCATCGTTAAAAACATTTTATTAAAATAAAAAATTATAAATAATAATCTTATTATTTACCTCCAAATAAATTTTGTCCTTTTGTACAAGACTGAGATCGTCGGGAGTTGAACCACAGGCTTGTGATTGCTATGTGATCTTATCCGCCATACCTTTCACGGTCCGTTCTACCCGAGGGTCGATGAGTTCGGGTTCGTCGCTCTCTTCCCCGAAAATAGACTTCTTCTTGGCATGAGTTTCTACAACCAACTCAAGATGAGTCGGTTCTCATCCCATTTTGTGCATCTTTAATATTATAGTTATATAATTAGATAACAATTCTATATAATAATAAAATTTAAATAATGAATTAAAATAAATTTTACCAATTCTTTCTTTCGTTTTAGAAATGATTTGGCTCCCGAAGTATGGCGATGCGGTCCATCTCCAGGAACCTTCTCGCTATACCGATATTTCTTGGCTTTCTTGCTCTTGGCCTTGAAGTTCTTGGACTCCCAATGTTAGACGAGTTGGTCGAAGACCTCGTCCTTGGCCCATGTCGGTTTGGTATTCTTCTTGTAATAGTTGTGTTTGGCGTTTGTTCATCATTAAGCGCAACCGGACTTGCATGTTGTGCATCCAAACAGTGTAGATGCGCGACATATCCTTCTTTCGCCATCTATATGCGCGCTACAAAATTAAATTAAAATAAATTAGTTAATAGATAAAATTATATACCAATTTAAAAGTTAAATTATATATTAAAGTTTTACATACGATGAATGTACATCACCATCGGCGGCGTATGACTTCTGGCATCACTTGCTAGGAATAATTCAATCGATCTTGTAGCAGTGCTTGGATGATGTTATTGTTTGTATGTTTCAGAACATCATCCACATCAAACCTGCACGTGAAAATCAAATTATTAGATAATATTTATAACTAAAAATAATATAAATCATGTAACTACCGTCTTACCATAACGTCACATTAGGACGTTCAGGATCAATAATTGAGACAGAAGAACGCTCGTCGAAACTATCAATTAGAGCATCTATGTTCACCATATCATTTTTTTATTAAAAATATCGGTGGTACCGATATAGATGAAGTAGGCCGATTAGGTGGCGATTGAGGTGGTGGCGGGGCTCCTGCCAAACCTGCCAACATACCACCGCAATCGATGAATCGTCTCGCTCTCATTTTGTATTGTTTATAAGTGTTTAAGTATTTGAGAGTTTTGTGTTTGAGATGATTTTTGTTTTGAAAATGTATTGAAGAATGAACTGTTCAACGAATAATATAGTGAAATTTCCAACGGACATCCATTGAAAATTACGTCAACTCAACGGATGCAATTAATTGATGCGACTCTTGGGTTCTCAATGAGCATCCGTTGGAAATTGCAACGGATTCCCATTGAGAAAGATTTTTACAAGGAAACGGATGCCACAACAACGGTACGTCTCCTTTTGTAACGGGCGTCCATTGCAATTTCCAACAGGTTCCCCTTGAGAACCATAACCGATGTTGTAGGTGTAGACTAGCCATGATTAAATCTGTCAATGGGCATCCGTTGCAAATTTCAACGGATGTCCGTGAAAACATTCCCAATGGGTATCCGTTGCAAACCAGCACTTGGTATTCGTTTGCGGAGACCAACGATCATCCATTGGCATCCTGAACAATTCATATTTTTTCTTCGGTAGCTTCATCGATTGGCGAGTCTTCCTTCAATTGTTCATTAAATTCATCGTCGTTTTCATCTTCTGCATCTCCCGGTTCAACGTCCTCATAATTGCGTTGTATTCTCCATCTATGTCAGTTCTTGCAAGAATCTCCTCCCGATTGTCTGTATCAATTGATCGTATTGGCTCCGAATGATCTGTTTGCAACAAATCTTCTTTTTTACTTGTGCTTATAACTCGTCACGACTTGAGCTTTACAACGACCCACCACTCCTCTCTTCGACGTTTCAATGTTGTTCGATATTGCATGTAACATATTTGATCTGCTTGATCTATTATGATGAATGGATCATACTTACAATATTGTCTTGCCGGATTGATATCAATTTCTCCACATCAATTTTTTCGTGTACCACATCTTGCAGTTGGGTCGAACCACTTACATTTGAAAAACATTACCTTCAATCCAATGAGACCGAGATATTCCACCTGTAGGATTTGGCGCAAAATGTTTTAGAAATTATCATCCTCTATTTCACTATTAACGTAAACACTATAATTGAATATGCTTCTATGTTTTCCATGTTCGTACATGTGGAATGTGTATCCACGAGTAAACAAAATTGGCCAACACATAATATTTCATGCAAAACCATTAGTCAAATCTTTTAACCATATAGGATGTCTCTCATCAAAATATTTGACCTATATAACATAAAAAACAAATGAATAATTTATAACATAATAACATTTTATTTTTTATATATATAAAATGTACGAATATACGTTTACTTATGTAATCTCTCAACCACGACCCATAATGTTGAAGTTTCATTTCCGTTAGTTCATCTGCATTTAGATGATGATATGTACCCATTACTTCTTCATCAAATATCCTGTAATGAAAGAACATTAACACATATATTTTTAAATATATATTTGTGTTTATAAGATCGATTTTCATTGATATGTACCTTTCAAAAGATAATAGGTCTTGAAAATTTAGTAATATATATGTGTGGATGTGATTATATTTTGTTGGTGTTAGCCAATATTCTTCGGATTTACCTCCAATATGTCGAATCAGTGTAAATATCTCAGAAAATGTGCCAAACTGGGGATTATATTGTTAGATAGTTTATGTACAGATAGTTTATGTGATCTTCCTCTGAGCATCCTTGTTTTGTCGGAATATGCGACTCGAAATAAAATATGCTGAAATATATAAATTCTTTCAGCAAGTACTGTTTAACAATAGATCTTTCGACCGCTGCTTTGTTTTTCATTTTCTTCTTTAGATGACAGAAACCATTTGAAAAGGATACATCCATCTGAATTGAACCGACCCACTGATTATTGCCTCATCTGGTAAATATATTAGAAAATATTCCATGACATCAAAGAAAGAAGGCGAAAAAACTTTTTCCAATGAGCATAATACTTCAAAGATATTGTTTTTCATTAATTTCAAGTTATCCCTTTTTAAATTTTTGGAACATATGTCTCAGAAAAATATGTTAATTCCGCATAGCACATCGTAAACGTTACATGGTAAGAGCTCGATAAATGCAATTGGAATGAGTCGCTACATAAAAACGTGACAATCGTGACTTTTCAACTCGATCAGCCTCAAACCAACAATATCAACGCACCGAACAATGTTCGATGCATATCCATCTGGAAACTTCATGTCTTCTTTTAACCACCTTAATAATGCGATTTTCTCCGGTCCAGGCAATCTGAATACTGGGATAGGTACCCTTCCATCTCTTAACTCCAACTCAGGGTCTTTGATTTATTGTCTTCAAATCTTTTCTTGATTGTATAATCCTTAGTTTTCCCCATCACATTCAAAACAATGTTGATGATGTTATCGAAAAAGTTCTTTTCGATATGCATAACATCCAAATTATGACGTAATATCAGTGAGTTTCGATATGGTAGTTCCCAAAAGATACTATGTTTATACCAGTTATGCCATTCACCTTGGCCTTTTGGTTTTCGATACCCACGATCTCCACCGCATTCTATTGATTCTTGTAAATATCCCATTGTGTTTAATCGTTCGTAAAGGATTTGTATTCCGGTTTGCATGCACGCTGCCTCTTCTTGTTGTACCACTTTCTTTCGAAATTTTTTAATCTTTTCTGAAAGCATGTCCATAGAGAAGAAATCTTCTATGACAATCAAACCAACATGGTTTCTTCCCATGTACTAGTTGAAATGAATCTATGTACTCCATACAATAAGGACATGCCAATCTATCATTCATACTCCATCTAGATAACATTCCATAGGCACAAAAGTCGATAATTGTCCACAACAAAACCGATTTCAATGTGAAATTTTGCTTCGTACTGATGTCATAAGAAAGAATTCCATCATTCCATAAATATCTTAATTCATAATCAATGGCTGCAAAAAGACATCAAAACTTTTCTTCGGATGATCTAGTCCTAGAATCAGCAACGTCAGAAACATTACTTCTATTTTCAAACACATATCGGGAGGCAAATTATAAGAAGAAAAAATCACCTGCCACGGATTGACTTCCAGATCTTCCATATGGACTAAAACTATTGGTGCACAGACAAAGATAAACATTTCTCGTCTTATACACAAACTCGGGAAATATTTCATTGAAATCTTTCCAAGCCTCATCATCCGATGGATGTTGCATTATCCCTTCGCCTATCGAGTGTTCTGCGTGCCATCTCATTGTCACAACGGTTTTTTACGATTCAAATAACCTTCTCAACCTGTTTGTTGCAGGCATATAGAAAATTTATGTTTACAATACATATTTATGTAAAGATAATTTTTTTGGACGAAATCTGCTTGCACCGCAAAATTTGCATTCCAACATGTCTTTATCATTTCCCTAAAATATGCAACTGTTTCTACAAACATCATTTTTTTCATGTAGCATTTCCAAATCTTTTAAAACATTCTTTGTTTTGTAGTATGTCTCGGGGGTCTGATTATGTTCCGGTAAATATTCACGTATGGTTTCGCAAAATGAATCCATACAATTTTCAGCAACATTGTAGTCTGTTTTTATTCTCATGAATCATGATGACAAAGATAAACGAGACTAACCTTCAACGGAAAACATCCATTGCAAATATCCATTGGCCGGTTTTTAGGGTTTCCAATGACGGTTCAACGGATATTTGCAATGGATATTTTCCGTTGGAGGTCCGTTTCCAATCGCAACGGATTGTTACAGATGTTAATCCATTGATCATTCTAGGAAATCCGTTGGCTTCCATTGAAAATTGTCAGCAACGGACGGATCCGCTGATATGTCTATTGCAAATCGCGTGTTTTTAAGTGAATATTTGACACAGCATTTTTAACCCTAAAGATTCACATTTCATAAAAAAGAAAAACATAAAAAGTAAAACATTTTAAAAGACTAACATGTGCACTTTGTTAAGTTTTTATTTCTTTATTTTCTTTAATTGTTTATTTTTGTTTATGTTTTGTATATAAAACTGAAAAATGTATTATTTTTTAATCAATAAAAAGTTTTATTTTTGTAGAACCTTTTATATCTTTCTCTCCTTTTCTTTTTTATAATACGATCCTGATATGGTATCACAATTATCGTCGCTTTGGCTCGTGCGAACCCCTTTTTTCATCACCAATTTCTGATCTTCTTGGTGATTTCTTTCAATTTCTACCTCATCTTCATTTTTTTCTTCCAAATTTCTCTTTAAATATCTGATAATGTCGATGGACTTAACTCTATATCTTCTGATTCAATCCAACCATTACAAGACCGATACTAAAATTGCCTTTATCTTAATGCAAATGACACTAGTTATGTTGTTCTAGTTTTTTAGAGGTTTTTCTAACTAACAAAAAATATTGAAGGAATCGATGAAGATGACCTTGAATAGAAAAAAATGGGATTTATTAGTAGTAAGATCGTTTTACCTTCCTCAAATCATGTTGATTTTGAAACGTTGCTAAGATGCAACAAAATCGCTTATTATTTTTGTGTGTAAAGAGATCGCCAATAGTAGTATGATGACTATTGTGTTGGCTGTATGACATAATCTTTTTTTTATAGGTATAACTAGAGTAATTTCCCATACAATTTTGGAATTGAACAAGATTTATAAAATTTAACTCATGATTTATGGATTTGAATGTCTTTTATACTAAGTTGATCACGTTTTGGTAATAAATTAAAAGTTTAGAGGACTTTTCCTATTACTTCCAGAAGAAATACGAATGTACTCTTGATGCACAATTATGTCGTAAAGAGGAAAAAAATATATGTCAAATTTCTTTATAGTTATGAACGATTCTTTTGCATCGAATCAAATGTTAGATTTTATAGATAGATCCTTTATCTAATGCTTCAAAAGCGTTTAACTTTGTTGTTATAGATAAACAACAACGTGTTGCGTTACCACCACCTAATGCTGTAGTTTTTTAAACTAACATTAATACTGCTAATAATCAACTTCCTAATCAACTTCAATATAATCTTATAGACCAAAGGGTTCTTCTACTTCACGATCTAAGCCATGCATTGTTTGCTTTCATTATGGGATTGTAGTCACCTAGTCACAACATGCTACAAATTGCATGGATATCTATCTAGATACTGGTTCCTAATACCAAATGTTTCAAGGTCTAGACACCATATCATCCATTTTTGTAGTGCTTGAGTTAATGCTTTGCTTTCTGATTACATTTCTATAGAAATTTTTCCTTTAGTATCCTTAATTAACCTTCTAGTCGAATGGTTGATTTGGTGATTCAAGATAACCTGCAATAGTTTGTCTTTCATTTACATTCTATCATGAACGATGTTCTTGATGCGATTCAAAGTTAAACAAATATTAACCTAAACTACCCGCAAGTGAACGACACGTGTGTAGTACTCTAGGTGTCGATCCCACAAGGACTGCGCAACACAACCTAAACTCAAACTATGAATCAAACTTGGAAACGAACGAATATTGGTTTTAAGGTTGAAATACTAAAAACAAATAAATTACGAGTTATTAACAGTGAGACAAACGTTCTAGGAATCCGGTTTCACCATGCAATCCCAATTAAGTGAGACAAACATTCTACCGAAACCAACAATCAATCTATCTAATCATGCAATTCCAATTAAGTTATCTAAGACAGACGATCCTAATATGATATCTACCCTCTCTCAAGGCATAGAAACGTGACCTAGTCAAGTTATCCCCTACTTTTGTGGCTGACACCTTAAGCCAATTGATGTGTTATCAAAGTTAAACAAATAACCTAAACTACCCGCAAGTGCACGGCACATGTATAGTAGTTCAGGTGTCGATCCCACAGAGACTATGCAACGCAACGTAAACTCGAACTACGAATCAAACTTGTTAACGAACGAAATATGGTTTAAGAATGAAATACTAAAAGCAAATAAACAAACTAGTTCTTGAAAATGAGACAAACGTTCTAGGAAAGCGGTTTCACCACAAGACTACCGAAACCAACAATCAACCTATTTATCATGCAATCCCAGTCAAGTTATCTAAGGCAGACGATCCTAATATGATATCTACCCTCTCTCGAAGCATAGACACGTGATCTAGTCAAGTTACCCCCTACTTTCGTGGCTGACACCTTGAACTAAATCCATAATACCTGTGATTCATCCGTTTTACCCTCAACCGCTGCTACCCTACTTTTGTAGCCTAACCTCGGTTGTTCTAAACCTGATCTTCTAGGACTAGAATTCTCCTTTCGATCCTTCTCCTAACCCCTAACACATGCATCTACGTGGCCATCGTAAACACAAGTAAATTAAACACTGAGATAAAGGATAGATAAACGAAAACAGGAAGATGCATTCAAAGATAAATCGAAAGTGGTTCCGGGATAGCCAAGGGCTAATCCCTTCTCCTAGAACAAACAAACTACTCTCTCATGCGTCCGTAAACAATCATAAACGAAATAGAAGGTCTAAGGAACATGAAAACCAAACAAAACCGAAGTGTGAAGTTGATCTCCAATGCTCCTCGTAAGTCTCCTTCGCAAGAACCTTCTTCTTCTCTCTACGTGTGCTCTGTCTTTTTTCTCTTTGTTTTTGTACGAATTGGGCTGCTGAAGCTTTCCCATTTTTTCCCTCTTTCATGTCTCAGTCATGATACATAGGGTCTCTTTGTTTCAAACTTTTCTAATAATCTTATTTATATCCAAAAGCTTGCAAAAGACCTTAATTGCTATGTTTGTTTCGATAAACGTTTCCTCTTTATTTTCCATCCATGTAGCTCCTAGTCCTCTTCTTTAACCATATTTCCATTTGGTTTAAGTAGCCAACACGTTCCTTTTCTTGTTTTGCTAAATTTCCTTTTTCACTAGTTTCTAGTTTTTCGGTTTCTATTTTCTTCATCAGCTTGTATTTCATTTTCCTCTTGTGCAACAACGATTTCCTTTTCCTTTTTCCTTCTTTTCCTCTTTGCTTTCCTGCCTTCTTTCTTGTTCTTGCATTTCCATTAATTTTTCTATCAGTCATTTCCATTTTCTATCTTTGACGGTTGGTGTTTCCAATTCTAGTGTAGGCGGCAATCTTTCCATTTTTGTGTAGGCGGTTGGAAGTTTACATTTTGTTCTAGCAACTTTCTCCTATTTTATATAGACCATGTTCCTTTTTATTTTCCAACCGTACGATAGATAGGGGTCAGCTTTCTTTGGCATCTATGCCCCCTGCCCTCCAAACAGAATGGGAGCCTTTCAGCTCGTACTGCTCACACTCCTTGATCTTCACGTCACCTCCTCCACCATAGTGTGAGCTGCTCCCAGCTCCGACAAGCAAGGACTACTTCCAAATTAGCTTTCAACAACGTCAACAACACCACAAAAAAAGTAAACAATGGTTGCCCTAATCATAGGTGAAATCCCTTCGCTTCGCGCCAGGTTTGGAAACCGTAAGTCAGGCTCCTTTCGCCTCTCAGAAGCGGCGAGCAGCAAGCTTCAAAAGGGAAAAGTGCTTTTATAAAGAAAAATAAGCCAGGGGGGCTGGTTAGGAATCGCAAGAATTGAGAAGTCCTCCGGGTGGGGTTCAGAAATAGCCAGATTAGCAGGAGTAAGGGGGGCCCCACCCTGAAACAAAGAAAGGTGTACATAAATAAAGAGGCTGGTTATGGCCTTTACTTGATAGGGCTCCTTTACCATCCGGGAAGAGGGGAGGCCCCTCTCTTGCGGAAGCCCTGCCCACCCTTCTCTATTTTTAGGGATCCCTCATATTTTTTATTTCAGGCTTCCCGGACTCGTAATAGACGACTAAGAACAAGAAGAGGGTCAGTAGTCTCTGCCGTTGCGGGTCCTTCTCCTTCCGCTGAGACGAACCTCTTTTTTTTGTTTTGTTTGTTCACCGCGGCACGAAATCATGAAGAAGCTGGAATAACTCAGAAAGAGAGTGGCGCCTAGCCGTTGAGAGCGTCTATTATCTTTGTAAAGGAAAAATTCGATCTTGGACTGGCCCCCTTTGCATGACCTAGAAAGATAAAGAAGTCCATGATACTATAAGGCCTCTAAACTCCTCCCTCAGGACACTATTGCGTTGCCCATGGGGACGGGGTAGCCCCGACTTCCATAGGTCCTTGGTTCGACCTCCTAATGAGAATTGAGGTCCTTGCGCGGGCGTCTCATCCCTAAGACTTGCTTGCTCTGTATGGAGTGCCCTGTGGTTCCTCGAGTGCCAGCCGCAGAGAGGAATGCCATCAACTAGGGCGCTATTGGCCACTAACCACTCGCTCGCCAGCCGCTCGGGCTCCGCGTTTCAAGTTCGTTATCCTAACCGTCCCCTCTGCTCCACCGGGGGCCTGGCCCCTTCTTCTATCTTATCTACTGCGTTGCTCCTCGGCTCCCTACAGCTCCAGCCATTTTCCATTTTTGCTCCAACCATCGAAAGTTATGTGATTCATCCGTTTTACCCTCAACCGTTGCTACCCTACTTCCATGGCCTAACCTCGGTTGTTCTAAACCTGATCTTCTAGGATTAGAATTCTCCTTTAGGTCTTTCTCCTAATCTCTAACACATGCATCTATTTGGCCTTCATAAATACAAGTCATTCAAGCACTCAGACACGGAATAGACAAACAAAAACGGGAAGTTGCATTCAAAGATAAATCAAAAGCGGTTCCGGGATAGCCAAGGGCTAGTCCCTTCTCCTAGAACAAAACAACTACTCGCTCATGCGTTCGAAAGAAAACATAATCGAAATAGATAGTTTAAGGAACATAGAAAAACAACCAAAACCGAAGTCCCTGGTCGATCTTTAACGGCCTTGATTGTTACCTGCAAGTCTATCACGAACAGCTTCCCTATCTCTAACTCATTCTGTAACTCTCTCTCTCTCTCTAACGACTGTGTTTTTCCTCCCCAAACTTAAGTGAACGAACCCTGACTCTCCTCCTTGTCTTTCCTTTTTTCTTTCTTTCCTTTTCTTCTCTTTTTCCTCTTTGGCCGTTCACTTCCTTTCCTCTTCTTTCCTCTTTGTTGTACCTTGCTGTTTTTGTGAGTTTTTCGTTCTTCTTTGCATTGATTTCTATTCTTGAGTAAGTGGACACATTTCCATTCTATTTTCAAGCCATATAACTCTCATTCCTCTTCTCTAACAATGTTTCCTTTTTGTGTAGGCAACTAACCACTTTCTTTTCCTCTTTCCCGCAAGTTTCCTTTTCTTGTTTTTGCAGGCGACGGACGCGTCCCGTGCAGGCTGGAGTTTGTGCCCCATGCGGGATCCCTTGCTGGTGCTGGATCTGCTCGGGCTGATGCACAGCCCGAGCTGTGCTGTTTCTACTGGAACTAGTGCCCCGCGCGGGCTGATGAGTGCCCCGCACGGGCTGAGGGCTGCCTTGAAGACCCATGCGTGCTGAGGAGTGCCCCGACCCGTGCTAGAGTTTGCTGGAGGTTGTAGCCCGCACGGGCTAGGTGAATGCCCCGCATGGGCTGTGTTAGTCCTTACCGATACTCGTCCCGTTTGCTCTATTATGATTCTCGATGTTAGTACTTTTTCCCGTGTACATCCTTTAGCTCCAAAATGAACCAAATATGCATTAAAACATGTAAGAACACGAAAAAACGAAAACGAGTAAAACGGATACAAAATCATACGTAAACAACGCATCTATATCGTAAACATCTCTAAAATTGTGCAAAAAATACGTATGATAATGAAACGATCAAAATCCCCCATACTTAAATGTTTGCTTGTCCCTAAGCAAACGTAAACGTAGAACACTTGGAGTATACAAAAACCGAGATTCCCCGTTCTCCTAGAAATACCGCTAAAGCGAATCTATCCGATCAACTAGCAAGAGAGCAATTACGGCCTAATTAAATTTTTAGTCTTCATCCTAGGTTCACCAAGGCTACCTACGAGAAAGTAAATCGAAGGTAAACTAAATAAGCCACCGTAACTCTCTCCACCAAATAAGACTTCAGACAAATGCTAAACCTAGAACAATCGAGGATACTTGTTTCTTTCCGAGCTTCTTTCTTTCTTTATTCTCTTTTCTTTTTCTTTTTTCTTTTTTTTTCTTTTTATGTCTTCTTTTTATCTTCTTTTTTTATGTTGTGCAGACATACAAGGCTTCTAGGACGTCGGATTTGAAGGGATCCAGCCTCTACTTAGACCCAGACTACCGATGACGGTATACTCATGCATCTCGTTTAAGAGTGCAGTGAAGTAGGGACGTTTTTGCCATGCCCTTAGGACGTATAAAGATGATTTCCAACCCATCACATAGACCCGAACCATCGAAAGAGTATCAAGGTCGATGCACTCATATCGATTTTAGATCATGCTTTTAGGCATTATTTCTATCCACAACGGAGTGTTAGTGTGCGCTCTTAATCTGCAAAATAAGCTCGATTTTATACGATCTAATAGTCCTCATAAAAAAGAAGTAAAACATCGTCTATACGAATTATGACCATCTGGATAGAGAGAATAAACGATAAACTAGCCTAGCAACCTCGTTTAAACCTCCCACAAGCAACACTAGGATTCCCAAAGAATTACGACCTATTGTTTTTCAGCCGACTAATAAGCTCTAACGTTTAGGAAAAATCTAGCTCAAACATGCAAAATCTCACGGAAAAGGCAAACTTCATAAGTATCCTAGGTTCACGGTTCATCTCAAAACGTGACACCGGACAAGTGCCTAGGACAACTCTGACTCACGAAAGCAAAAACAATCTAAAAACTATGAAATCAAAGAGAAAATAAAAGAAAATGAAACGAAGTCACCTGAAAAACGTGAGCTGCTCCCCGGACTTGAATTGAACGATGTCCTCGACTTGAAGCTCCGATGGAGGGCAAGAGAAGTGAAGTCACTTTTTGTGGAGGTATTTTTTGTGTTTTTTTGTGTTTTTCTTTTTTTTTAATTAACTGAGTGTTAAACTAAACAACTAAGAAAAATAGAAACAAACAGCTGGACTGCCTCCCAGAAAGCGCTTATATAACGTCTTTAAGCTTTGACGTCTCCATTTTTCATGTGTGCGCGATGAATAGATTGGAAAGGGAAATGGAGTTTCCACTTTCGATCGGTTGAGCGGCTTGGTAGAGCTTTAGTCGCTGTCCATTAGCTTTGTATGTTCCACTCGAATCGCTCCATAGTTCCACTTCTCCATGTGTGAAGACTTCTTGTACCTAAAAAGGACCAGACCAACGAGAGCATAGGTTGCCCGAGAAAAGCTTAGGACGAGAATTGAAAAGTAGAACTAAATCACCTAGTTGGAAGTCATGAGGTAGGGTCTTTTCGTCGTGCCATCCCTTAGTCACTGCTTCTTCCTTTGGGACGCATGCACAAATCCAATCGTTCACTGCCCGAGGTTGGATAAATGATATATGTATCAAAATTTTTTATGATGTCTTTTTCCATTACCTCTTGCAAGTACGATGCAGCCTCCTTTGAGTTTCGACGGAAGGTTCGTGGCTATTTTCCGTATAATTTTCGTGCATACATATTGAAGAGTTGACTTTCTGATGCGTATCAGAGTTAAATATAACCTAATCTACCCGCAAGTGCACGGCACGTGTGTAGTATTTTAGGTGTCGATCCCACAGAGACTACGCAACACTACCTAAACCCGAACTACGAATCAAACTTGCTAACGAAAGAGTGGTGATGAAGAATAAAATACTGAAAGTAAACTAAACTACTTGGGTTCTAACGATAAGATAAACGTCCTAGGAAACCGGTTTCACCACAAGACGACCGAAACCAACGATCAACCTATCTACCATGCAATCCCAGTTAAAGCTATCTAACGCGGACGATCCTAACATGATATCTACCCTCACTCAAGTCATAGACACGTGATCTAGACAAGCTGCCCCCTACTTTCGTGGCTGACACCATGAACTAAACCCATAAACTCTGTGATTCGCCCGTTCACCCTCAACCGTTGCTACCCTACTTTCGTGGCCTAACCTCGGTTGTTCTAAACCTGACCGTCTAGGACTAGAATTCTCCTTTCGGTCCTTCTCCTAATCCCTAACACATGCATCTACGTGATCAGCGCAAACACAAGTAGATTTAAGCACTCAGACAGAGAATAGATAAACTAAAACGGGAAGATGCATTCAAAATAGATCAAAAGAGGTCTCGGGATAGCCAAGGGCTAATCCCTTCTCCTAGAACAAACAAACTACTCGCTCATGCGTCTGTAAAGAAACATAAACATAGTAGAAAGTCTAAGGAACATAAAAACCAAACAAAACCGAAGTGGTGGTGCTTGATCTCCAATGCTCCTCGCTTATCTCCTCGCAAGAATCTGCTCTAACTTCGCTGAATTCTTCTCCTCTGTATGCTTGCTGTAACGGCGTCTTTTTGCCTCCTTTTAAGCCTCCTAAGTCGGTCCAATTGTTGCCCTAATTGCCCCACGAGTTCCCTTATGTTTTAAGTTAAGTTTACTTAAGTTTTGAGCAGTTTCGGGCCGCTACCCGCTCGGGTAGTGAGTGTACCCGCTCGGGTGCGGCTAGGGCAGTTCGTGCGCGTCCTGTGGTGCTGGAATGGTGCCCGATCGGGCATGGCATGTGTGCCCGCTCGG
The DNA here is from genome assembly GCA_036759665.1 of Gynandropsis gynandra. Lineage (NCBI taxonomy): Eukaryota > Viridiplantae > Streptophyta > Magnoliopsida > Brassicales > Cleomaceae > Gynandropsis > Gynandropsis gynandra. The sequence goes on from CM071869.1 coordinate 32,861,176, forward strand.
GCACAAGGCAAAATGGTCCTAAATGCTTGCCCGAGTCGTGCTAAATGGTCCACACAATTGGCCGTAGGTTTTGCCCGATCGTGCAAGGGTTGTGCCCGACCGGGTGAGGCTTTTCCATGCTCAATCTCGTCCCGTTTGTCCCGTGATGATCCCCAAAGTTGCTCCTTAGCTCCATGCATGTTCCTTTAGCTCCAAAATAGTCCAAATACGCGTAAAAACCTGTAAGAACATGAAAAGCACGAAAGCAAGTAAAACGGATACGGAATCATACGTAAAACATCACATATGTATCAAAAACGTCTCCTAAATCGTGCAAGAAATACGTATGAAAACGAGATGATCAAAATCCCCCAGACTTGAATGTTTGCTTGTCCCTAAGCAAACGTAAACGTGGAATACATGGGGTATGAAAATACGAGAATCCCCCTTCTCCTAGAAATACCGCTAAAGCGAACCTAACCGATCAACTAGCAAATCGAGAGCAAATTCGGCCTAATCGAGTTTTCAGCCTTAATCCTAGGTCCACCACGGTTACCCATAAGAAAGTAAATCAAAGGAGACTAGACACGCTACCGTAACTCCCTCCACCAGACAAGACTTCAGACTATGCTAAACCTAGGTCAACCGAGGATACTTGTTTCTTTCTTTCCGAGCTTCTTTCTTTCTTTTTCTTTTCTTTTTCTTTTTCTTCTTTTTGTTATTCTTTTTATGAATTTTCTTTCTTTTGTTTTCTTTTATTTTTTTCTTTTCCATTTTTTTCTTTTCTTTTCTTCTTTTTCTTTGCATACACACTAGGCTTCTAGGACGTCGGATTTGAAGGGACCCAGCCTCTACTTAGACCCAGACTACCGATGACGGTATACTCATGCATCTCGTGTGAGAGTGCAGCGGAGTAGGCGGCTTTTTATGCCTTGCCCTTAGGACGTAGAAAGATGATCGCCAACCCACCACTTAGACCCGAGCCACCGAAGGAGTAACAAGGTCGATGCACTCATATCGATTTTTGATCATGCTTATTAGGCACTATTTCTATCGACAGCGGAGTGTTAGTGTGTGCTTTTCAATCTGCAAAACAAGCTCGATTTTATATGATCCAATGATCCTCAATGTAACCAAAGTAAAGTGTCGTCTACACGAAGTATGACCATCTGGGTAGAGAAAATAAACGACAGACCAGCCTAGCAACCTCGTCTAAACATCCCCACAAGTAACACTAGGATTCCCAAGAACTACGACCTATTGTTTTTCAGCCGACTAATAAGCTCTAACGCATAGGAAAACCTAGCTCAATCATGCAAAGTCTAACGGAAAAGGTCAACCTCTTAAGCATTCCTAAGTTCAGGGTTCATCTCAAAACGTGGCACCGGACAAGTGCCTTGGGACGACTCTGACTCAATGAAAACAAAAACAAACTAAAAATCGCAAAAATAACCTAAAAACTAAAAATCAAAGGAAAATGAAACGAAATCACCTGAAAAACGTGAGCTGCTCCCCCAGACTTGAATTGAACGGCGTCCTCGACGTGAAGCTCCGATGGAGGATGAAGGAAGTGAAGCACATTTTTGGTGTTATTTTTTTTTTTTTGTTTTTGTTTTTTTTACCGAGTATTTAACCTAAA
>CM071869.1:32881167-32901479 GCA_036759665.1 Gynandropsis gynandra
AAGGGGGAGGGGGGGGGGGGGGTACTAGTCTTGGGTGCAAAGTGTTTTATGTTATATTTATATATCATATATGAATATTGTGAGTGAGTGGTTGGATGTGAGGAGATCGTACATGCATCGGTCTTTAACGAATGCGTTAATCGTACTTACCTTTTTTGTGGACTGTTTGGATGACAAGGAATGGCGACATGAATGACAAATAAGGAGTATGGGCCGAGGGTCACGACAAGTTCTTCTACAGCAATAAACTTCTATCCCTATTTTTACTCTAGATTAAATTAAATCTCGAGACATTATTCTAATGATTGTATTTGGATTTTGCACGTTTTGAATATTATTTAATAAAATACTCCTTTTATATAGTAAACATATGACATGTGGCCACTTTAGTGGATATTCCCAATCTCGAGAGGGGGATTTCAAGTTTGGGGTGTAATATCTTTTTCTAGTCACATACTCTTGCTCTCAAGATTTCTTCTGATAACTTTGTAAAATTGAGGGTCTTGGAGCTCGCTGCCCTTTTACAGAATATTAGGCGTAGGTGAATTTATAAAACAAAGTATAACTTTGATGGTATGTTTGATACATATAAAGTTAGCTTAATGACAAAACATTATACACAACTAGAAAGGATAGATTACATAGATGTTGAGTTTTTCTTTTGGAATAAGCGGATGGATACCTAGTATGAAATTTCAAGCTTTAGTCATTATTATGCGATCTTGTCGAATCGTGAATAATAATCTAGGATTGCTAAGTAAGTCTTTTGGATATCGATTAGTCTAGTAGTTGTGCATGAAAACATGATCTATATTTGTATTTCACCTCCTAGTTTTGAGTACCAAGTATACATATCTCCGTGTATATCGTTCATTCCTTGTTTGTTGGATATATTTTACCGTTCATTCTCTATAGATTATTAGATTCCATGCGCTTATACTCCACTGTCAATATGTATAAGTTTCTAACTATTTTAGGTTACATTGACATGAGTACATCGAGATCGATGGTTTGGGTCTAAGTGGTGGGTTGAGGCGCTATTCTACGTCCTAAGGGTTAGAGTTGATGCGTAATCTTTGGTATAAAAAAAAGCTTTTCAATGACGAACCTCTTCACTCCGCTAAGGATACAAGACCTTATGAGTGTGCCATCGGCAGCCTGGATCTAAGTAGAAAGCTTTCCCTCTTCGACTTCGACGTCCTAGAAACCAAGCGCACATCTTCAAAGAAGAAAATGGTGGAAACCGAAAAAAACAAGAATATAAAAGAACGAGGAAATGATTGTAATGGCATCTCGCGTAAGCATAGGGGAATTGGTATGGAGATTGCTTGGACATTGTCTAGGGGTATGAAATGGACATAGGTTATGTGTAGGGTTGCATGGCTCGTGATTTTGGGTCGATAAAAGTCTGAACTAGGTACGATTAGGTTTATGTTCATGTGACATGTTGTTTTGCATGATGACTAATCCTTCGAAGTATTTGTGCTAGTATTCATTGTTATCTAATGGGGAACATCTAGATGCATGAAGAACAAATGGGGAATTCAACCTCTACTATCGGAAACAATGGGAACTCAACCTCTATTGACGGAAATGACTCTCCCGATACCTAAATACTCTATCTAGGATATAAACGTACTCACCTCTCGATGCAGTAAATCTATAATCTAAACGCATGAAGATCAATGGGAGTTCTACCTCGATTATTACCGTTCCTAAATAGATTAACCGAACGACCAAGATTCTCATTAATCTAATTCATTCGAAGGTTAATCCCGAGACTAAAATGTGACTCTCCCGATGTCTAGACGAATCTCTAATCTCATTCAAACATTTCTAATCTCACTCGAATGGATCTAGTCTCATTCAAACATGAAATCAACAAAGTATAAAAACAATACGCACACTACAACCTATCAAACCATACGATTGAACAAAACCGAAATGAAGCATTAAGAACCAAACAATCCATTACATAGCATCCCTAACCCGTGATAAATAGAACTACTACTCGGAAATCATAGAGAAACAAACACAAAATTCATCTTCCCTATCATCTGAGTGTGGCCTCGGAAGAATCCTTTGGTCTCCTTCTTCAACCGTGCTCTCTCCTCTCTTCTCTTCTCTAGTCTGGTCTATCTCCTCTTTTCTATTCTGGTTTGATTTTAACACTCATCCACATTCAAATTTTGGTTTCCGTGTGATTCGGTAGAGTTGTTGGCATGCAAGTCTGTACGTGCTCCTATGAATGCCCGACCGTGCATGCATTCCCCTAGAGTGCCCGCACTACAAGAAATTTGGTAATTAGGGACTGCATTTCCAGTCCCTAATCCGTCGGGAAAGGGAATTCGGGACGGATTAGGGACCGCGGTCCCCCGTCCGCAACTGAGCGTCGCGAATAAGGTTCCGTCCGCAATCCGTCCGCAAATGCAGACGGCAAAAAGAGTTCGCAATTCGTCGGCAATTTCTGACGGTAAAGGAAGTCGCGACCCGTGCGTAAAATTTCCGGACGACACTGTTACCCGTCCGGAAATTTTACGCACGGATCGCGACTTCCTTCACCGTCCGAAATTGCCGACGATTTGCGAACTCTTTTTTCCGTCTGCATTTGCGGACTGATTGCGGACGGAACCTTGTTTGCGACGCTCATTTCCGGACGGGGGACCGCGGTCCCTAATCCGTCCCGAATTCCCTTTGCGGACGGATTAGGGATATTGAAATTTAATTTAAATTTGTATTATTATAACAAAAAATTTATTGTGATATTATAATAAATTTACCTCGAAATACATCTCGTTGTATTCCTCTTGTGTAAGAGTGGGTTGCGTCCCATCTTCTCTAGGCGGGATTTGGGACACTCGTTGTGATGCCATGTTCACAACATCGTCGTGAATCTGTTTTGCTCTGGCATCTACCCACGAACCGTCGGATTTTTTCTTATGTGTACGTTCCAACAAATCAACGTACGACGGCTCACAACCCATCTCTTTCGCCTAAAACAAAGTTACAAATCATTTTATACATATTTATAAGATTTAATTCATAATAAAACTTTTAAAAATTTTAAATCTTACCATATCTTTATAAACCTCCGCGAATGAACGGGAACCAGCAGTATGCGCACTTATCCCATATCCCGCTCTATCAGAACGACGGGATCGACTAGCGCGCTCGCTTTTCTCCTTAAATTCAGGAGTGTCCCAATAAGCAAGCAGCTGTTCCCAGACATTATCAGGGACCCAAACGGGTTTGACATTCTTTACTTCCCAATCAGTATGCATTTCGTACATAAGATTTTTCAATCGTTTTGCCCCATGCTTCTGAAATTCGGACTTCACTCGTCCGGTTATTGCAGGATCCCAACAAAATTTTTGCTGCAAAATAATGACTTAATTATTTGGTTTAATATTTTTCTAAGATTAAAATTTATAATGAAATTAATACTTAAAAAAATATACCACGAACGCTTTCCACCATCGTTCCTTTACTTCGGGATCAGTTCGGGTCCAATTATAAGAAAATCGGTCATAATCGGCTTTAATTATTGTGGTGATATGCCGATTAAGTTGCTTCCGACCAAACCTAAAAATAAAAATATATTAAGACTTAATAATTAATTATAAACATAATTAATTAAAATTATGTTTTATATATATATATACCAAAGTTCTTCGGAATCTGAATCCGGATCTAAATGAGGAAGTCTTCGTCTTTCCTCGTCCATTGCTAGAAGCTCCTCCACTGTGGGTTCTTGATACATCGGAGGCTCGGGATGCAACATTGGTTCGACCGGCGGTGGCATTTGCTGGTAAAATGGATACGGCATATATTGTGCCGATCCAGTCGGAAATATATTCGGATTCATAAAATCCGAATATATTGGATCCGATTGTTGTCTCGAGTGCTGTGGAGCATTAGCACTCTCTTCGGATGTTGAGCGGTTTCTGTTACCGCCTCTTCCAATACGACGTGACATACTATAATTTAAAAAATTATATAAACATTTAATTCAATGTTTATATTATAAAAACTTTAAAACTTTTTAGAGTGCAAAGCAAATATCTTTGCAAACTCTCATTAATTCAATAATGTTAATATAATTGCAGCAGCAGCAGTTTCAATAACATCAGAACTATTTGGACCAAACAGCGTTGGTGTAAACCACAACATATTAATCACAAATATACCAATAGGATCATTAATCTATGGATTCTTGGGGGCATTGGTGTATGATTCTCACAGCATTAAGAAAATTACTGAGGTTATTTACTAACGTTTATTTGGTGGGGATGCTTATCACTTATTGGATTAACTAGACGAGCTTACTACATTTTGATATAGACATAACAATGAAAGAAATAAAGTTCATTCTTTTTGTACTACTTTTTTACTTTACTAAATTTTGATATAGAACTAATTAAAGATTAGTACTTTTTAATTAGGTCTATTTTTTTGGATTTTACTTTCCTAAATTTTGATATAGACTTCAACTTTCACGACATACGGCTAAGCACAAAATCAGTTTCATAGGCAAATCTATGATATCACTTTTAAAAATATACCTATAAATCGGCGACGGCGGATAGACAGACGGTCGCGACGGCGGCACAACCTGAAATAACTCGAAACCATGAACAAACTCGAAATTTATGAAATAACTTATGAAACTTACGAAACCATGAACAAACCGGATAGACGACCGGCGGACGGGGCACACTTACCGACGGAGAGAGGACGGACGGCGGACGGAGAACGAACGGCGAACGGCGACGAGAGGCGGACGACAGGCGAACGGCGACGAGGCGACGAGGCGACGAGAGGAAGCACTTAATCAATTTTGAACGGCGACGAGGCGACGAGGCGACGAGAGGAAGCACTTAATCAATTTTCGGTGACGAGAGGAATCGAAGAACCGGCAATTTATAAAAATTTCCGGACGGAATCACGTGATCCGTCTGCAAATTCCGGACGGGATGCGGCAACCGTCCGGAATTTCCACACGGTTTGCAGACGGGGGGTGCAAGTCGTCCGCAAATTGCCGACCAATTAGGGACGGTTGGTGCAAGTCTGTTTCCTCCATGCAATATGGACAAGCCAATCGACCATGCGTTGTCCATCCAGATAGCATACCAAAAGCTGGAAAATCACTTATTGTCCACATAAGAGCACCTCGTAATATAAAATTTTGTCGTCTCGAAACGTCGTACGCTGGAACTCCCTTCCATAATTCTTTCAATTCTTCAATCAATGGTTGAAGAAATATATCCAAACTTCTTTTCGGATGATTAGGCCCGGGAATCAATATAGTTAAGAACAAAAACTCACGCTTCATGCACATATCTGGTGGTAAATTATACGGTGGCATAATAACTGGCCACAACGAATAATTTCTCCCAGACATCCCGAATGGATTAAACCCATCAGTGCAAAGGCCTAAATAAACGTTTCGACTCTCAGCTACAAAATCAGGATATACCTTGTTAAAGTGCTTCCACGCCTCACCATCTGAGGGATGACACATTTCTCCGTCAGGACTTGAATGCTCGGCATGCCATCTCATGTCGCTTGCGGTCTTCTCCGATTGATACAATCTTTTTATTCTATCTGTAATTGGTAAATACCACATACGACGAAACGAAACTGATTTTCCATTTCTTGTCAAATAAAATCGATCTTTTCCACAAAATCGACAATTGACCAAATCCGAAGTTTCTTTCCACAAAATCATACAGTTGTCTTGACAAACATCAATCTTTTGATACGGCAATAAACCCAATGATCTCATCATCTTCTTTGTTTCATAATATGACTCGACTGCATTATTATCTTCCGGCAAATAATCTTTTACTAATTGCGATATAGAATCCATGCAATTCATATCTCCTTGTAGAATTAATTTTTACGACACCTAATTTGTTTATTCTTGTTCCGCGACCGTTTATTGGATCAAACCAATCACATCGGAATAACATCACTCTTAGACCAACGTAACCTACAAAAAAATGGCAAATATAAGTCAACATATATTCGAAAATATCATATGTGGTATCGAAAAGAAATTTTTTGTATTAGTATTAGTACCTGGATATTCCAATTGCAAAATGTCTTTTAAAATCCCATAAAAATCTGGTTCGTCGGTCGATTCACAATAGCTTTCACCTTTCACACAAACACCATAGTTCATAGTTGACTTCAATTTTCCGTGCTCGTAAGTATGAAAGTTGTAACCACGTGTGAAATACATTGGCCAACTCGTAACTTTTAAAGTTGGTCCTTTAACAAGATCGCGTAGCCATAACGGGTGATTGCCAATCTCAATCTGTATTAAATGAAACAAATCATTGATATAAACGTCTTATTCATAATTTGAATAACAATAATATATAACTATCATTTACTTACATATTGTCTTATCCATGTGGAGAAATCTCTTTCTTTAAGCTCTTGGAGTTGAGTTTCATCAATATTCATATATGTATTCTTCAATACATCATCGAACATCCTGAAAAATGTGAGAAACATAAACATATGTTAATATTACAAATAAAATACGCATACATAATTGAATCATATATTTATAGGTATATGTACCTTTCAAAAGGCCGTAGATATTCACAATTGAGTAAAACATATGTATGTGCGATGTGTAGATCTCGTTGTGATAACCATATCTCTTTCGCCTTACCAGATGTTCGACCAACTCCGCAAAATATATCTGGAACATCTGGTATTGGATATGAAAATGCCACACCACCATCAAAACATCTGTCCGGATTTCTACTTCGCGTTTGAACATGTGGCTCGAAGTAGTACGACGTGAAGAACGATATCTCCTCATTCACGTATTGTTCCACAATTGAACCCTCTGGACGAGCTTTTTGTTTGGCTTTTTTCTTCAAATGAAACATAAATCGCTCGAACGGATACATCCAACGAAATTGAACTGGACCTCCTAATTCGGCTTCGTGTGGTAGATGAACTGTCAGATGCTCCATAACATCGAAGAATGATGGTGGAAAAATCTTCTCCAAATTGCATAGTATTGTAACTATGTTACTTTTAAGTCTACGAACCACATCTACACTTAAGTTCCTCGCACATAAATCTCGGAAAAATATGCCGATACCTGAAAATTCAAGTATATTAATTAGTTTATTTTACAATTAATATAAATTATATAATCACTAATTATACTCTATATATGTAAAATAATCATGATACCTCCAATTGCTTCGTGTGTATGTTTGTCCATCAATTCAGAAAAACATATGGGAAGTAGTCGTTGCATGAATACATGACAATCGTGACTTTTCATCCCTGATAACTTTCCTCCATGAATATCGACGCATCTTCCGATGTTAGATGCATAACCATCAGGAAATTTCACGTCTTCCTTCAACCAGTGCAACAATTTAGATTTTTCCTCATTAGACAATCTGAATATCGGAACTGGAGCTTTACCATCTCCACTTATATGTAACTCCTTCCGTGAGCAATACTCTGCGAGATCCTTCCGGGATTTAATGTTATCCTTTGTTTTTCCTGTGACATTCATTACCGTATTGATGATATTATCGAAAAAATTTTTCTCTATGTGCATGACATCGAGATTGTGGCGAAGCTTCAGATTTTTCCAATACGGCAGATCCCAAAATATGCTCTTCTTGTACCAATTATGGGTATTTCCGTAGCCATCAATTCTCGGATGATTGTTTCCTCCGCAGTCTATACTCCTAGGAATACCCAAAGCGATAAGTCGTTCATACAATATCTCTTCACCGGTCAAAACTGGAGGAGGAGATTTCCGCACGACAATATTCCTTTTGAAATTCCTCTTGTTGCGTCGTAGTGAATCATCAGGAGGAAGAAAACGGCGATGACAATCAAACCAACTCGTTTTCCGTCCATACTTCAACTGAAAAGCGTCTGTTTCCTCCATGCAATATGGACAAGCCAATCGACCATGCGTTGTCCATCCGGATAGCATACCATAAGCTGGAAAATCACTTATTGTCCACATAAGAGCACCTCGTAATATAAAATTTTGTCGTCTCGAAACGTCGTACGCTGGAACTCCCTTCCATAATTCTTTCAATTCTTCAATCAATGGTTGAAGAAATATATCCAAACTTCTTTTCGGATGATTAGGCCCGGGAATCAATATAGTTAAGAACAAAAACTCACGCTTCATGCACATATCTGGTGGTAAATTATACGGTGTCATAATAACTGGCCACAACGAATAATTTCTCCCAGACATCCCGAATGGATTAAAACCATCAGTGCAAAGGCCTAAATAAACGTTTCGACTCTCAGCTGCAAAATCAGGATATACCTTGTTAAAGTGTTTCCACGCCTCACCATCTGAGGGATGACACATTTCTCCGTCAGGACTTGAATGCTCGGCATGCCATCTCATGTCGCTTGCGGTCTTGTCCGATTGATACAATCTTTTTATTCTATCTGTAATTGGTAAATACCACATACGACGAAACGGAACTGATTTTCCATTTCTTGTCAAATAAAATCGATCTTTTCCACAAAATCGACAATTGACCAAATCCGAAGTTTCTTTCCAGAAAATCATACAGTTGTCTTGACAAACATGAATCTTTTGATACGGCAATAAACCGAATGATCTCATCATCTTCTTTGTTTCATAATATGACTCGACTGCATTATTATCTTCCGGCAAATAATCTTTTACTAATTGCGATATAGAATCCATGCAATTCTGAGAAAGATTATTTTCCGTCTTCAAATTCATCAACCGTGCAGATAAAGACAACCGTGATAGACCACTTCTACAACCATCATAAAGTGGATGCCTAGCACTTTCTAACATTTCAAAAAAAGTTTTTGATTCTTCATTCGGATCTTCTTCAATATTTTCATCTTCGTTTCTTTCAACGAATGCATTTTGCACCATTTCTACATAAGGGTTTTCTACATCTTGACAAATCTGAGATACTTCACGATTTACGAAACCCCTACTAAAATTTTCAACAACATTACTGGGTTGTGGTGCGAAATTCTCTCCATGAGAAAACCAAATAAAATAATTTGGAGTAAAACCTCTTAAATAGAGATGATTCCAAACGGTTTTCTCAGTAACGAATTTTTCATTTTTGCATTTTACGCATGGACAAACCAACTTACCGTTTTCTCTATAAATCTGTTGATTTGTCGCCACCGTCATAAATTGTGTAAGACCTTCTAAAAACTCCTTCGATACACTTTGCGTTTCCGGATCAATTCTTTTATACATCCATTGCCTCGAAACGAAAATATTCGATCTCGACGACGATGCCATTACAATTAGAAACGATAACAAGATATAAAAAGAAATATATGAGATTTGTGTGTGAGAAACGGGTAGAAGAGAAGGGATTAAATAGAAAATTTTAAGACCGATTCGGGACGAATTGCGGACTGGAATGAATATTTCCCGGTGAACCGTCCCTAAGTCGTCTGTAATTAGGGACGGAATCAGGACTAATATATTTTCAGTAGGGAAATTTGCGGACTGCACAGTCGGCAGTCCGCAATTTCCCTACTGCAGTGATTTTGGTCCCTAATCCGTCCCGAATTCCGGACGACTTAGGGACCGACCGACAGTCCCCAAATTTAGGGACGGATTTGGGACTGTTTTATTAATCCGTCTGGAATTAGTCCCTAATCCGTCCCTAAATTTAGGGACGGATGCTTCAGTCCGCAAATGCAGTCCCGAAATCCGAATTTTCTTGTAGTGCCGACCGAGGAGCAAGCCTGAGCCGTGCATAAGCTATAGGGAGATTCTGGTCTCAAGAGCTCGACCGTGCAGGTGTTCAAGCTTGGTCGTGCATGTGGTGTTCTTCTTTAGCCCGGCCGTGCATTAAGTGGTGCCCAGCCGTGCTCTTCAATTGCTTCATTCTCCAATTGATCGTGCACAAGTCTAAGCGCGACCGTGCTTGTTGTTTGGTGCTCTCCCTCGGTCGTGCATTAAGTGGAGCTCGAACGTGCATGTGTTGAATCTTCAATTCGGTCGTGCTCATAGTGATGCCCGACCGTGTAGCTTGGTTGCCTTTCCAACTCGGTCATGCACAAGGTGATGTCTGGCCGTGCAGCTTGTTTTCGTCACATCTATTCATCCTGGCCGTGCTCATATCCACATCTTGATCACTTGGTCGTTTTTTGGGTAGATTTCCGTAGTCACTCGTGTTTGCTTCACATATCTTCGTTTCCTGCACAACGCACGAAGTGATAGAAGAAATCCTCAAATATACTCAATAAGTCGGCAAAGTCCAAGAATCGGAATCAAAACTAACCCTAGGAATGATGAGAATACTATGACGGATTGCGTGTGATCAGTATGTTTGATAGATATAAAGCTAGATTAGTAACAAAACATTATACACAACTAGAAAGGATATATTACATAGATACGTTTAGTCCTGTATCGAAGATGATCACTGTTAAAGTATTTTTTCTTGCTCTTTCTCAAAATTGATTTATTAATGAATTCGATCTTACTAATGTTTTTCTTAATGGTATGTTAGATAGAGAGATATAAATGTGTTTAACACAAGGATATCTTCCTAAAAAGATGGAGATATTTCATAATTTTCCTATTTCTAAACTCTTCAGATCAATTTATGACATTAAACACGCATCACGAAAATGTTATCAAAAGTTATTCTCTCTACTTGTTAAACTATGTTTTTCTCCGATCTTCTTATGATCATATTGATAACACGTAGTGTGTGTTAGTTTTAGGCTAGGAATTTACATCATTCTCGCATAGATTGCATAGCACGAATTACAAAACCGACACAAACATTCTTTATGTACTCTTTTTTGTTGATTTTCAGGTTTTCAGGCGACAAGGCCTATTCGAGCTTTAGATTGTAAATTCTTGGATTCAACCGCGTATAATGGGAGCTACAAGCCACTCGGAGCAACTTCAGGCCACAGGATCAAACAGAACACCTAAGCATCGAGCGAAAGGAACGAAAACAAGAAGCTAGGGAAATCACGCTCGGGCTTGGAAGAGGCCCCGTGCGGACTACACTTCCAGCAAAGTTTGCACGACTGGAGGAGCTAAGGAACACACTCGGATTGGATGAATTTCAAGACCCCATGCGGGGTGGCTAAGGAGCCCGCGTGGGGTACATAATCCAGCAAGAGTTGCACGAGTCGGATAGAGAACAGAACGCTCGGGCTGGTTGATGAGTATTGAGCCCACGTGGATTGAGCATGAACCCACGCAGGTCTCCTTTCTAGGAAAATTTTGTTTTAGGGTTTGAACGTAAATTAAAAAGAGGAGAAGCCATCCAGCAGCAAGAGGACGACGCACAGGCCAGGAGAGGGACTGAAAAACACAAGGAGAAACTCAAGAGAAGCTGGAGAAGAAGAGAAACAACAATCCGAACATCGGTAACACGATAGGGAAGATCGAGGAATCGTATTTCTTACTCTTTATCATGTCTAGGGTTTATTTCTCTTGTTTTACAGTAGAATCCATGAGTGACTAAGCCTCTAACTATGGGTTAGGATTGCCGGATTTGTAATGGATGCTTGTAATTATGCGTTAATGCTTAGATCTTTCGAAATTTTCTTGTATTTCGGTTTTACAATCAACATCGTAAACGCTTTATACTTGTGCTGGTCGCTCAATAACCTAGGAATTCGTGTTTAGCCAGGAGGTTAGATTATGAATCCGGAACCGTTGATTAAGTTCGATTAATGAGAATCTGACCGGTCGATTAATCGACTTAGGAATTATGATTGCACGGTTAACACTACCGTAATGACGAGTTAATCGCTGTTGGGAGGTAAGATTGCACGTTGTTGTCATTAGGAGGTTTAGGTGTCGACAGATCCATTCCTTATTTATGAGCATGAATCAAGATAATTTGATAGGTTTATGATCCTTTGTTAGTTGCATCCTTGCAAATCCGGTAACCCAAAACCCATAGTGTTCTTAATTATCAAGTTTTTCACGTCTCCTCATCACTGTCATTATCCATTTTAGTATTTTATAAATTTACCCCACATCACCACCAATTCAACTCGTCTTAGTTTAGTCGTATTCTTAGCTTAGGTTGCATTAGTCCCCAGAGTTCGACCCTTGTATTTCACCGACCTATACTCTTGCGGTAAGTGGATATTAGACATTTTTATTGCTTGATAATTCGCACATCACATATCTTATTAATTTTTTTATTCTTCTTCCATGCATTTCAGTTCTTTGCTAGTCTAAGTCGATGATGCATTTCAGTTCTTTTTAGCAATAACAATGTTGCAGTTGATGGATATATAGTTTTGGTTAAAGGATATGATTGAAGTGTATTTTTCCATTAAACAAACTTTAAATTCTTATTTTCAAATCAAAGACTTTGGACAATCAAATATTTATGGCTAAAAATCTATTGATCTCATATATGGTTGTATATATTTGATCACATTGATTTTGCTCTATTATTTATCGTATATTTCGATTTTATTTTGGTTTGTTTTAGTTTATTGTTATGCATTTTTGGGTCATTATGTGATCTTATAGGTAGTAGGGTCTGAGAAGCACATTATGGAAAACATTGTGAGATCTAACACAAAAACGAGAATCCTAAATGGAAACATCTAAAATGCTCGGCTCGAACACTGAAACGCTTGGTCGAGCACTTTGGAATTGAGTGCTCAAAATGTTCCAGTGAAAATGCTCGACCGAATAGCCTAGAGAATTGGTCCAAGTTAGTATGTATGGAAAAATATGCAACAACCAACCGCTTGACCCGAGTAATGTGGCACTCAACCGAACAATTTACCGAACTCTCTTAAAAGTTACGATTATGAATTATTTAAGTGAGGGAAAGTTTTACTATAAATTGGGGATGACTCTAAGCACAAAGGAAAGCGAGAAAGAATCGAAAAAAATCTTTAGTCGTGCAAAAGAGTGAAAAATCTACCAGGCTTCATCGAAAAATCGAACTATCGACGGAGATGAGTCGAAGAGGAAGCTCATGGCGGCGATTGATCGAGAGATCGATTGAGTTTCTCTAAACCTTTCTCTTTAATTATTTCTTGTTGAAGTTCTTTCCCGAGATGTAGATCCATAGATTTGATCTGTGCTTTAGGCTAGAATTTTGTGTATTTGAACCCATCTTACTTCATGAATGGATTCGTGTTCTTTGCTTAATGCATGTTCTAGTTCTCTTAATTTTTATATTACCACAAGAATTGGCGATCAGATGGTATAACTACAGACAAAGATGTTGGGTTATCTTAGATTGTATGCAATTAGATAGACATGATTGATCATACTTACGAGTCGAATTGGGATATCGGGCTACATTGCATTCAATGTGTAGGTCATAGATGTCATTGACTTAGACATGGGATAAGAATCTGCACCATGAGAGCATGTAGATTTACTAATACATTTGAAATAAAGGTTATTAGACTCGTGACACTAGGAAGCTATAGAGTAGAACATGGTTCGTACTGCGAGAGCAGATACATTCAGATTTGCACTGCCAAAGTAGGTAGATCCAATTTAAGATGATTGAATTCCCAATAAGAACTAAGCTACACTTTCCTTAATCTTTGATAAATTAATGTCTGACAATTCTCTAATCTTGAAACATCGTCTCGCTGGTATATATTTGTAATTGTAATTTACTTTACTTTTATATTAGATACACCCATACACCTTTTTGTTGTTCATAATCGTAATTTTTGTAAAATTGATAGTTTAAATTCCTCTTAGTCCATATGTTCGATCCTAGTACTACATGATCCGTATCTTTGCGGAAAGTTTAGTCTAGGTATAAATTTTAAAACTTGATATTTTTAGATTACACCTAGACGACACATCAAGTTTTTGGGACCGTTGTGAGGGACTAAAAGCGGTTTACCTTTTTGATTTTGCGAATCTAGGTTATATTTTTTTATCTAGTCTGTGAATGATTTTTTTGTCTTGTTTTCTTTGTTTCTTTTGTAGGAATTCATTTTATGACTAAAGGTGCAAAGACATCTAAACTCGTGACACTCGATCCAGAAATCGAAAACAATGCAAGAAGCATTCATGAGCAAACAAGAAAGAGATAAATAGTCGATCGCTTCATCCTGAATAGTGGAGACATTCTCGAAGAAGCCATATCCAACTTTCCGAGAGTATAAACGAATATGATCGGGCTCGAGATGATAAACGAATGTTTTTTAAGAGACAACTCGATCCCTTTTTGGACTATTTTTTTTTTGGAGATTTATTTTTGGATAATTTTTTATTTATTTTGGAAACATATTATTTGAAATCCATTAATATTGCAAATAATATAATTTATCATGAATGCACCAATTACATCGAGATAAATTGTCATTTAGTTTGTAGTCGATTTCCATCATGATTCATAAAACTTAGCATGCGTAGACTGCTAATCAAATATCAGATATTTTGACAAGACCTTTCTCTTCGAAATTCAGATCATTATTTACCAAGACAGGTGTTAAAATATTCGTATAACTTGTTAGGTTAGTTTTTTTTCTTTATTTATGTATTTATTTTCTGTCTTCTATTTCATATTTTTATACAACATTGTATAATATTAATCAATCAATAAAATTTCTCTCTAAAACCTTCTCTCAAATTTCTTTCATTTTCCATTTCAATCTCACGATCCTGGTAAACCCGGTTAAAATGTTGAAAGCAAAATTCATTTTAATAAAACAAAATATAGAATTGCATGACATTATGGATGAAATAGAGAGCCATTAGGATAAAGATGACAAAAAGAAAAAAAACTTACAATCCCTTGGAACCAGGAAGATCGATCCACTGAAGTTCAATCTCAACCTCACCGCACTCAACGTTCCTAAGACGTAAACAAATGTCTTGAACGATTCGTCCACCGCTCCATCTAACGCAGCTTTCTTCAGCCAAACAGTTACATCTCCTCGGCTGTATCCGCGTTATGATCGTACCGTCTGGTAAATCCGATAGATCCATCCGTAACGCTTCGATGTACGGCCTTATATCGATCTCTGCGTCGCCCATTTTGTCGTCTTTGCTGAACAAGTCGTGGTCGAACACCGTCTGTGACAGAGAAGCACACGTGGCTCATTGGAGAACCGGAACGGTCCGGTGAGAAAAATAATGTGATAGTTCTTACCAATTGAACCGGGAGATCTGGATCGGTTATCGTGAATGTTAAATCTTCGTTCCATTCTGGGTTCACGTCCTTTTTCACCACCCGGGTCTTCAGCTTCTGCAATGTTATGACTGAGGTTGAGAGAAAGAGAGAAATAGAGACAGAGACAGAGACAGAGACAGAGATAATTAACCTGGCGACCCAATTTGAGGACGATGTAAGGATCGCTGCTTCGGACGTCGCGGACGGCGAGGTTGATGCCGCGTTTGACACGAACGCGGAGGAGACCCATAAGATTTTCCATTAGTGACATTGTCTCTCTCTCGCACAATGTCTCAACTTCAATCATACATGGTTTTGTATTATAATGATTATGATAATGGTGGTGAAGTACGTGTTATTGCAAGTAAATGAAGCAATTATTATAACGTTTGAGTCAAACAATTCGAGTATGTTACAAAGGAACACGTATGTCCGTTTATCTTCTTTTGATAAAATGTATAAAAATTATATGTATTGCTTCAGTGCTTCATATAAACTAAGGGAATATAACGACTTTGCATATTATAAAATTTGATTAAAGCGTACGTGTTAACCTTAATATTAAACCCAAAACATTCAAACCTTATTTTTCTTATATGGAACTTACAACTCATTACATATCACGAGATTTTCTACGTTTTTCAATGTACGGGAACCAAGTTTCTTTACCTGTACACAATACAAGGCAGGGAAGGATCACTTGTGATTTACGGCGAGGGGCTGTGCCACATCAGCACTGACGGTTCCACCACCGCATTCCTCCTACGTCTCTCCCGGAGATATAGTATAGTTACGAAAAAGGTCAGTATCGTCGCAAAGACATTCTCCACGAATGGCTTCACCTTCGTGTAGACATCTGAAAAGGAGAGTATACGCACCTGCGACAGTAAATGCCGGTATCTTGTCATTTGATCTGTTTACACTAAATACTCGGATATTCGAGATTTGTGAACGCAGTGAAAATCTCAATACTTTCCCAGTTATTTACGCAGGTTGATATATCTCAAATCTTTCGATTTTTTTCTATAAACTAATGAAATGATAAAAGTTGACAGATAAAATTCAAGGAGACTCACCAGAACAGAATTGGCGTAGTTTATGCGGATCCGCGAGATTACATGAGTGAGTGTAAATTTGGCAGGGGGCAATCACGAATGCCTCATCGTAGTAACGCTTGGCAAGATGAAGATCCAAGGGAAGCCCTTCTCCATGCTCATGCATGTAACCAAGATTAAACATGGCTTGCACATTTGATTGAGATTTAGCGTACATGTAAGCCTCTGCGGCACGCACAAAATCCCTTTCAGTGCCCTGAAAGCAAGGGATGCATGGAGAAAACCGTGTTAAATGACTAAGGGATTGTTTATATCATGACATATTTAGTACGCCATCCACTTGTCTACACGTTCTAATTTTCATTAAATGTAAGGAATTATTTTCTTCAAACTGGAAGAAACTTACCCGGCCGTAGTAATATGCATCTCCAAGACGCAAAGCAGCATGCTCATTGCCCTGTTCAGAGGCACGCCACCACAAAGCATTAGCACGCTCATGCCTCTCCTTATCTGTGCAAAACCCTG
Source organism: Gynandropsis gynandra (assembly GCA_036759665.1). Taxonomy (NCBI): domain Eukaryota; kingdom Viridiplantae; phylum Streptophyta; class Magnoliopsida; order Brassicales; family Cleomaceae; genus Gynandropsis; species Gynandropsis gynandra. Next base: position 32,897,915 of record CM071869.1, read on the forward strand.
ACACTCCCACGCACATGCTTTCCTCCTCAAATTTATCAAGGATCCAGGCAGCATTACTTTGTGCAACTTCATAACCGAGTTCTGCCATTCGTGAATACAGTAGCAATGCCTTACCCACATCACCTTTTATGTAAGATTCGAGAGCCCATCTAGACAACGAATTCCATGGTCCCCTTTCTGCTACTAACTTGTAAAATGCAGTAGCCTGTAACCAAATGCTATGAATGTGAACAAGCAATTAAAGTACTATCTCCCGTAACAGCACAAGAAAATAGCTACAACAGCTAAAACGGGCAGAAAAGAAAATAAGCAACCTAGAATAACACAGTGAAAGAACTAAAAACCTACTACCATTGATGGAACCTCGTAAACTGAATCCTAGTGCCTCCATGGATATAAATTTTGGCTAAATGCATGACTTCTATTGTTTTATTACAGAAAGCAAGCTCTTGCATTAGTTGGCCACATGTTAATTACCATTTTCAAGTTCTTCTTAAGTCCCATACCAGTATGGAACATCTTAGCCACTTGATAGAAAGCCTTTGGTTGACCAGCATTAGCAGCAACAAGAAAATATTTGCATGCCGTCCTCACATCTTTTTTTACTCCAATTCCTTTAAGGTACAACACCCCAAGGTTATAATGTCCACTAGGGTAGTCATTATCCACAGCCTTCTCGAAATATTCTCTTGCCTGCACTGAAGGAAAATATCAGTCAGAATCTGCTTGGGTCATTGGTATCTGCTCAATTTTTGTAGCAGTAAGGCTGAAGAAAAATATAAAAGAAATACAACCACTGCCACCACTTATCTAATATATGGTTCCACACCTTCGATTTCTTTCACAATACTGAATCTCTAAGAAAACCTGGTCCAAAAACTTTAACCATGACTCCTTCAAAGGGGTAGATAGACGGAAGAATCTTACAGATATGAGTTTCCAGCACAACTTAAAACCCCCGGCAAGAGAGTAGTGTGACCTAGACTAATCTAGATCCCTTGAGATTCAATCAAGAAGCTTTTTCCCTTTCGTCTAAGTTCTTAATTCCATGTAAAAATCCATCATATATAAAATCAGATATGCAACAAGTGAGAGAGAGCGTAAGTAATGAGAAAAGTGCTAACCTTAGTGTAGTTTTTCTTATCCACTCCATATCCTTTGACATACAAGTACCCAATGCCATTATATGCTGAATATAGACCTTGTTTTGCAGCAAGCGTAAGCCATTCGAATGCCTTGGTGTAATTTCTCTCAACACCAGCTCCTTTAGCATAGATCTCTCCCAGAAGTTCCATGGACCTCGGCTCTCCTTCGTCTACTGCCCTCAAAAACCAGTGCAATGCTCTGGTGTGATTAACCCTTAATCCTCTTAGACCAAAGTAGTAGAACAATCCAATTTTGTACATTGCAGCAGCATTCCCTTTCTGAGCATAATTTTCCATTATCTGAAAATCCTTGTCCTCCTCTCCCCGAAACTTCCTAAATGTCTCTTTGTTCTCTTCAGTTCCACTATGTATTCTAACGGGTTCGACCACCGGAAAACTATTCAAAGACGCTTCTGCTAGTTCAGCATACAATTTGACAGCTTTTTCATACATCTGTAAGTCAAATTCAAACTCAGCAATACAAAACATTCGACAAGAGACAGAAAAACCTAAACAGTATCTCAATTCGCAGATTTAGTTTCCAAGTTCACATGGTCAAGATTTATTTACTGATTTCTTTAACATGACTTCATTTCGAGTCCGATAGTCACACAGACTCAGCGAAATAAAACAAAAATTCTGGATATGTTCAGATTGCTTACATCTTGTCGTACAAACGTGAAAGCAAGCGCCATCTTCGATTGCTTATTCCCACCCTCAGCAGCGAAATGATGGTACATAAACGACTTCGCCACGCTCTTCTCCCGCATCATCCCCATGTCGTACAAGAACCCCATCACAGACTGCGCCTGCGGATCTCCGGCCACCGCAAGTACCTCAATCTCCACCACGGCTTCCTCCAACATCCGCAGGTTTCCTTCACTTGCCCCCTTGAGAATCTTGTCGACGCCGGAGTAGTACTGCGGTGACGTGGCCTGCACGGCCGAGTCTTTGGGCTCGAATATCGGACGCCAGGATCCTGGATCGAGATCCTCCTCGGGCTTGGAATCGAAATCTCCGAAGTCATCGAAGTCAGAGAAGTCACCACCATCGTCGCCGGCGGCTACGCCGCCATTAAGATCGTCGTTGGAGAAGACGAAGAGGAGAGCTTGGGCATAATGAGCATAGAGAGAGAAAATGAAGAGAGAGAGAGTAACCACACCGAAAGCTGAGAATCCCATCCTACTCTCTTTGTCGTTGTTCGTCTTCCTAGTTCTCAGGGCTTGGGTCGGATTGAGAAGGAAGGAGAAGGGCAATCATAGGCATGATGACTTTGGTCAAGAGTTTACTTTTAAGAAAATTATTTAAATAATGATTTCGTTATAAAATATATTATTCAATAGCGCTGACCGTTGAAGCGGTCTCGACAGCCGCCTAGAAAGTTTCGACTTTTTAGGCCATCGTTTTCTTAATCGGTTTAACTGAAGAAGATGACGATGAATAAAAAGAAGAAAGCAGATTAAGAACGAGCACTAAGCCAACCCTGCTACGGTGGTCGGCATGGGAATATCGCATTTATATAGTTGTGTTAGATGCGTGTGAATTATCGGATAATATTAGATATGGTGGTAAAAATTATAAATTATAGGTCAAATATTTCTAAGACATGTAAAGTTTAATAAATAAGTTATAAATATAATTTCAACACATAAGTTTTAAATAAATTAACACAATAAATTGAGTTTTTTTTGTAAGATTACCATAAATCCAAAAGTGGTAACAAAATCCAAAAATAGTAGTTGTTGGGGATTATCAAAGCTAAAACATTCAAAAATACCCTTCCCGAAAAAAAAAAATTTTAACTTCAAAAGTACTCCCAAAATATCCATGTGACCTTACGATCCAATTCGATCCAGTGACCCAGTTTGACCATGCGACCCTTGTCCCTCTGCGACCCAGTTTGACCCTGCGACCCTTGGACCCCTGCGATCCTTGTCCCTCTGCGACCCTTGTTCCTCTACGACCCTTGGACCCCTACGGCCATTGTCCCTCTGCGATCCTTGTTCCTCTGCGACCCTTGGACCCCTGCGACCCTTGTCCTTCTGCGACCCTTAGACCCCTGCGATACTAATTTATTATTTACAAATAATATGAATAAAACTTTGAAAATACAGCTCAAATGAAAATATGTTGGACCCGTGCGACCCCTCCGACCATTGCGACCCTTTCGACCATTGCGACCCTTCCGACCATTGCGACCTTTCCGGCCATTTCGACCCTTTCGACTTGTCTTTTCAATGTCAGACTACTGCTTTTTCCAGGTTCTAGCTATGCTTTTTATTTTACCAATGCCACAGTGAAGACGTATATTAAAGGTTCTTTAATATGGTCAATACATGCACCTTGGTTATTCTTTGTATTTATTGTCTTTCTGGATTTTAGGAGTCCATTTATTTTTCGTTATAAATAGAGGAGGAAAA
>CM071869.1:32901668-32926914 GCA_036759665.1 Gynandropsis gynandra
ATGGTCGACCCAGGTCTTGGTAATCGTCGGACTCGGTCTGGCTCGTTTTTTTATTCTTTTTCATGTTTGATGATGATGGATCCTCCATTGGAAAGTTATATCGCTTTAAAATCCTTCTGCCAAATAGAGCTACCGTGGAACTCACCATACATGACTCAAAGCCCGAAATGTTAATGGAGCATTTCTTGCGGGGAAGGAGTCATTAATCTTCGGCAAATTTGACCTTTTTTTCTGTCCTTTTTTTTCTCGAACTTTGCCTTCTTCTTTCTCGAACTTCCTTTTTCTTTTTCTTCAACTTTTTTCTTTCCTTTTTTTAACCGTTGTGACCTTTGAGACCTTATGTAACCTTATGTAACTCTTGTGACCTTTGTAACCTTTGAGACCTTATGTAATCAATATTTAAACGTAGAAAATGTCTTATTTTCCACGGTAGCTCTATTTGGCAGAAGGATTTTAAAGCGATATAACTTTCCAATGGAGGATCCATCATCATCAAACATGAAAAAGAATAAAAAAACGAGCAAGACCGAGTCCGACGATTACCAAGACCTGGGTCGACCATCTGACCTTCGTGACGAAACAACAGATGATTTGGTGCTACAAATTGTTGTAGCTTTTCGGTTTTTCCTCCTCTATTTATAAACTCATATTCAACGAAAAATAAATGGACTCCGTTTTAACCAAGGTACATATGACACAAAACTCTGTGAGACTAAGGGTTTAAAAAACTTACTTCATCTTCAAGCCATGCGTTGGCGTTTAATATAATCTCCCAAAACTTTGGCCCCCGAGGAATATTTAGCTCAGATTTCCACCACCGATCATGTCGAGGTGCCTTCAGGAACCAATATAGATTAGTCAACTTTTCACCGCTAGCCTTAGTGAACGTAGGAAATCGGCTTATCAAGCCCTTTACTAATCCACTGGGATTCCACACAAACTCCTCAGGTTCTTGAACCACCGTTTTTTCGGGTTCTTGAACAACCTTCTTTCGCCCTCTCCCTCGCATTGTTCTTGCTCTTTTCGCCGGCGGAGGTTCAACATATGGCTCAGACTCCTTCGATAAAGGTCCAACACCTGCATAAAATTTACCTCATTAAACATATGGCGACAATTGCGACCCATGCGACCTATTATCCCCATGCGACCAATGGGACCAATGCGACCCATGCGACCCATTCGACTTTAGCGACCCAGTGACACATGCGACATATGAAACCCATGCGACTCTAACGACCCTGCAGCTTATGTGACCCTACGACTCTAACGACCCTACGGCTTATGCGACCCTACGACTTATATGTCTCGATGGAAATTGACACTCAAATGACCTTTTCACTAAATATTACTTACTTGGTGGAACTCCATCAGGAGCAAGGTTTCTTGACACTGGATTTGGACGTCGAAGGAAGAATTCAAAAATAAAATCACCAACAGTGTCGGAAGATTGGGTTTCGGTGATCGCAACTTTCTCGGCAGCCTTTGATTTTGGATTAGGCACATGAATCCCGACATCCCTTAGAAGGTCTCTTACGGTGTTGATGATTCTCTTCTCCGACTTCCTTATTTCCCCTATTAATTTATTCTCCAGTGTCAGAGGGACTACATCATCAGCATCAGCATCAGCATCAGAATCAGCATCAGCATCAGCATCACTCACGCACTCCTTCTTCCTCTTAGTCCCTTTTGTCAAATATGGGTTGGGCCTAACTAATCCCAAAAGCTAGCTCAAGAGTTTAGGGTTGTCCAACACCATATATAGAAGTCCCACAGTTCATGTCCTAGCCGATGTGGGACAACTTATCATAACACTCCCCCTCACGCCCAGGTTCGATCCTGGAGCGTGGACATCGCAATCGGGGGCCCAACATCGGTATATTCAAATCGGGACGAACCGGGCTCTGATACCATGACAAATATGGGCTGGGCCTAACTAATCCCAAAAGCTAGCTCAAGAGTTTAGGGTTGCCCAATACCATATATACAAGTCCCAAGGTTCGACCAATGGGACCAATGTGACCTATGCGACCAATGGGACCAATGCGACCTATGCGACCAATGGGACCAATGCGACCTATGCGACCAATGGGACCAATGCGACCTATGCGACCAATGGGACCAATGCGACCTATGCGACCAATGGGACCAATGCGACCTATGCGACCCATTCGACTTTAGCGACCCAGTGACACATGCGGCATATGAAACCCATGGGACCCATGCGACTCTAACGACCCTGCGGCTTATGCGACCCTACGACTCTAACGATCCTACGGCTTATGCGACCCTACGACTTATATGTCTCGATGGAAATTGACACTCAAATGACCTTTTCACTAAATATTACTTACTTGGTGGAACTCCATCATGAGCAAGGTTTCTTGACACTGGATTTGGACGTCGAAGGAATTCAAAAGCAAAATCACCAACATTGTCGGAAGATTGGGTTTCGGTGATCGCAACTTTCTCGGCAGCCTTTGATTTTGGATTAGGCACATGAATCCCGCCATCCCTTAGAAGGTCTCTTACGGCTTTGATGATTCTCTTCTCCGGCTTCCTTATTTCCCCTATTAATTTCTTCTCCAGTGTGAGAGGGACTGCAGCATCAGCATCAGCATCAGCATCAGAATCAACATCAACATCACTCATGCACTCCTTCCTCTTAGTCCCTTTTTCCTTCTCCTTTTTTTGATCACCAAGAGTTGCTTTTCGTGTCAGCAGTTCTTGCTCACGGATATCCTCCCAACAAATACCCTTCGGATTTCTACGAAGATGTTTCATCCATATCTGAACATCGGGATCGTCACATCCCTCTTAATCCTCCAGACCAGAAAGTAAAGCTTCCTCTTTGTGTTCAGCACGAAGAATACTTAGAATATCCTGAAAAATAAAACATAACCATTATTACCCTCTGTGACCCTTTGTTTCCCTTGTGAACCTTGTGTAATTGTTACCTTAGAATCTCCAATCTGCCTTTTCACATCTACATACTTCGGGTTAAAATTTGATTTAACCATCTTCTTGCACATTCTTGGGTAGGATCGATGCGCATCCACAACCTCAACATACCATCCATTTCTGTCCAAACTAAGGATGGTTTCAAATGGAAGTAACTGAAACATTAAAACAAAATGATAAGAATGCAAAAAGTACGAAAACTTTCAAGTTATTCGAATAATATATACAACTTATCATTAGTGGGATCATGAAACCGCCATAATACCATTTTGGTTTCGGTGATTCCCCGCTGACGTGCTTGCGGCAAGTATACACAATCATCTCGAATGTGTAACGACCCCATGGAAAGCCTTCACAAAATTCCAAGTCATGAATCATGTCAATGAGATCATGGCTGATAGAGTTTTCTGCTGAAGGCTTGTGAGCCATAACTTGCGCCAACAACATCAAAGTTGCGAACCTCTTCCGGTCGTCGGAATTCTTCGCCTTCACAAGCTTTTCACTGACTTGTTCGGGGGTCACCTTTCCACGACCGAAATTCTTTAGCCTGAATGTGACACCCATCATGGACTCCCATCCTATGGGATATGGTCCGCATTTCAATCCGAAAATTAGTGCGTGCTCCACTATAGAGTACCGGATAGGAATGTCGTTTATGACGAACCACAACTCTGTATTGTCCCGTATAATCACGGAGTGATTTAGTAGTACAGACATTTTAACCTTCGTCAATGTGGAGTCACATTGTAAGTGGAATAAATTCCTAAATTGTGACTCCTTCTCGAAGTAATGCAACTCGTGTTCATTTAAGATTCCTCTCAGTGTCCTTATTGTCTCGTGAGGATAACACTTCGTGGTGATCTTTGGAATTCTGTCCATTTGCTTGAATTCATACACAAATCTCGGCTTTGGCACCACCTGCAAAATGACCAATTACGAATACATTATACTTCTACCGATCTAAGCGACCCATGCGACTCAACCGACCCATGCAATGCAACCGACCCGTGCGACCCTCAACCGACGCGTGCGACCCATGCGACTCAAAGACCCTCAGACACTCCGTGACACTCAACCGACCCACGCCCCTCAAACGACCATTGCGACCTAACCGACTCACTGACACTGACACTCACCCATTTCAAATCAATAAACTGAGTCGAAGATGGTCATGAAACTACTACGACCCTTGCTTCTCAACCGACTCACGGAGTCGAAGATGTTCATGCAACTCCTGCGACCCTTGTGACCTAACCGACTCACTGACACTGACACTCAACCGTTTCAAATCAATAAACTGAGTCCAAGATGGTCATGAAACTACTGCGACCCTTGCTACTCAACCGACTCACGGAGTCGAAGATGTTCATGCAACTCCTGCGACCCTTGCGACCTAACCGACTCACTGACACTGACACTCACCCATTTCAAATCAATAAACCATTTTGTGACTCGAAAGCTTGCAAAACCCTAGAAATCGAACTACTTACACTTATTGACGCCATTGAAGATTGACTCGTGCTCTCTTCGCCAGTGATGCTGCTGATTCTAGCCATTTTCCTTCTCGTCAACTTCAAATCGTTCCCTCTCAAGTTCGAAATCACTTATTTCTTTCTTGCTATCAACTTTTAAACAGGTTTCACGGCGAAAAACTGTTCGGCTTTCTTGTTTTCGGCAGTTTTTCACATCGAAAAACTGCCGAACTTCCATTTTTCCACGTTCGAACATTAAGGGCAAATTTGTCTCTTCTTCAGTTTTTATTTTTCGGATTTAATAATTATTTTGGGGAAGGGTATTTTTGAAGTGGTTTAGCCCTATAAGAGTATTTCTGATATTCCGCCTATTGGAATATTACTTGATAAGTCGTTAATATAATTTCAAATAAGAATATCCGAAATCCCGTTAACATATATGAATAGAATTATTTCAATACATAAATCCCGTTTTTTTTGTTTTTTAATAAATTATATAAGAATTTTGAACATGAAAAATCAACTACAACAAAAGATACGAGATTGATTTGGATTGAAAGATTTATATATTCGACGCTGTGAGATTATTGACAAACAAAACAAGTAAGAAGAAATAGATATAAATAAATAAAATAAGATAATTAAATAAATTATTTATTTATGTTTTTCCATTTATTTTTTCTATTTGAATTTGATAACTATTTCTGAAATTAATATTTAAAAACATTTTAATATATATATATATATATATATATATTTATATTTATATCCTAGTAGATAGACACCGCTTGGATATTAGATATCGACTAGTTTGGTCGGGATAACTTCAAAAATACCTTTCAAATGGTATTTTGACTTCAAGTTTACTCTTCTCCTAAAAAAAGTTTGAAAAATTACTGTTCTCCCACACCACATCAGATTCGGCGCGAGTAGCTTGAAATCGACATCAAAATCGTCGCAGGTAGCTTGAAATCGGCATCAGATTCGCCGCGAATAGGTTAGAATCGTTTGTTGTCAACAAAAAAAATTACAATTGATCACGTTCCGCAGAAAAACCAGGTATGTGTAGTGAGTTTTTCGTTCTCTTGTGTTTTTCGTGTTTTTTTTTGTGAATTGGATAATTCGAGTGAGTAGCGAGTAATATGTACAGATTCGATTCTCCCTTTTTCAAAACAAGTCTTATATTGATGTAGTCAAAACGAGTCATATTTATTGAATGTCAAATGATCACAATGAGTGACAATCTCTTCGAGTCGCACGGTCCCATTGTGTCACAGAGGTCTAATCGAGGGGTCAAAGAGATCAAAGGTCAAAGGGTCGCATGGGTCCAAGGGTCATAGGGGTCCAAGGGTCCTAGAGGTACAAAGGTCGCAAAGGGGTCAAAGGGTCGCAAGGTTATAAGGGTCGTAGAGGTACAAGGGTCGCAAAAGGGGTACAAGGGTCGCAAAGGTACAAGGGTCGCTAAAGGGTCAAAGGATCGCAGAGGTACAAGGGTTGCAGGGGTCCAAGGGTCGCAGAGGTACAAGGGTCATAAAGGGGTGAAAGGGTCGCAAGGGTACAAGGGTCGCTCTAAGGTTGGATTGGATAGACCTTGCTGCAATGGGTTGCACAAGGGATGTGGAACGAGTGGTCACACGAGAGTTGCGGAATAACTCTCGATTTACCGATCCGTCTTCGATGGATGTTACGCACCAATGAAGAACAAACAAGACGTTGGATATTACACACCAACGATTTTGCTGGATGTTATTCACCAACAAAGAGATTTCACAAAGAAAAATCACAATCAAAATTCAAAATATGGAGTTTATGTTTACAAGAGGGGGTGGCCGGCCATATATCATTAAATGTAAGTCTTCATGCAAGACTACTAATAAATGCTTAGAAAAACACAAAAACATTAAGACAAGTTTGTAAATTGTGCTAATGGAATGCGAACTCGTCTTGAAACCCTCGGGTTATTAATTAGGTCACGGGAAAAGTGACAAGCGGCCTCGTTAATAACCCGTCGTTGGAAAACTCCGTGGGACAAAACTGACGAAGGGAAAAGAGTACACGCGGGTAACTTACCTAATTAATAATCGTTGTGGGGCGGGCTTCGGCTTGTAACGTTACGTAGGTTCGTGACTTCACGTGGACTTGAGTAATCTTCTTGAACGTGAATGGCCGCGAGGATCCCGATGATGGCGTTCTTAAGCTTCGTAGCCTTGGCTCAGGTCATGGGACCGGCTGGTAAGGTCAAGACTTCTTCCTCCTTAGACCTAGCTCGGGTCACTGGACCACCGTCCTTTCATCCGATCGCATCCGCCTTTCGTTTAGCTCGGGATGGTTTCTCCTTTTCACAGGTCGCATCTCGGGTCGCGCTGATGGCATCTCGGGTCGCGCTGGTGGCATCTCGGGTCACACTGGAGGCATCTCGGGTCGCGCTGATGGCGTCTCATGTCGCGCTGGTGGTGTCTCGGGTCGTGTCCTCATCTGCATCATTGGTTGCGTCCTCGAAGTCGTTCAGGATCATATCATGCTCTCCCTGTTGAGTTGGATTTGCCTTCAAATCCGCTTGATCTGCGACAAAAGGCACCAAGTCAGTAACATTAAAGCTAGAACTCACATTGTACTTACCTTGCAAGTCGAGTTGGTAGGCTTTGTTGCTGATCCTCTTGGTCACTTTGAATGGGCCGTCGATCCGGGGCATTAACTTGGACTTCCACTCGTTTGGGAATCGTTATTTTCGTAGATGTACCCAAACTTGGTCACTGGGCTCGAAAGTCAATTTCTTTCGTCCTTTGTTAGCTTGTTTCTCATAGAGCTTGGTCTTCTCTTCTATGTTTTTCCTCGCCTTCTCATGAATCTGCTTGACCATCTTGGCCTTTCTCTCACCGTCCAGGTTAACTCGATCACTTGATGGCCAAGGCATCAGGTCCAGTGGTGAAGCAGGATTGAACTCGTATACAATTTCAAAAAAAAAAAGAGAATTTGGAAGCATAATGTACAACATGGTTGTAAGCAAATTCAGCATGTGGTAAACATTCTTCTGAAGTTTTCAAATTCTTCCTAACAATGGCTCGCAACAAGGTTCTTAGGGTTCGATTTACTATTTCGGTTTGGCCATCAGTTTGTGGGTAACAAGTCGTAGAAAATAACAATTTTGTTCGTAACTTGGACCACAACGTTTTCCAAAAATAACTAAGAAATTTAGTATCCCTATCGAAGACTATCGTACTAGGCATGCCATGCAAACGTACTACCTCTTTAAAGAAAAGTTCAGCTACATGCAATGCATCATCAGTCTTTTGACATGGTATGAAATGCGCCATTTTCGAGAATCTATCTACCACCACAAAAATTGAATCTTTACCGTTCTTAGTCCTAGGCAACCTAATTACGAAGTCCATAGAAATATCAGTCCAAGGGTGAGTTGGGATAGAAAGAGGAGTATACAAACCGTGAGGCTGAACCTTAGATTTAGCCTGCTTTCATGTGACACATCGCTCGCAAATTCGTTCAACGTCCCTATTCATATGTGATCAGTAGAAATGATCCTGTAATATTTTCAGAGTCTTTGTAACTCCGGAATGGCCCATAAGTCCACTTCCATGGGCTTCTCTAACAAACAACTCTCTCATAGAACAGTTAGGCACACATAAGCGATTATCATAAAATAAATAATCGTCCTGCCTATAGTAGCATCCTGAAGCAAATTTCTCACTATTCTTGTAAGCATCTCCAAATTCTAAGTCAGATGCATATAATCATTTGATTTGTTCAAAACCTAGAAGCTTAGTATCTAAAGTATTCAACAATGCGTACCTTCAGGATAAGGCATCAGCCACTACGTTTTCCTTACCTTGCTTGGACTTGATGACGTAAGGAAAAGTTTCAATGAATTCTACCCACCTCGCATGTCTCTTACTTAGCTTGTTTTAACCTTTCAAATATTTGAGCGATTCATGGTCGGTGTGTATCACAAACTCCTTTGGCCACAGATAATGTTGCCAAGTTTGTAACGCCCTCACGAGTGCATAAAGTTCCTTATTGTAGGTGGCGTAGTTGAGAGTTGCACCCCCGAGTTTCTCGTTGAAGTATGCAATTGACTTCCGTTCCTGCATTAAGACTGCACCAATTCCTACACCGGATGCATCACACTCAATTTCAAACGTTTTAAGAATATCGGGTAATATAAGCAAAGGCACGTTAGTTAGTTTCTCTTTCAGCATTTAAAACGCTGCCTCTTGCGCTTCTCCCCACTTGAATCCCACGTTTTTCTCAATGACTTTCGTAAGAGGGGCCGCTAAGGTGCTGAAATCCTTCAAAAATCGACGGTTAAACCCCGCGAGTCCATGGAAGCTTCGGACTTCCCCGACGGTCTTTGGACTAGGTCATTCCCGAATGGCTTTGACCTTCTCTTCGTCCACCTTCACGCCATCTGCACTTACTACAAAACCTAGAAATATGACGTTATCCGTGCAAAAGGTACATTTCTTTAAGTTGGCGTACAATTCTTCCTTCCTAAGTACCTTTAAAACTAATTCTAGGTGGCCTAAGTGTTCCTCCAAATTCTTACTATAGATCAAGATATCGTCAAAGTAGACTACCACAAATCGTCCTATGTACTCTCTAAGTACATGGTTCATTAAGCGCTTGAAGGTACTAGGTGCATTTGACAATCAAAAGGGCATAACTAACCATTCATACAGACCATGTTTAGTTTTAAAAGCTGTTTTCCATTCGTCCCTTCCTTCGTCCTAATTTCATGATACCCGCTTTTAAGATCTATCTTTGAAAATATTCTACTTCCATGCAATTCATCTAACATGTCATCTAGCCTAGGAATAGGATGTCGATACTTCACCGTAATGTTGTTGATTGTGCGGCAATCAACACACATGCGCCGGTTGCCATCTTTCTTTGGCACGAGTAGCACGGGCACGACGCACGTACTCATACTTTCCTAATATGTCCTTTGGTCATGAGCTTCTCCACTTGCCTTTGCAGCTCCTTAGTCTCCACGGGATTAGTTCGGTAGGCTGGCCGATTTGGTAACGTGACTCCGGGAATGAAATATATTTGATGTTCGATACCATGTATCGGTGGCAATCCGGTGGGGTTCTCTTCGGGAAAGACATCTTCGTATTCCTGCAATAACGTAGAGATCTCACTCGGCAACACCGGTGCAAGATTAGTTAAGCTCGAGAGAGCTTCCTTATAAACAAAAAACAACATGGACTGATTCGAATTAAGAGATTTCTTGATCTCACCCGATCTCGCGTAAAAATTTGACGATTTAAGCTCGAGTGTGCTTTGCTTCTTCAAGTGCAATTGGTCTTGCAACACCTCCTTAGGCGTCAATAGAAAAAGGACGGTTTTCCTGCCATTATACTCAAAGTAATGTTTATTAGTAAAACCGTCGTGTTTTACCTTGCGATCCGATTACCATGGTCTATCGAGTAGAATGTGGCTCGCCTCTATTGGCAGCACGTCACACAAAATTTCGTCTTCGTACTTGCCTATGGCAATGGGCATGGACACTTGGCTAGTCACCTTCATCTCGCCATTTTCATTCAGCCATTGAAGCTTATAAGGCCTCAGATGTTTTTGGATTTTTGATCCGAGCTTTCGGACCATAGTAGCGCTTGCAACATTCATGCAACTTCCTCCGTCGATGATAACGCTACAAACCTTTCCATGAACAAGGTAGCGGGTGTGAAATAGATTTTTTCGCGGTTCTTGTTCGTCACCTTTAGGCTAGACGTTCAAAGAAAGCCGTGTTACCAGCAACTTGCCCGTGGCCGGTTCCTCCTCATGCGTCTCGTCCGAAAGTTCAGCCGCTTCGTCTTCGGACTCGAACTCGCCGTCGTCACGAAGGATCATGACTTTCTTGTTCGTGCACTCGCTAGCGTAGTGTCCCCTCCCGTAACACTTGAAGCACTTCACATCCCGAGCCCTCGAAGTGGTTGCCTCGACCTTCCCTTTGTCTTGCGGTGCTGCTGGACCGAACTTTGTCGCGTCTCGGCTGGGTTTACCTTGGGCGCATCGCGGTTCGCTGGAACCGTGCTGTCCTTCCTTGGATAGCTCGGTTTCCTACCCGTTGTTGGCCATATTTTCCAGCCCCATAGCCCGAGCATGGATTCCTTCGCCGATTGAGTTGTTGCTCGATGGGGATCGCCTTGTGGAGCATCTCTTCAACCTCCACGTAGTGTTGCATCTCGAGGTGGTCTTGGATCTCTAGGTTGAGTCCTCCAAAGAACCGAGATATCAACGCCTCTCTATCCTCCGAGATATCTGCCCTCAACATGAGCAGCTCCATTTCCTGAAAGTATTCCTCCACGAAACGGTTTCCTTGGGTGAGCTTCCTTAACCGCCGATGCACTTCTCGGTGGTGATGGCTTGGGACGAACCTCTTGCGTATAATTGTTTTCATTTCCAGCCATGTTGCTACTGGTTCTTCACCGTTTCGCCGCCTAGAAATTGTGACTTGATCCCACCAACTCAATGCGTAGTCATAGAACTCCGTGGCTGCTACCCTCACCTTCTTGGCCTCGGGATAGTTTTGACAACCGAAAACGAACTCTACCTTTTTCTCCCATTCTAGGTATGCGTTCGGGTCGGCTTTACCATGGAACGCCAGAATTTTTAGCTTGAGACCAGCGAGGTCGTCCCTCAGGTCGTCTCGTCGTTCACTTGGCGCACGTCGCCGTCGGTGACTACTTCGGGACGAGGATGAACTGCCTCGTTCGTAGTAGTTGCTGTCCTCCTCATGCTGGTTCTTTTCTTGTTGTGGGAATGCATGAACGTCTCTCGGTCGGGCTGGATGTTCGGGTCGAAATTCTCACCGAAACTTCTCCATTTTGTTATTGTTACTTTGCTCCAAACGAGCCGCGAAAGCCTCGATTAGTCTCTCGTTCACCCGGCTGTTCTCGGCGCCTTTATCCCCCATGTTCCCTATGGTTCTTTGCGTGTACCTACTCACGAGTTTCCTGCACACTAGTGCACAGAGCAGCCACAAGCGGAAAACAAAAAACCACGAAACACAAATATACGTACGAGTAACAATACTTGTAGCACGTACGATGGATATATATATATATATATATTGTTTTTTTGTGTTCAACCCTAGCTATGTTCGAAACAAACAAACCAAATAACTATGTTCGAAACAAACAAACCGAATTGAACTAACCTTTTTTTCTAGAACGAGGTCTGATACCACTTCACGCGATCCCGCTGGAACGATGCTCTAGACTATGGGTTGATTGGATAGACCTTTCTGCAACGGGTTGCACAAGGGATGTGGAATGAGTGGTCACACGAGAGTTGCGGAATAGCTCTCGATTTACCGGTCCATCTTCGATGGATGTTACGCACCAACAAAGAACGAACCAGACGTTGGATATTACACACCAACGGTTTTGCTGGATGTTACTCACCAACAAAGAGATTTCACAAAGGAAAATCACAATCAAAATTCAAAATATGGAATTGATGTTTACAAGAGTGGGTGGCCGACCATATAACATATACCTAGACCATGCAAAACTAAATGCATCTTTAAATGTAAGTCTTCATGCAAGACTACTAAATAATTGATTAGAAAAACACAAAAGACATTAAGCTAAGTTTGTAAATTGTGCTATTTGAATGCGAACTCGTCTTGAAACCCTCAGGTTATTAATTAGGTCGCGGGAAAAGTGACACGCGACCTCGTTAAAAACCCGTCGTCGGAAAACCCTGTGGGACAAAACCGATGAAGGGAAAAGAGTACACGCGGATCACTTACCTAATTAATAACCGTTGTGGGGCGGACTTTGGCTTGAATAACGTTACATAGCTCCGTGACTTCACGTGGACTTGAGTAATCTTCTTGAACGTGAACGGCCGTGAGGATCTCGTTGATGGCGTCCTTAAGCTTCGTAGCCTTGGCTCGGGTCATGGGATGGCTGGTAGGGTCAAGGCTTCGTCCTCCTTAGACCTAGCTCGGATCTTTGGACCATCGTCCTTTCGTCTGGTCGCATCTGCCTTTCGTTTAGCTCTGGTTGGTTCTTCCTTTTCGCAGGTTGCATCTCGGGTCACGCTGATGGCGTCTTGGGTCACGCTGGCGGCGTCCCGGTCATGCTGGAGGCGTTTCGTGTCGCATTGGAGGTGTCTCGGGTCGTGCTGGAGGCATCTCAGGTCGCACTGATGGCATCTCGGGTCGCGCTGGTGGCGTCTCGGTTCGCACTGGAGGCATCTCGAGTCACGCAGGCCGACTCTTCTTCAGCGTTATTGGTCGCGTCCTCCTCTGCATCATTGGTCGCGTCCTCGACATTGTTCAGGATCATATCAAGGGGTCAAAAGATCATAAGGGTATAAGAGTCGCAGAGGTACAAGGGTCACAAAGGGGTACAAGGGTCGTAGAGGTACAACAGTCGCAAAGGGGTCAAGGGGTCACAGAGGTACAAGAGTCGCGGGGATCCAAGGTCATAGAGGTACAAGGGTCGCAAAGTGGTCAAAGGGACACAGGGGTACAAGGGTCGCAGAGGTACATGGGTCGCAGAGGTACAACGGTTGCTGATAACACGTAATCCGTCACATTATTCTCAATATTCCTAGGTCTAGGTTTGATTCCTATTCTTGGACTTTCCCGTCTTATTGAGTATATTTGAGTACTTCTTCTATTATTTTCATGTGTTGTGCAGGAAACGAAGACAACAGAAGGAAACACACGTAAGTGCGGAAAATCTACCTAAATCGTGACCATGTGATCAAGGTGTGAAAGGAGCACGGCCAAGCAACATTATTGCAGCACGACTGAATGGATTGGAGTGCTGAACACATAGACAGGCCGGGCATCACTCCTTTCCCGACCAATCACCCAAGCTGAACACATAGCACGACCGGGCGTACCACAAAGCACGATCGAGCTCAAGGAACATGTGTGCACAACCAAACACAAGCTGAAGCACAGTCGGGCAGAAGGACAAAACAAGAATGGTCGGGCTTCACTTGTTAAGAATTAATTCTACATATATGAGATTAATCATATATGGATAGATTAGTTCTTAATAAGCTCCTAAGGATTAAATAAAACACATACAACTATATTTGGTAGTCAAAGGTGGCCGTTGGAAGGAAGGAAAGGGATGTTGCTATTTTTGAGTAATTAGAATCACATGTGCAACTCAAGAAACCAAGCAACAAGGAGTTGTCCCTTTCTCCTCTTTAGCCGTGAAAGATGAGGACAAATTCATTAATTATGTTGTACTTGTAATTGTAGTTTAAATTCAGCTCATGGTCTCTATATATAGAACCACTTATGTAATGCTTAAACTCATGGAATGAATTAAAGTTTATTCCTAATTCTTCTTTCTATTCTCTTAGTTCTACAAACATCTTATTCTCTTCTTAAACACTCAAATTCTAACATGGTATCAGAGCGGTTTTAATTTATTCTCTCATCATTCTCTTGTGTTTCTAAGCTCAAACTCTCGATCTCTCTTCTCATATTCTGTCCAGTTTTTTTTCCTTCAAAACTCACTTGAGCCATCAATCCTTGAAGCCTATTCCTATTGTGAAAGTGCAAAGGAATTATGGGACATCCTCAAGAAGGTTTTCGGCAACATCTCCAATATAAGCCGGATTTATGAAGTGAATGAAATCAACAATCTCACACAAGAAGGGATGACCTTCAACAACCATTTTGGGAGGTTTAGGTCCTTATGGGCGGAGCTAGACATCTTAAGGCTGAGCTCCATTGATCCAAAAGTTCTCAATGAGAGGAAAGAACAAGATAAAGTCTTTAGTCTCCTCTTCACCCTAAGTCCTGCCTATAATGATGTTATCAAGCACATCCTTAGGTCTGACACTCTACCAAGCCTAGAGGATGTGTGTGCTCAAATTCAAAAAGAAGAAGGGTCACTTGGCTTATTTGGAGGCAATGGCGAGATGATTCAACTAGCAAACAAGGAACATTTTCAACAAGGAGGCGTTGGAGGTTTTGGCGGCAAACAAGGATTCAAAAAATGTGTGTATTGCAAAAATGAAGGAAACACTAAAGAGGAATGTTGGATCCTTCATCCCCACCTCAAGCCACCAAGGAACAATAATTTCAAGAACCAAAGAAGGAGGGCCGACCGGTGCATCTTCTTCTCAAAATCATGGGGATGAATTCAAGACTATGGCCGCCTACATGATGAATGCTCAAGCTGAGATGGTCAAGAAGTCCGACCTTGAAGCACTCATCAAAGCCTTGAAGGAGAATTCCGGTAATAAACAGGGTAAAGGTTTTCTTGCATCTAAAAATACTAAACCATTATTGATGCTAATCTCTTAAGAAATATTAAACTGGCCTTAGGTAGTGTCATAGTAGCAAATGGTTTACAAGGTTCTAATAGAACGTGAAGGAATTCTTAATTTATTTGAAAAAAAATACAAAAGCATTATACTTGCCTAAGTTTACATCAAATTTGTTATCGGTTAAAAGAACCACAAATGATTTAAATTGTAATGTGATTTTTAGTCCTAATGAGGTTTCTTTTCAGGATATTAAGACAAGGAAAATATTTGGCAAAGGAGTCACCAAGGACGATTTATACATGCTTGAAGACACCAAGTCTTTTTCGGATGTTTTTAAAATTTCGGATGTTTCTAATGCTTCTAATATTTTCAAAACATTTTCAGTCTCTTATGATGATGTTATTTGGCATGCTAGATCAGGACATCCACATGTTCGTGCCTTAAACTTAATGTTGCCTAATGTTTCTTTTAAACCGGATGAATGTGAGGCTTGCATTCTAAGAAAACATTGTCAAACTGTTTTTTCTAAATCTCTCACAAATCGCTGCACACAGAAATAGCATTCACATACTCTCTCGGGTTAAGATCGGGCTTACCGGGAAGCTGTCCGGGGTTCCGAGAGGATGACGCAGCCTGTTGTGCTATGGATTTTTCCAACATCTTCACATGTGTAGTGAAACCATTTTAATGCCAAATTAAAATTTTTAGATCGGATACTGGTGGAGAATATATGAGCACAACCTTCAAATTACATCTATCTAAGCATGGCATAATCCACCAATCAAGCTGTCCATATACTCCCCAACAAAATGGTGTAGCCGAGAGAAAAAATAGACATCTAATGGAGGTGGCGAGGTCTATGATGTTCCATACAAGTGTACCACAAAGGTTTTGGGGAGATACGGTTTTAACTGCATGCTATCTTATAAACCGAACCCCTACAAAAGTCATACAAAACTAAACCTCTTATTAACCACTTACGAGTTTTTGGTTGTATATGTTTTGTATTAGTACCCGGGGAACAAAGAAACAAACTAGAGGCGAGAAGCACAAAGGCTATTTTCATTGGATATTCTACTACCCAAAAGGGGTATAAGTGTTATGATCCCTCTACACGGCGAGTTATAGTATCCAAAGATGTCAAGTTCATGGAAGACAAAGGGTTCTATGATGAGAAAAATTGGGAAAGTATAAAGGACTTGGCTAGTTCACCTTCGGACCGAGCTAACAACCTCAAGAAAATTTTGGAGACACTTGGGTTAGGAACCGTTAAACTACCAAGAAGGAACGCAACCATCCATCTAACACCAAGAAGCGTCGGACTTGAGGAAGAAAGAGCCGGACTTGAGGAAGAAAGATCACAAGAACGCAATACCGTTGATCATGAAGGGGGAAATGAAAATGGACAGTCCGAGGCTGATATAGATGCCATGGATGAGATGAACTTTCAAGAGGAAGAACATCAAGCTCATGATCAAGGAATTGCCGAGGTACAAGAAGTACAAGATGTAAATGAGGCCGAGGTACAAGAGGAGCCGAGGGTTGAAACACAAGAAGTGGTACAAGGATTGAGAAGAAGCGCAAGGCTAAGGAAGGTAAAAAGAGTGTATTACAATTGTGAAGCGGTAGCTCATCCAATTCAAGCAACATGCTCTCTAGCCGTGTACCCTCATGAACATCAAGTCTTCATGGCCAACTTGGATGAGGAGTACATCCCGAAGACATATGAAGAAGCCAAAGAGCATAAAGTGTGGAGAGATGCCGTGGGGAATGAGCACAAAGCAATGGAGATAAATGGAACTTGGTTTGAGTCGGAATTACCTAAAGGAAAGAAAGACGTCTCAAGCAAATGGGTGTTCACGATCAAATACAATAGTGATGGGTCCATAGAAAGGCACAAAGCAAGACTCGTGGCAAGAGGATTCACACAAGTGTATGGAGAAGACTATGTAGATACATTTGCTCCCGTTGCAAAGCTCCATACTATTCGGATCATACTCTCCCTTGCCGTGAACCTTGAGTGGAATCTTTGGCAAATGGATGTCAAAAATGCATTTCTACAAGGGGAATTAGAAGATGAGGTCTACATGTATCCACCTCCGGGGCTAGAACACATAGTGAAACCGGGAATGTTTTAAGACTTAGAAAGGCGATCTATGGTCTTAAACAATCCCCAAAGGCGTGGTACCACAAGCTTAGCACAACACTAAATGAACGTGGCTTTAGAAGATCCAAGGCCGATCATACTCTATTCACATTGCCAAGCTCAAAGGGAATCGTGGTGGTGCTTGTCTATGTTGATGATATAATCATCACGGGAAGTGACATAGAAGGCGTGGAAGCCACTAAGGTATATCTTAAAACTATGTTTGATATTAAGGATTTAGGAGAACTAAAGTACTTTCTAGGAATAGAAATATGTCGTTCTAAGGAAAGACTATTTCTATCCCAAAGAAAGTACACCCTTGATATTTTTGAATGAGCTAGGTACCATGGAAGGAAGAATAGCAAGAACTCCACTAGAAGATGGATACAAAGTGATGCGTAAGGGGGAGATAGATGATAAGCCGTTTGAAGACCCTAAACTCTATAGGAGAATGGTTGGGAAATTGATCTATCTCACCATAACAAGGCCGGACATTTGTTTTGCGGTGAACAAAGTGAGCCAATATATGCAAGCTCCAACAACTTATCATTGGAAGAATGTTGAACGGATCCTAAGCTATTTAAGTGGAACAAAGGATCAAGGAGTATGGATGGGATGCAACAAGAACACGGAGATTGTAGGATATTGTGATGCGGATTGGGCCGGGGACAGAGTGGATAGGAAGTCAACCACGGGCTATTGCACGTTTATAGGAGGCAATCTAGTTACTTGGAAGAGCAAGAAGCAAAAGGTGGTTTCATGTTCAAGTGCGGAACCCGAGTACCGAGTAATGAGGAAGTTAACCAATGAGTTAGTATGGATTAGAAATGTTCTCACGGACTTGGGCATTGAGACATCATCCCCCATTACAATGCATTGTAATACCCAAGCCGCCATCCACATTGCGTCAAATTCGGTGTTTCATGAGAGGACAAAGCACATTGAAGTGGATTCTCACAAGGTTAGCCAAATGATTGAACAAGGAGTAATTCTACCGTGCTATACAAGAAGTGAAGATCAATTGGCCGACATTTTCACCAAGGCTACAAGCAAGAAAATTTGTGAGTCCATATTCCCTCGGCTTAAACTCACAAACATTCGGACATGATATGTCTAACATGGCAATGAATTGTACTCTTTTTCCTAAGTGTGGTTTTGTCCCATTGGGTTTTCCCACTTAGGTTTTAATGAAGCAAGGAGCCATGGGTCAAGCTTATCAATAGTAGTACACTATAGTTAAGCTTGAAGGGGAGTGTTAAGAATTAATTCTACATATATGAGATTAATCATATATGGATAGATTAGTTCTTAATAAGCCCCTAAGGATTAAATAAAACACACAACACTATATTTGGTAGTCAAAGGTGGCCGTTGGAAGGAAGGAAAGGGATGTTGCTATTTTTGAGTAATTAGAATCACACGTGCAACTCAAGAAACCAAGCAACAAGTTGTCCCTTTCTCATCTTTAGCCGTGAAAGATGAGGACAAATTCATTAATTATGTTGTACTTGTAATTGTAGTTTAAATTCAGCTCATGGTCTCTATATATAATACCACTTATGTAATGCTTAAAACTCATGGAATGAATTAAAGTTTATTCCTAATTATTCTTTCTATTCTCTTAGTTCTACAAACATCTTATTCTCTTCTTAAACGAGCTAGAAAATACCCAGCTTGGCTCGCTTAAATATGGTCCGAGCTAGAGCTGGCTTGCGAGTCGACAACTCATTTTACACCCCTAGTTTTTGGCACCATTGCCGGGGACTAGTTACGACACTATAATTAGGATTTTGTTGAGTCGAGATCCAGTCCTTTCTGAGTCTTTTGTTTTTTTTTGTTTTCTGCATTTTTTCTTTTTGTTTAAGTCGATTACATCTCTTCCGAGCTAAGCCATTGTTTGTTGTTTTCCTACGTGCAGACTACTCGTTGTATGTCTAGGAGTTTGAGAAGCAAATAACTCCTTTTTGACCCCGATATTGACAGGACCACCTGAGCTTTGACAAGACAGCGAAAAGCGAGACGTAGTGGTTCCGGGAATATTGAGGAAATGACAAGTGAGCGAGAAACGAATTTATCTAGTGAAGAAGAGATGGCTGAGGAGGAAGCACCGAAAACTTATGGGGCGTACAAAGCGCCTAAACATACATAACGTCTCTCCTGCTTTCGAAGGCCCAAGATAGACCGGAACATATTTTAGTTACAGCCGACCTTCATTGAGATGTTGAGTCAATCACCATTCAGGGGACGACCTATGGAAAATCCGAACCAGCATATCACTTAGTTCAAGATGCTATGTTCGAATATGAAAGCATACCCCGGAATAGACGATGAAGCGATTATGTTGCTTGCCTTTCTGTTCTCAGTTAGGGAGCATGCACTCGAGTGGCTCTACACGCTACCACCGAATTCTATTCATACGTAGAGCCAGCTCGAAGAACGCTTCATGATACGATTCTTCTCACCACACAAGACACAGCTATGGAAGAACAAGATCAATTCGTTTACACAAGAGGATAAAGAGAGTCTTCCGGAAGCGTGGCTGCAATTTAAAGGATATCAACGTGAATGCCCACACCACGAGATGGATAAAGATGCGTCATTGCCACTTTCATTGAGGGTCTTCGTGATGAAGTTCGTGTCTGGTTGAATGCCGCTTGTGGAGGTTCACTTCATGACCTTCCCGTTCACCACTATTGAGGCCAAGATTGAGAAGATGGTCGAGGGAAGAAACATTATGTTGGGAGAATATAATTGTCAGACATCAGCCAAGGAAGCAGGCAACGAGGTGCTTGCATTGCGAGCTGAGCTTGCCCGAGATGAAGTTACAATACCTACAATCCGGGCTGGAAGAATCATCTAAATCTATCCTACAAGAACCCCGACAATGTCTTGAACCCGTTACAAGGAAGCTACCAGCCAAAGTCTTTCAGAGCCAGCAAAAAAACCAGAATTTTCAGCCTAGAGCACAAGGGTATCAAGGGTATCTGCCGAGAGGAGTAGCAGCGCCAATTCTGCAACAAGAGGGGAACACCGAGATCATGTCTATGGTTCTCAGCTTTTACAAGGGTAGAAATATAATCATTTTGAGCTGAAAAGTATAAGACAAGATCAAGAAGATGCGAAGAAGCAAACTGGGGAAATTCAGACAGATTTGAAGATCCTAGATACCCAAGTTGCACAGCTTGCAGCGAGCGTTTCTAACCAGCAAGGAATTCTATCGGTGAAACCTGAGCCGAACCCTCGTAAGAATTGCAATGCTCTCATGTTGAGAAGCGGGACAGAACTTGCAGACGTCAAACCCTAAAATTGCGAGAGAGGTGAATGATCAAAGTCTTCAACGGGGAAGCCTAGCGACCAAGAGCCTTATAAGGAAGCACAAGATGAGGAGGAAGATGAACCGGTTTATGTGGCACCACCACCAAGACTCCACTTCAATTTCCCGGTCGCCAAATGAGATGAGTTGATGATTCACAATTTGATAAGTTTGCGGCAAGGTTGAAGAAGTTGGAGATCTCTATGCCCTTCCACGAGGCAATCATGCAAATTCCTTCATACGCTAAGTTCCTGAAAGAAATCCTCACCAAGAAGCGTAGAGTGGAAGAGGAGACTATGATGGTCACCAATGTGAAAAACGTTGTTATCCATCATGGGATGCCACAGAAATTACCCGAACCACGTACCTTCGTCATTCCCTGCAAGCTCGAAAACGTGACCATCCACAATGCCCTATGCGATTTAGGGGCTAGTGTCAACATCATGCCGCTGACGTTGTGCGAGAAACTTGATTTGGGAGAGATTAAATCCACGAAGATAGTGTTGTTGATGGCTGATCGAACATCAAAATTCCTAATATGTATTGTGTAGGATGTACCACTTAAGGTAGGCGATTACTGCATCCCCGTTGATTTTGTGGTTTTGAACATGAAAGAAGATGAAAGAATACCTATATCTTAGGGATACCATTCCTCAATACTGCTAGCGCCGTCATCGACGTGAAAGAGGAGAAATTGATGATAAAGATAGGGGAAGCGATGGTGGAGTTCAGGTTGAATAAGCACCCCAAGAAAGTACCCATGGTAGAGCCCATATTTGCCATTGATGTCATGAGTAATCCACTGGAAGAAGAAGCTCCCACGACTAGAGATACAGACCAAGACGATGACCACAAGCACAGACAGACTTCGAGAGCTATGGAGGAAAGGCTAAGCAATAGGAAATTGGAGTGGCCAGCTGACTGGATGAAGTGCACGACCGAGCTACCCCTTGTGCACGGCCGAGCACCTTCATTTGACAGCAGAACGATCGGGCAACACAAGAGCTCAACCCGTGCAGCACTCTTGGCTCACCATTCAGCAAGATGAGCCCGACCGATCAGCTCCTACAGCACGACCGGGCGCCCCCTCAAGACCCAGCACGATCGGACACAAGCTCAGCCCGACCCGTGCAGCATTCACGGCTCCAACATCCACATCAAAGCGCACAACCAATCAGATCCTACATCATGACCGGGCGGCTCCTCAAGATGATAGCTCAATCAGGCACACTACAAGCCCAAACCGTGCATGCTTCTCGGCAGGAAATTGCAGCAACAGATACTCGACCGCTCGGACATGTCCACCCGACCGGGCACCCTTTATGAAGTCAAGCACGGCCAGGCATAGGCTGCGCTCGATCTGTGCAACATTCTCGGCCAAAACCAAAACCTACAGCCCGACCACTCAGCATGCAATGCCCGATCGAAAGATCAAAATGAACTGCAACAGGACCAGGTAGGTGAAGAGCATGAGAGAGCTGGCTGATCTCACAAGGCAGATGACTAATACAAGTGCCATACCCGAACGAAGGGCACGACATAGGAGACGTCACACACGAAGACGAGGACGTCCACCTTGATGGTGATGAAGAGAGCATTTGGTCAAGCTCAGGACCTTAAACAAGCGCTTATCGGGAGGCAACCTGACTTTTTCACTTTCTTTTTCTTTCATTTCATTTTTACGGACCTATTCTTATTTTTTTCACATTTATGTACTCGGTGAACTATTACGTTGTACTCCTTCCTTTGGATTGTCTGATTCTTTTTCACAGGTTTTCCGACTTCGATATCATCCCTTAAGGAGGAGACGCGTACAACATCCAGCCGCATCACCAACTTGGGATAACAAGATACACAAGGTGCACACGTTTTAACCCTTATTTTCCCGTGTTTTGATGTATGAGATTTTCTCTTAGGTTTTGACCACCGAGACGGTGTTCCATTCAAGTCTAGGGGAGTACTCGACGAGTAGCATACATGTGACTTGGATTAGATGTTGAGTTTTTTTAGGAATAAACAGATGGATACCTAGCATGAATTTTCGAACTTGATTCATTATTGTGCGACCTTGTCGAATTGTGAATAATAGTAGGGGTGGGCAAATTACCCGGAATACCCGTCCCGACTCTAAGCCCGTCCCGAACCCGCAAAAAATTACTCGAGCCCACGGGTTCGGGTTCGGGTAATAAATCTCATTACCTGCGGGTTCGGGTTCGGGTTCGGATTTAAAAATAACTGAAACAGGTACTAGCGGGTACCCGAGTCTAATAATATATATAGTTATAATTAGACATATACATAGATATATTTACAGAAATGCCATCCTAACCTAAACCTAAACCTAACACACGATTACCCTCTTCTCTTTTCCTCTCCTCTCCCTCCCTCTCCTCTCTGCTTTCTTCCATGTCGTCTACCTCTTCTCAACGGCACCTCTCGTCTCTTATTCCTTCCATGCCACCTCTGGTCTCTTATTCCTTTCCGATGTCGCCTCTCGTCTCTTCTTCCTTCCATGCTGCCTCTCGTCCCTTCTTCCTTACATGCTGCCTCTCTTTTCTTCTTCCTTTCCGCCGCCTCTCGTCTCTTCTTCCTTCATGGCCTCTTTTCCTCTCGTCTCTTTTCCTCTATCTCTTTTCCTGTATCTCTTTTCCCCTCTTTTTCCTCTTGCCGGCTGACCACCTCTTCGCCGACCTCCCTCTTGTTGACCACCTCTTGGCCGATCTCCCTCTTGCCAACCCTACTTTCTTCTTCTGTGTGTTCTCCAAATCCCACCACCTCCCTTCCCTATCCTCCCGCCACATTTGCTACCGTGTCCTCCACCGGATAATGAATCCATACGCGATTTAGCTGATGCATGTATGGGTTGGGCACGGATTCGGGTACCCGGTGCATTTGGTTCGGGTGCCCCTCGGGTTCCGGTTCAGTTAGGAATATGCCTACCCGTCTGGGTTCGGGTTCCGGTTCGGGTAGGAATATGCCTACCCGTCTGGGTTCGGGTTCCGGTACCCTCAAAAATCCGGGTACCCGACCCGTGCCTAGCCCTAAATAATAGTCTAGGTTTTCTAAGTAAGTCTTTTGGATATCGATTAGTCTAGTAATTGTGCTTGAAACCATGATCTATAATCGCATTTGGCCTCCCAGGTTTCAGTTCCAAGCATACATATCTCCGCGTATATCGTTCAATGTAGACAAAAATAGCAATAATATAAAAATTTGAATAAAATGTTAATTTTAGTTTTTTAATTTTCTCAAACTCATGCGACAGGTTCTTAAAACATTACTATCACTTTTGAAACACAGCCATTTGTTCTACACAACTTGGGATACATGGGTCATAATCCGTTTTAAACATTGATTGACGTTGTAAATGTCTTATTTTGATTGGTTTTTGTCATCATTATTGATGAGCGGAAACTCGAGTTATATAATTTCCTAGACCACTTCACCGCAAGTATACGGATCGTGTAGTACCAGGGTCGATCTCTAGGGACTAAAGCAGCCAAAAAATAAGAATAACACTAAACTAAGAAGAATGGAAGTAAATGGAGGTGTGGTCCTAAATACCTAAAAGACTAAGCTAAGTGGTGACAACGATAATAGGTTAGGGTAAACTCGGATATGATGAACACTACGGGTGTCGGGATACCGGGAATCGTATGGATGAAACAACTAAAGATCATAAACCTATCGAATTATCTTGACAACGGGAAATTCATGCCCTAAGGTGAGGAGTGATTCTTCCGAGCCTAAACCTCCTAACCATGAGTACGTGCAACCCTACCTTCCAGCAGTGATTAACCCGTACCATGGCAGCTTTACGAAGCCTAAACCTCCTAACCATGGATACGTGCAACCCTACCTTCCAGCAGTGATTAACCCGTACCATGGCAGCATTACGTGCGCAATCATTATCCCTAAGATGGCTAACCGACCGGTCAGATTCTCATTAGCCAATCTTAACCTACAACTTAACAAGACCGGATTCATACTTTAACCTTCCAGCAAAGTCTGAATTCCTATGTTACTGAGCGGACAACACTAGTATAAGAGTTTAAATATAACCTAATCTACCCGCAAGTGCACGGCACGTGTGTAGTATTTTAGGTGTCGATCCCACAGAGACTACGCAATGCTACCTAAACCCGAACTACGAATCAAACTTGCTAACGAAAGAGTGGTGATGAAGAATAAAATACTGAAAGTAAACTAAACTACTTGGGTTCTAACGATGAGACAAACGTCCTAGGAATCCGGTTTCACCACAAGACTACCGAAACCGGTGATCAACCTATCTATCATGCAATCCCAGTTAAAGCTATCTAAGGCGGACGATCCTAACATGATATCTACCCTCTCTCAAGGCATAGACACGTGATCTAGACAAGTTGCCCCCTACTTTCGTGGCTGACACCCTGAACTAAACCCATAAGCTCTTTGATTCGCCCGTTTTACCCTCAACCGTTGCTACCCTACTTTCGTGGTCTAACCTCGGTTGTTCTAAACCTGACTTTCTAGGACTAGAATTCTCCTTTCGGTCCTTCTCCTAATCTCTAACACATGCATCTACGTGATCAGCGTAAACACAAGTAAATTTAAGCACTCAGATAAAGAATAGATGAACTAGAACGGGAAGATGCATTCAAAATAGATCAAAAGAGGTCTCGGGATAGCCAAGGGCTAATCCCTTCTCCTAGAACAAACAAACTACTCGCTCATGCGTCTGTAAAGAAACATAAACATAGTAGAAAGTCTAAGGAACGTAAAAACCAAACAAAACCGAAGTGGTGGTGCTTGATCTCCAATGCTCCTCGCTTATCTCCTCGCAAGAATCTGCTCTATCTTTCGCTGAATTGTTCTCCTCCGTAAGCCTCCCATAATGACGTCTTTTTGCCTCCTTTTAAGCCTCCTAAGTCGGTCCAATTGTTGCCTAAAAGGCCCCACGAGTTCCCTTATGTTTTAAGTTAATTTAACTTAAGTTTTGGGTAGTTACGGGCCGCGACCCGCTCGGGCAATGAGTGTGCCCGCTCGGGCACGGCTAGGGTAACTCGTGCGCGTCTTGTGGCTGGAATGATGCCCGATCGGGCAGGG
>CM071869.1:32926926-32957400 GCA_036759665.1 Gynandropsis gynandra
CGGGAACGCTTGCCCGAGTCGTGCTAAATGGTCCACACAATTGGCCGTAGGTTTTGCCCGATCGTGCAAGGGTTGTGCCCGACCGGGTGAGGCTTTTCCATGCTCAATCTCGTCCCGTTTGTCCCGTGATGATCCCCAAAGTTGCTCCTTAGCTCCGTGCATGTTCCTTTAGCTCCAAATTGGTCCAAATACGCGTAAAAACCTGCAAGAACATGAAAAGCACGAAAGCAAGTAAACGGAATCGGAATCATACGTAAAACATCACATATGTGTCAAAAACGTATCCTAAATCGTACAAGAAATACGTATGAAAACGAGATGATCAAAATCCCCCAGACTTGAATGTTTGCTTGTCCCTAAGCAAACGTAAACGTGGAATACATGGGGTATGAAAATACGAGAATTTCCCTTCTCCTAGAAATACCGCTAAAGCGAACCTAACCGATCAACGAGCACCGTCGAGAGCAAATTCGGCCTAATCGAATTTTAAGAAAAGAAAAAGAAAGAAAGAAGCTCGGAAAGAAAGAAACAAGTATCCTCGGTTGACCTAGGTTTAGCATAGTCTGAAGTCTTGTCTGGTGGAGGGAGTTACGGTAGCATGTCTAGTCTCCTTTGATTTACTTTCTCGTGGGTAACCGTGGTGGACCAAGGATTAAGGCTGAAAACTCGATTAGATCGAATTTGCTCTTGACGTGATAGTTGATCGGTTAGGTTCGCTTTAGCGGTATTTCTAGGATAAGGGGAATTCTCGTGTTTTTATACCCCATGTATTCCACGTTTACGTTTGCTTAGGGACAAGCAAAAATTCAAGTCTGGGGGATTTTGATCATCTCGTTTTCATACGTATTTCTTGCACGATTTAGGAGACGTTTTTGATACATATGTGATGTTTTACGTATGATTCCGTATCCGTTTTACTTGCTTTCGTGCTTTTCATATTCTTACAGGTTTTTACGCGTATTTGGACCATTTTGGAGCTAAAAGAACATGCACGGAGCTAAGGAGCAACTTTGGGGATCAGCACGGGACAAACGGGACGAGATTGAGCATGGAAAAGCCTCACACGGTCGGGCACAACCCTTGCACGATCAGGCAAAACCTACGGCCAATTGTGTGGACAATTTAGCACGACTCGGGCAAGCATTCCCGACCATTTTGCCTTGCGCCCGAGCGGGCACACATGCCATGCCCGATCGGGCATCATCCCAGCCCACACAATCTGCACGAGTTAGAGGAGAAGAATTCAGCGAAGATAGAGGAGATTCTTGCGAAGAGATAAGCGAGGAGCGTTGGAGATCAAGCAGCACCACTTCGGTTTTGTTTGGTTTTTATGTTCCTTAGACTTTCTACTATGTTTATGTTTCTTTACAGACGCATGAGCGAGTAGTTTGTTTGTTCTAGGAGAAGGGATTAGCCCTTGGCTATCTCGAGACCGCTTTTGATCTATTTTGAATGCATCTTCTCGTTTTAGTTCATCTATTCTTTATCTGAGTGCTTTAATTTACTTGTGTTTGCGCTGATCACGTAGATACATGTGTTAGGGGTTAGGAGAAGGACCGAAAGGAGAATTCTAGTCCTAGAAGATCAGGTTTAGAACAGTCGAGGTTAGGCCACGAAAGTAGGGTAGCAACGGTTGAGGGTGAACAGGCGAATCACAGAGTTTATGGGTTTAGTTCATGGTGTCAGCCACGAAAGTAGGGGGCAGCTTGTCTAGATCACGTGTCTATGCCTTGAGAGAGGGTAGATATCATGTTAGGATCGTCCGCCTTAGATTGCTTCAATTGGGATTGCATGATAGATAGGTGGATCGTTGGTTTCGGTAGTCTTGTGGTAAAACCGGTTTCATAGGCGTTTGTCTCATCGTTAGAACCCAAGTAGCTTATTCACTTTCAGTATTTCATTCTTCATCATCATTCTTTTGTTAGCAAGTTTGATTCGTAGTTCGGGTTTAGGTAGTGTTGCGTAGTCTCTGTGGGATCGACACCTAAAATACTACACACGTGTCGTGCACTTGCGGGTAGATTAGGTTATTTATATTTAACTCTGATACACATCAGTTGTGTACTCTCTCGTCTAAGAGTTGTATTTATGATATGTTTGTGAAATTTCATAAGCATGTTTTAACTAAATATAATGCTAACATTCTAAAGACTGACAATGGTGGAGAGTATACTAGTCTTCAGTTTTGCACGTACCTTGAAGAACGAGCCATTACACGCCAAACCTCGTGTCACTATACTCCGCAACAAAATGGAGTGGCCGAGACGAAAAACATGCACCTAATGGAAATCTCGAGAACTATCATGTTCGATCGAGATGTTTCTAAAAGTTTTTGGTTCGATGCAACCATGAACGAATGTCACATCATTAATAGAATTTCTACATAGGTTCTAAAGGACAAATCACCTTATGAGGTATTAAACTCTACAAAACCTGATATTGAGTATTTTAGAACATTTGGTTGTGTGTGCTTCCTTGTTCCTGACTCACAGCGAAACAAGTTGGAACCAAGGAGCACTAAAGCCATGTTCATCGGATACTCAGTAAATCAAAAACCCTACAAGTGTTTTGATCCTAAATGTCAACATGTAATAGTGTCTCGAGATGTTACGTTTCTCGAAGACAAGAGCTTTCATGATAAAATCAGATGGGAAGAGATTAAAGGAATCTCGAAACCAAATGATAAAGGTTTGTCCCTTAGAAACTTAGTAAATTCAATTTCGAAAACTAATAATGAAACAGGTCCCCTGCCAAGTGTACCTGAACATCATGAAGACAAAAATGATCAAGAAATATCAGAAAATGAAGAACAAGAAAGCCATGATGAGGTCACATATTCTGAGCAAAATCATGAAGAGGAAACTAGGGCCTCAAATCATGAGAATGAAGATCAAAGCCATGATCATAACCAAAATGATGATCATAACGTCGAAGAAGTTGAAGGAAGGACTCTAAATGAGATAGTGCCTCGGAGAAGCAATAGAATAAGGCGACCAATCTCGGAATGGATTCACAATCCTATTCAATGGCGTGGCAACCAAACACCATATTTCAATGGTGTGGCAACCGAACATCTTATTCAAAATTTTGTCTCTTTGGAATTTATCTCTACTGATCATAAATCTTTTCTTAGTAAAATTGATAGGGATATCGAGACACAAACCTATAGAGAAGCCGAAAGGAAGCCAGAATGGGAGGAAGCCATGGCTGAAGAGCTAGCAGCCTTAGAAAAGAATAAAACATGGGACCTTGTCCCCTTCCTAAAGAAAAGAAGCCCTTTTGGGAGAAAGTGGGTATAAAAAATCAAATATAAAAGTAATGGTAAGGTAGAATGTTACAAGGCTCGCCTTGTAGTGCAAGGGTATAATCAAAAGTATGGGGAAGATTGTACTGAGACTTTTGCTCCTGCTGCTAAACTTCATTTTGTTCGCATTACCTTTTTTATTGCTATTAACTTTAATTGAGTTTGTGGCAGATGGATGTTAAAAACGCTTTCCTTCAGGGGGAAATAAAGGAAGAGATATATATGAAACCTCCCTCGGGCCTCCAAACCGAAAAAGGAATTGTATGCAAACTAAAGGGAGCTCTCTATGGACTCAAATAGTTCCCACAAGCTTGGTACATTAGGCTCTATGATGTTGTTCGAAAGTATAGTTTTAAGAGGAGTGAGACTGATCATTCCATGTTCATCATTCAAAAGAATTTCGGTATCATCGTTCCCTTACTTTATGTTGATGATATCATCATAACAGGTGATGATAATAAAGGAGTAGAAAGTGTTAAACGTTTTCTAAAAGACACATTTGATATAAAGGATCTAGCTGAACTTAAGTACTTTCTTGGAATTGAAGTAACTAGATCTAATGATATTTTATTTCTTTCTCAGCAAAAATATGCTTTAGACCTTTTGAATGAAACAGAAAAACTCATATCTAAGCCGGCCAAGACCCCCATCGAAGAAAAATACAAAGACTTGCGTTAAGGGGAACCATTTCATGATATAGAACAATACATGCACCTTGTTGGTAAGCTAATATACCTCACGATAACAAGAACTGACTTGTGTTATGTTGTGAATCAGGTCAACCAGCATACGCAGTCTCCACCAACATTGGAAAATGATGGAGCGAATCCTCTGATACATCAAGAATGATCCAAAAAAGGTATACTAATGCGTAAAAACAACGACACTAGTCTAATTGGATATTGTGATGCAGATTGGGCCGGTGACCGCAAAGACCGGAAATCAACAACGAGGTTCTATACCTTTTTCGGGGGGAACCTTGTCACTTAGAGAAGCAAAAAGCAATCGGAGGTCTATCGTTCCAACGCTGAGGCCGAGTACCGAGCTATAGCAAATATAACATATGAGCTCATTTGGATCTGATCTCTCTTCAAAGATCTTGGCCTCGAACCTTCGCACGACCCACTGGAATATCCTCGATAGGAACCTCCTCGTCAGCAACTTCATCGATAGTACCCACTGCAGCATCATCATCTCTAACAGTGCCGGAAGATGGGTTTCCGGTGCTCGCATCTTTCTTGGTAGAATTTGATTTCGCCTTTTCAACACCTTTGGGATTTGCTGCCCTCGATTTTGGATTAGGGAAATGAAACCCGATATCCCTTAGAAGGTCTCTTACAGCGTTGATGATTCTCTTCTCTGACTTCTTTTTTACTTTAGTATGAGAGGGATTGCAGCTTCTTCTCCTTCAAATTCAACTTCATCATCACCTTCTCCTTCAACTTCATCATCACCCTCTCTTTTAGGTTCAACTTCAGCATCACCTTCAGCATCACCTTCTCTTTCTTCATCAGCTTCAGCAACACCTACCCATCCTTCGTCTTCGTCATCTTCAGCCTCTATTATTTTTTTCACCCACGCTCTTCTTCCTCTTAGTCTCCTTTTCTTTCCCCTTCTTTTGATCACCAAAAACCGCTTCTCGCGTCAGCAGTTATTTCTTATGAATATCCTCCCAATAAATACCCTTCGGATTTCTACGAAGATGTTCCATCCATACTTGAACATTAGGATCGTGGCATCCCTTGTAATACTCTAGATAAAAAAGTAAAGCTCCCTCTTCATGTTCAACACGAAAATACTTTGAATATCCTGAAAAACATAAAATAACCATTATTACCCTCTGTGACCCTTGTTACCCTTGTGTAATTGTTACCTTAGAATCTCCAATCTGCCTTATCACGTCTACGTACTTTGGGTTAAAACCAGATTTAATCCTCTTCTTGCACATTCTTGGGCATGATGGATCCGCATCCATAACATCAACATACCATCCCTTTTCCGCCCAAACTAAGGATGGTTTCGAATGGAAGTAACTGAAACATTAAAACAAAATGTTAAGAATGCAAAAAGTACGAAAACATTCAAGTTATTCGAATAATATATACAACTTACCATTAATGGAATCATGAAACCGCTACAATACCATTTTGGTTTCGGTGATTCTCCGCTAACGTGCTTGCGGCAAGTATCCACAATCTTCTCGAATATGTAAAGCTCCCATGGAAAGCCTTCACAGAATTCCAAGTCATCAACCATGTTAATGATATCATGGCTGATAAAGTTGTCCGATGAACGCTTGTGAGCCATAACTTGCGCCAACAACATCAAAGTTACCAACCTCGTATGGTCGTTGGAATTCTTCACCTTCACAAGCTTTTCACTAACTTGTGTGGGGTCACCTTTTCACGAACGAAATTCTTCAGCTTGAATGTATCACCCCTTTTGGACTGCCATCCTTTGGGATATGGTTCACATTTCAATCCAAAAATTAGTGAGTGCTCCATTATAGAGTATCGGATGGGAACACCGTTTAAGACGAACCATAACTCCTTTTTGTCCCATACAATCACAAAGTGATTTAGTAGGATAGACATTTGAACCATCGTCAATGTGGACTCACATTGGAAATGGAATAAATGCCTAAATTGTGACTCATTCTCAAAGTAATGCAACTCATATTCATCTAAGATTTCTCTCAGCTTCGTTATTGTCTCGTGAGGGTAACACTTGGTGGTGATCTTTGGCATTCTGTCCATGTGCTTGAATTCATAGACAAACTTCGGCTTTGGTGGCACCTGCAAAATGACCAATTAAGAATACATTAGACTTCTACCGCCTGTAGCGACCCAGACGACTCAATTGACCCTTGCGACCCATGTGACTCAAGCGACCCTACGAGTCAAACGAAAGGAAATTTTTTGGATTATTAGTATTAATACCTGGATATTCCAATTGCAAAATATCTTTCAAAATCCCATCAAAATCTGGCTCGTCGGTCGATTCACAATAGCTTTCACCTTTCACACATACACCATAGTTCATAGTTGACTTCAATTTTCCGTGCTCGTAAGTATGAAAGTTGTAACCACATGCATGGGCTAACTCGTAACTTTTAGAGTTGGTCCTTTAACAAGATCGCGTAGCCATAACGGGTGATTGCCAATCTCAATCTGCATTAAATGAAACGATCATCAATATAAACGTCTTATCCATGTGGAGAAATATCTTCCTTTAACAATAATATATATCTATCATTTACTTACATATTGTCTTATCCATGTGGAGAAATCTCTTTCTTTAAGCTCTTGGAGTTGAGATTCATCAATATTCATGTATGTATTCTTCAATACATCATCGAACATCCTGAAAAATGTCAGAAACATTATGTTAATATTACAAATAAAATACGCATACGCAATTGATTCTATATATTTATAGGATATTACCTTTCAAAAGGCTGTAGATATTCACAGTTGAGTAAAACATACGTATGTGCGATGTGTAGATCTCGTTGTGATAACCATATCTCTTTCGCCTTACCAGATGTTTGACCAACCCCGCAAAAAATATCTGGAACATCTGGTACTGGGTATGAAAATGTCACACCACCATCAAAACATCTGTCTGGATTTCTACTTCGCGTTTGAACATGTGGCTCGAAGTAGTACGACGTGAAGAACGATATCTCCTCATTCACGTATTGTTCAACAATTGAACCCTCTGGACGAGCTTTTTGTTTGGCTTTTTTCTTCAAATGGAACATAAATCGCTCGAATGGATACATCCAACGAAATTGAACTGGACCTCCTAATGCGGCTTCGTGTAGAAGATGAACTGTCAGATGCTCCATAACATCAAAGAATGATGGTGGGAAAATCTTCTCCAAATTGTATAGTACTGTAACAATATTACTTTTAAGTCTACGACCACATCTACACTTAAGTTTCTCGCACATAAATCTCGGAAAAATATGCCAATACCTGAAAATTCAAGTATATTAATTAGTTTATTTTACAATTAATATTTCTATAAATTATTAATCACTAATTATATACTATATAAAATAATCATGTTACCTCCGATTGCTTCGTGTGCATGCTTGTCCATCAATTCAGAAAAATATATGGGAAGTAGTCGTTGCATGAATACATGACAATCGTGACTTTTCATCCCTGATAACTTTCCTCCATGAATATCGACGCATCTTCCGATGTTAGATGCATAACCATCAGGAAATTTCACGTCTTCCTTCAACCAATTCAACAATTTATATTTTTCCTCATTAGACAATCTGAATATCGGGACTGGAGCTTTACCATCTCCATTTATATGTAACTCCTTCCGTGAGCAATACTCTGCGAGATCCTTCAGTGACTTAATGTTATCCTTCATTTTTCCTGTGACATTCATTACTGTATTGATGATATTATAGAAAAAAAATTTCTTTATGTGCATGACATCAAGATTGCGGCGAAGCTTCAGATTTTTCCAATACGGAAGATCCCAAAATATGCTCTTCTTGTACCAATTATGGGTAATTCCATAACCATCAATTCTCGGATGATTGTTTCCTCCGCAATCTATACTCATAGGAATACCCAAAGCGAGAAGTCGTTCATACAATATCTCTTCGCCGGTCAAAATTGGAGGAGGAGATTTCCGCACAACAATATTCCTTTTGAAATTCCTCTTGTTGCGTCATAGTGTATCTAAAGAGGAAGAAAACAACGATGACAATCAAACCAACTCGTCTTTCGTCCATACTTCAACTGAAAAGCATCTGTGTCCTCCATGCAATATGGACAAGCCAATCGACCATGCGTTGTCCACCCAGATAGCATACCATAAGCTGGAAAATCACTTATTGTCCACATTAGAGCACCTCGTAATATAAAATTTTGCCGTCTCGAAACATCATACGCTGGAACTCCTTTCCATAATTCATTCAATTCTTCAATTAGTGGTTGAAGAAATATATCCAAACTTCTTTTCGGATGATTAGGCCCGAGAATCAATATTGTTAAGAACAAAAACTCATGCTTCATGCACATATCTGGTGGTAAATTATACGGTGTCATAATAACTAGCTACAACGAATAATTTCTCCCAGACATCCCGAATGGATTAAAATCATCAGTGCAAAGGCCTAAATAAACATTTTGACTCTCAGCTGCAAAATCAGGATATACCTTGTTAAAATGTTTCCACGCCTCACCATCTGAGGGATGACACATTTCTCCGTCAGGACTTGAATGCTCGGCATGCCATCTCATGTCTCTTGCGGTCTTCTCCGATTGATACAATCTTTTTATCCTGTCTGTAATTGGTAAATACCACATACGACGAAACGAAACCGATTTTCCATTTCTTGTCAAATAAAATCGATCTTTTCCACAAAATCGACAATTGATCAAGTCCGAAGTTTCTTTCCAAAAAATCATACAGTTGTCTTGGCAAACATCAATCTTTTGATACAGAAATAAACCCAATGATCTCATCATCTTCTTTGTTTCATAATATAACTCAACTGAATTATTATCTTTGGGCAAATAATCTCTTACTAATTGCGAAATAGAATCCATGCAATTCTGAAAAAGATTATTTTCAGTCTTCAAATTCATCAACCGTGCAGATAAAGAAAACCGTGATAGACCACTTCTACAACCATCGTACAGTGGATGCCTAGCATTTTCTAACATTTCAAAAAATGTTTTTGCTTCTTCATTCGGATCTTCTTCAATATTTTCATCTTCGTTTCTTTCAACGAACGCATTTTGCACCATTTCTACATAAGGGTTTTCTACATCTTGAAAAATCTGAGACACTTAATGATTTACGATACCCCTACTAAAATTTTCCACAACATCCCTCGGTCGTGCGGCAAAATTCTCTCTATGAGATAAGCAAATAAAATAATTTGGAGTAAACCCTCTTAAATAGAGATGATTCCAAACGGTTTTCTCATTAACGAATTTTCCATTTTTGCATTTTACGCATGGACAAACCAACTTACTGTTTTCTCTATAAATTTGATGATTTGTCGCCACCGTCATAAACTGTGTAAGGCCGTCTACAAACTCCTTCGATACACTTTGAGTTTCCGGATCAATTCTTCTATACATCCACTGTCTCGAACGAAAATATTCGATCTCGACGACGATGCAATAATAATCACAAACAATAACAAGATATAAAGAGAAATATATGAGTTTTGTGTGTGAGAAACGGGTAGAAGATGACAGATTAAATAGAAAATTTTAAGA
The DNA here is from genome assembly GCA_036759665.1 of Gynandropsis gynandra. Lineage (NCBI taxonomy): Eukaryota > Viridiplantae > Streptophyta > Magnoliopsida > Brassicales > Cleomaceae > Gynandropsis > Gynandropsis gynandra. The sequence continues at coordinate 32,936,494 of CM071869.1, forward strand.
CCGATTCTGGACGGATTGCGGACTGAGATGAATATTTCCCGATGAACCGTCCCGAATACATCCGGAATTTGCGGACGGTTTATGAATCCGTCCGGAAATTCCGGACGGACGATTAGGTCGTCCCGAAACCGTCCGCAATTTGCGGACGGATTGCTCAACCGTTCGTAAATTGCGGACGGGTAGTAAATCGGTCTGCAAATTGCGGACGACCTTAAAATTAGTCCTGAATCCGTCCCGAATTACAAACAACTTAGGGACTACTCTGCGGTCTGCAAATTTGCGGACGGATTAGGGACGGATTTATTATTCCGTCCTTAAGTAGTCCCTAATCCGTCCCTAAATTTAGGGACGGCTGACTCAGTCCGCAAATTTAGTTCCAAATCCTTCTTTTCTTGTAGTGTTATAATTTAAAAAATCGCAAAAACGTTCTTAGTTCTTAACTTGATACAACTCAAACTGGTATATAAAATATGTAGTTGTACTCTAATATAACTAAGTATTGAAAGTTGTACCAAGTATACCAAGCCTTCTAGTTCTAAAGATATAGGGTACAACTATCTAGGGATTGGTGACATTTGGTATAACTTAATGTGAATTATACATTTCTTTAACATCAATTTGATATATTTTAGCTCAAATTGTACCTTGATATAACTTGGTATACCGAGCCCTAGGTAGTTGTAACAACTGATATAACTCGTACAACTACCTAAACATTGGAGAAATTTGATATAACTTAATGCAAATTGTATCTTGGTAGAACTCGCTATAATTAGATTCAACTACTTAGAATTTGATATGACTTTGTAAAATGAGTGCAAATATATTCATATTTGGTTCAATAGTTTATTATTGGTTCAAACACTTTCATAAATGGTTCAAATAGTTCAAATTGGCTCAACTGTACATAGAAATGGGTTCAAATACATTCATAAATGGTCAAATTAGACATTTTTTTCATTCTTGATATGAGATTTTTGGATATGGTGATATTTATACTTCTTTCTACATACGGAAATTGCTAAAAAGAAATTTTGAAATGTATTAGGGCATATAAATGTATTCAAATACATTCATAACTAGTTAAAATTGATAGAAATATATTCACATACGTTCATAATTGATGCAATAATCTATAATCAGTTCAAATACATTATAATGAAGGTTCTCTCGTTTATAGCAGATATAACATCTATTTTTTCTCAACACCAAAAAGACTTCCTTAATATGTTGTAAATGGTTAAAAAAATTTGCATTAGTTTCATTAAATTTTATGAATTATACCATAGCACAACCGACATAACTCGATACAAATTACTTAAGTTAAAAACATTTCAATAAAAAATCATACAAAAATCACTCCATACTTTCCCAATTACTCCAAACTTTCCAAAGTTTGAATATTCAATGAACTTTAGAACAAATTCAAATTGTTTGGGGCCATAGCTTACTATATCCTATGAAGCTTTCCCATTTGTTTCCCACTTGATGAAATTTCCCCATCTCTAGCTTACATTCATTTTGAAAGTTTCCTATATCTCCAGATTTTCCATCGTTAGCTTCCTCTTCATCACCTTCACCAACATCTTCAACTTCTTTGTCGCTTTTCTTATGGTGCTTTCTATCACTGGAGTATGAGATTTTTTTGTATTTTGATGGTTTTGGTTCCCTCTGCCGCTTAGTTGGAGGAGAAATTATATTTTTAATCTTTGTTTAAGAATTTCGAGTGATTGGAGGTACTTCTGAAACTGTTGTCCCTTCTCGTCCTTCATAAAGATCGAGAATGTTTAGATCAATGGTTCTTTAAAGTATATACATCATTTTTTACAGCATCTATGGAGGTTTTGATGTAATCTATGGATCATTGATCGCATCTTTAAAATTATTCATACTTTCATTGATCATATCTTCATACTTCTTCAGACGTTCATTGAATGTTTCATCACCTTGTTATGCACAACTTAGACAAAAAATTCTTATTGCGTTCTTTGAAATTCTTATTGTTAAACCAATCATGGTGGGGCCTCTAAGAATGGTAGGACCATTCATGATGGAGGGATAATGAGGCTCGTTGTAAGGATGGTTATGAGGTAATCCTCCTAGTCCCGATATCTACGTTATAAGTGTCTTACGTAAGAATATGAATACCTTATCTAACTTCTCATCCAATCATCAACCACTAGATTAATGTCATCATGCTAAAATGAAACGTAGTGAAATCGTTTTTAGAGAAAAAGGTTATAAGTACATCTACAATTTCATATAACTTGGTTAAAGAAGAAAGTTACTCGAGTTACATCAGGTATAACTTAGTACAAATACTTAGAATTTGACTGGATACACGGGTATACAAATCACTCGAGTAAAAAACAAAGTTTCAATTGATGTGTTGAAAACTAACATTCTTATTCCCCAACTTGTTTGCTTATATAATTCAACTGGAAATTGAAAGTGTAATCCATTTCGAATTTATTCTTGCACATTCTTTGACATTTCGCGAATTAATCCTCCTTATCCAGTTATCTGAACTTGTCCAACAAGGACAAAACACTCTCAGATTGTAGAACATTTTTGAATTGGTTATAAATATTATCAAACTCATTGGAATTCAATACACATTTTAAATACATATAAATTATGTTTCATTTACTTGTAAAGGTAATATAGACCCACAACATATCTAGATAATCTTAAAATTGTCATTAAACTCTTTAAATTGATAATGAATCTCATAAAGAATATGCAAAAATGACATATGCTCCCAATGAAAAATGGTGCAAGCTTATAGGTAATCAACAATTCTCAAAAAAAAATAATCAATTCAGTTACCTTAGCTCTTTATGATTGTGTCTAAGAAAACAACACAAGCATCTTAAGATGGTCTTCACATCATTCCATTAATAAACTTCATATTCACATCTTCATTAATCTTATGGTTATCTATTGTATTATACTCAATCTTTATTATTGTCGTATGATTAACTCATATGAAAAATTGAGTACTTTTTTTTAACACACATTTTTTTTCAATTATAGTTGATATGATATAAAGATATTCGATATCTTTTTCATTCTTTGTAACATACTAAGAACTAGTTAAAGTTGTAAGTGGAGAAGTAAACATCAAAATCTGTAACCAATTTGAGCTATCTACTAATTTTATTTTCCATTTCATGATAAAAATCAGATTAAATATAATTTAAATGACATGGGAGTATGATGTTACAAGTTTAATAAGTAAAATTTTTCCATCGAGGTGACATATAGATGAAGGTGGTGTTAATTTAGAATTTGATGTGTGTGGGTGAAGAGGTCATTATGTTAGAAGAAGAGGTAGAAGTGTTAAATGTCATGAAAACATAAGAAATGAAATGATCGATGAAGAGATTGTTGATGACATAAATAGGAACGTTGTTACTGTGGTCTATCATTGTGCTACAAAGTTTGATGATTCTACTGCAATGGATGATAACGAATGCATTATTGTCGAAGTTTTGGAAAGAACCTTTTTGTTCAAGGATTGATTAGAGTTCACAGTTGACCGTTGAGTTTGAACAAGATGTAGGAATGAAATTGTCATGAAAAAGAAAAGTATTAAAATAATCGATGAAGATATATATATATATATATATATATTAGATCTATCATTGTGGAAGGTTAGTTATAAATTCAAAGATTGGGGTTGCGAGTGAACATTGCGACAAAGAAAAAATTAGAAAAAAAAATTTTATGATGAGAATTCACAAACATATTCATACATTCACCCCAATAGTTTAAGATAGACGGAAAAATATGCCTATGTTCTAATGGTTACAAAATGTGTGACCAAACATTAAATGGAGAAGTCGATCTAACAAGGAAAAAATATAAATTCTAGTGCATAGAGGTATAAAGCCGGGCACAAAATATATTAAATTCCATGAAAAAAGTTTATAGAGTAGCTCAAGATGGGTATTTTGTGTGTATCACATTTCACAAAATCTCAAATACGTGAACATAAGCGATAGGAGTAGGACAAAAACTAAAGAAACGATTGCATCAAAATACCAACAATACATCAAATCATACACAACAAATGGAGTTTGAAGTATTATATACGAGTTCTTAGCAAGTTACAATTTTATTTACATAAAGAAAAAGTGTTAACTAATCGTTTACTGACGACTATAAAATTGTGTCAACTATGACACGACTAAAAAATTTCATTTAATGAATAATTTGGATTTATAAAATTCAGACTACTCAACTGCTACTACTAAAACACCAAATATTTCAAATATCTGAAGGTCATGAGTATCTAAAAAACTCGATGGATTATGAAATGGGTTCCATATGCTACTTCCTTGGTGGCTGATACAATTTACTCGAGATTAACGAGACAAATTCTATCAATTTTGCTGAAAAGGAGATGACATTGTTAGAGATAATGGCCTTAATGTGAAGAAACAAAGGCCCTCGAAGTTATTATCTCGTTTTGTGCTCCTCTACTTGCAAAGGCCCTCGAAGTTATTATCTCGTTTTGTACTCCTCTACATTCAAAGGCCCTTATTTACTCTTGCAACAGCTAGTTCAGGCTCTCTCCTCTCCTATAAATATGTATCTCTTTTTCCTTATCTAGTAATATGACCAATTCTCTCTTTTAGTAATAATCTGTCCAGATTTGTTCTCTAATCAATATCAATTCTCTCTTTCTCTCAAATATGTTTATCCCTTTCATATCATGAAATTCCACATGGTATCAAAGCGGTAAACTTCGTTCTCCTCTTTCCGTTGCTTCTCTTGTTCAGTTCAACCTCGGAATTGTCTTGTTCGTTCTCAATTCCAAGCTCTCTTTCTTTTCTGGTTTTAGGGCCTATTCTCATCCTATTCTTTTCCTTAAATCTCGTCTTTTGAGTTTTCCTTCAAGTATGGAAGTTTCTGGTTTGATAAACGATCCCACGTGTATTATGCAAAAGTTTGTATGTGTGAGATCTTTGTATACTCTTCTCATCATGTCAGAAGATGAGATCTCTTATGAAAGGCGTATTTTTGAAGGCCAAGTTCTTTGGGGCGAGCTACGAAGGCTCATTTATGCTTCATGCTCTGAAGAACGAATCGCTCAGTTTTCTACGCTTATTCTTCTGTGTGCCTGTGATCATTCTCTGAATGCACAGATTTTTCAGATTCTCCAATTGGAAACTCTTCCTTCATGCGAAGAAGTTTGTGATGCCATCGGAGATGAAATATTCAAACATCTTTCTACTCTCAAGAAGAGCAACACCATGGAATTCTTTCAAATAACCAGCAAGGTTTTTCTCTGTCACGAAGAGGTTGAAGAAAATAAAGAAGTAATGGGGCAAACAACTCCGAACATCAGCAAAGAAATGGTGGAAAATCCAACCAAAGAAGATCAAAATGCCGTCAGAATCAATGATGAGGAGGAGATCGAAGCAAAGAATAAAGGAACTGGCATTTTGCTTGATGATCAAGAGTATGAAGCCAAAGACTAAGGGAAAAACTAGGTGGGGAGAAGACCAAGAAGATAAACATAATGGTCCTTTTGACCATTGACCATGCATGAAGACCATATACCAATAACAAACACTCCAGCCTCCATCATTGAAAAACAGAGTTTGCTATTCCTTATCTCAAAATCATAATCAGAATTCTCATTTATCTACTGAATTTTGTGTTTGTTTGGGTCCAAATACTCAGGAACACGAATTCAAGACCGAAGAGAAAGCTGGAGAATCTTTCAGCAAACAATCTCAATCAAAAGTGTCTACTCATGGAATTATCTTTGCAAAAAGGAAGACACAACATTGGAAACCGTCATCATGTGCTCCACCAAATCGAAATCACACCAAATGGCCAAACATAAGGAAATCAGAGAAGGAATCTATTCATGTTCTCGAATAGCAATCTGTTCATGCCCTTAAAGAGCAAACAAGCTCTAAATCCAAAAAAGAACAACAAAACGATGGCTCCAAAGGAACTCATGATCAGTTTAAAGTCCCCTCAAAACATGCCACAAAACGGTGTTTTCTATCCCTCATCTTATTATTCTTGTGTTCTCTTTCAATATTCTTATTTTAGTGATGATTATCATGTGTTCTTGGGTTTTAATGATCAGGTAAGAAGAAAAGAAGAGGATAACACAAAAGCAACTGACACCAAAATCAGCAAAGACATCATTCACAAGAAAACGGATGTTTCTCTGCTCATGTGTTCTCAAGAGCATCGTTACCCTCTAAATCAAAAGCACAATAGAGTTTGCTCCTCCCTAACTCAAATTCGTCAAAATCTCAATTCATATTGTCATGTTTTTAGTGATTATCTTGTCTCTCCAAGTAACAAGGATCAGGGACATGACCTCAAGGAAATGGAGACTGTTCGAGTTCACAACAATAGCAAACATCAAGAAAACTACTCAATTCATGAAGCTCTTGCTGCAAAACGTGAAAAACAACATGCGAGAACTTCTACATGTGCTCGATCACATGTGTTTTCTAAAAAATGGCCAAATGGTGCAGATTATCTTAAGGTTCCAAGCAAAATCTATATATGCGATCGAATAAAGATATTTGGATGCCGCTACTTTGTTTTTTGTACAGAAAACCAGATCCTTAAGCTCAAATGAAAGAGCACCATGTGCATTCCGGAAATTCAACAACATGCTCAAGTTTTGGCTAATGGTGGTGCTGAAACGAATAATTACAATATTTTCTTCATACAAAGTGTTCACAAATTCTCTTATGAGAATCTAGAGGTATATTGTAATGTTTTTCTTATCCCTCATAAAACGAAATCTCTTACTTTTGTTGCAAGAAATCTAAATGCTTTTCCTCATGTTTTCAAAGAACATTACATGTTTTCCCCGTTTTCTAACACCCTTGTTTTTCAAAATACGAATTCATTAGCCCTATATGATTCTAATAAGGTTATTTCGAAGCTAAAGTTTTAATGAGTAAAGGAAATGGTTATTTTTCTTCGAAAGCTATAAATCGTTATCATCTTGTTTTAATCATTCAGTTTGAGAAATATGATATGTGTCTTGACCTATATGTTGTGATAAATGTTCCTAGCATATTTAAGGGTTATAAGTTCGAACCTATGCATGTTTTATATGTTCCTCGTAATGATTTGCATGTTTCTATGTGTTTCTCTAACATTTTCAATATTTCTCATGTTTCTCATAATGATTTGCGTATTTATCATAGAGATATGTGTTTCTCCAAAGACTTTAAAACAAAATATGTTTCTAGTCTTTCAAACAGGAGGAATCATTGTTCTTTGCACACACGCTAAGTTTTATGGTTATTTTTCTTATCTTGGTCTATATTATCATTGTTCTAACATACTTTCAAGAGATAGAGGTCACTCATCGAGGACTCTTGTTCCTATCTCCTCGAAAGCACTCTCTTTATCCTTTTGATACAGAAACTAAAATATATAATGATGATCGAAAGGGAGAATTGTATAATCAAGACCGTGTTGTTCGTAAGGGGGAACTTGTCTCTAAAATGCTTAAGTCTGAAGGTTCTCAATCTCCTCAATTCAAGTTCGAGTCTGCTAAATCCATCTCTCTAAAGCTCTTCATGTGGTATCCCGTAGTCAAGATTGGCAGTCCATTCAAAGGCATGTGCTCGTTTGCACTCTTTTTCCCTTCAACGAGTTTTGTCCCACCGGGTTTTCTCGTTAAGGTTTTTAACGAGGCTACGGCTCATGTCCTCTTCATTCCCCTGCCAATCTTGAGGGGGAATATTAGAGATAATGGTCTTAATATGAAGAAACAAAGGCCCTCGAAGTTATTATCTCGTTTTGTGCTCCTCTACATGCAAAGGCCCTCGAAGTTATTATCTCGTTTTGTGCTCCTCTACATGCAAAGGCCCTCGAAGTTATTATCTCGTTTTGTGCTCCTCTACATGCAAAGGCTCTTATTTACTCTTGCAACAGCTAGTTCAGCCTCTCTCCTCTCCTATAAATATGTATATCTTTTTCCTTATCTAGTAATCTGACCAATTCTCTCTTTTAGTAATAATCTGTCCAGATTTGTTCTCTAATCAATATAAATTCTCTCTTTCTCTCAAATATGTTCATCCCTTTCATATCATGAAATTCCACAGATATAACTTTTACTTGAATTTCTAGGGCTAATTGTTGATAAAATTGTGGAATAGTTTAGTAAAAGCAGACCTTTGTCCACTAAAGGGAATGATGATCACCTCCTTATGTCGTTTGTGTAAAAAGAGTTGCATGAACATACTCAACTTCAACAAATCCGTAGTGAGATAATTAAGTCACCTCACAAAAGACTACCATGTAAATGATGAGGAAGATAGGATATTCGAAGTAAAATTTTTTAGAAAAATGTGTGATTTCAGGGTTCTCGACATCGATAAGATATCCATGAAGTCCCACAATCACAACAACCCATTTTATCGGTCTTAATTGAAATATAACAGATCATTGCTCGAACTATTATACGAGACTCGCCAAGGCATTGGCATATGTTAAGTCCGGTGCTAATGGGATGTTTCACTTTATCAATGTATTGTCTTCTCTCACTCAAAAGAAAAGAACTCGGTCGACCAAAACAAAGTTGTATACCTAGTTTCGTAGAAAATTGAAGGAAGAGAAGTATGTCAGAAAAAATATAAACATACATCATGTGGATGTGGAAAGTAGTTAAAGTGCTTTCTTGGATTACGACATAGTTTAGTGATAAAGATGAACAAAAAATGAAAGAGGACAAATGTCCAAAAACAAGATAGAAAGTCTTTCAAGACGACTAAGTATTGTTTAATGGTTAAATTATTTATATAATATAATATTTATATAATATCACCGCTGATTTGATGATGAAAGTTATGTAATATAAATTTTATTAATTTTTAATTGACCCACCAAAGTGAACTTAAAAACGAGAAGATTAGATGAAATGAGAGTGTATCTAATAGAAGTTAATGAGGTAAGAAGCACATTCTTTTTCGTGATGATGCAATCAATGAATATCAAAATCACAGTCAATGTAGTAGGAGGTCGGAGCAAAAGCAAAAATCAAATCATATTTAGGATGTTTCAGGGATGCGACATGTGTGCATAAGGTGAAAAAATACAATGAAGAAGCGAAACCAATGTAACATAATGTACATTATGTTGAGGTAGTGCATTTATTATAACATGAACGTACATATTTTACCAATGTTTGCATTGCTATTAATCTAAATACTTGTGGATCCTTGTTAAGGCATCGACACGATGAATTCATTGATGTGTGGTTCCTAACATAATGCCCATTACATTAAGATAATCGAGTTATCATAACATGACATAAATATTTCAACAATGTTTTCATTTATAATCACCCAAGAACTCGTTGATGCTTGTTAAATTATCGACACGATGAAATCGTCAATGCATGGTTTCTAACATAAAATCCACAATCCATTGATCATAACATGACACACATATTTCAACAATGATTGCATTTCAAATAATCCAGGAACTCGTTGATTCTTGTTAAGGTATCACCACGATGAACTCGCTGATGTGTGGTTCCTAACATAATGCCCATTGTGTTGGGATAATCCTTTGATCATAACATGACATAGATATTACAACAATGTTTGCATTTCTAATAATCTAAGAACTCGTTGATGCTTGTGAAAAGATCGACATGATGAACTTGTTAATGCGTTATTCCTAACATAATGTACATTATATTGGGGCAATCCGTTGATCATAACACTATATAAATATTTCAACAATGTCATTGCTAATTATCTAATAATTTGTTGATGTTTTTTAAATGAATGACACGATGAACTCATTGATGTGTGGTTTCTAACATAAGGTCCATTGGGTTGAGATCATCCATTGATATAACATGAAATACATACTTCAACAATCTTTACATTGCTAATAATCCAAGAACTCGTTGATTCTTGTTAAGGGATTGACACGATGAACTCGTTGATCATGATTCTTACATAATGTCCATTGTGTTAAGGTAATTTGTGTGGTTAAATGGTCAGGTCAATAATATGTATGGTTAAATTCGCCAAGTAAACGAGTCATATAATAAAAATAGTGTGTCATCAATTTTTAAATACAAATGATCTGTCCCCAATTAAAAAGGGATGTTAATAAAATTTTTAAATACAAATGAAATGTGAACAATCTGTGGTTAAAATGGAAAAAAAAAGGAAAAACATTTTGTATTTAGTTTTATGTGCGAAAAAATTATCAATTCTTGTAACAAATCTCTTTCAAACGGTCCTTCTAGTTCCATCGATCACTCATCAAACGAGGATGGATTGTTCATCCATAATTTCTTTCATTGCAATATGTATCTAGTATTACTCAAATCTTGCAAGCATCTTAGGCATGTCAAAGATGTTTTTGTATCTCATCCCATTTTAGGAAAAAACTATAGACTTGTTCATATTTATTATGTGCAAGTAATCCTCTATGTTATTGTCTTTGTTTGTGTATTGAAGTGTACTTTCAAGTTGTTATGAACTGTTGTTATTTATTCTTTTTGGTTGTTGTATAAAACGACATCCCTGTTTAAAATGATATATGTTTTTTTGTTAAGTATATGAAGAAAATCTATGTTTTCTTCTTCTTCACATTCGGTTGCGTTTCGCATCCCGCTCTCTATGTTCGGACGCGTTCTTCTTCACGTTCGACCATGTCCCGCATCCTGCTCTCCGTATCCCGCATCCCGTGTCCCGCTCTCCCCCATCTCACTCTCCACATTTTGCTCTCTTAGCTCATGTCGTCCGGTCAAAGCCAATTTATGAACTCTACTCTCTCTTATGCCTAGTTGACTGCTCCAGCTCATGCATGTTACATTTAAATTTGTGCTTTGCATTTGTACTTGTATTTTCCTTGTTTTTCTCTTTTTCTAGTTGTTAGGATTGTTGTATAAATATGTATTTTTGTATCTAAAGCAAAACATAAGAGAATAGTTTATCTTATTCTCTCTAAATCTCTCGATCTTTCACTCACTCTCAATCTCTCGATCTTTCTAATCTTGCTTATGTTGAATAATCTTTTGTTTACAAAATCCACATGGTATCAGAGTAAGTCATGATTTTTTATCATATTATTTGTAGCTCTAGAATCTATTATAATATGGTTTCGAAATACAGAGAAAGTAAAGATAACATTACCTCCCTCTTCATCAGCTTTGTTTGTTTGATTTTCTGCCTTAATCATTTTAAAAAACTCCTCGAGGCCTGCCTTGGTGACATACTCAGACTCAGAGGCCATATTAGCCTTACCTTGACCGTCACGGCTTCTGTTCTTCAAATCGGGCTGAAGGATCCAACAACGATCCTTAGTATGACCTTTGTTTTTTAAATGCTCATAAGAGAACTGCTTTTTGAAAGGCTTGATAGTAACGGCTTGCCCAGAGGTGCTTTTGGAGACATTAGCTTCCTCGACCATTCTTTTAAAGAATAGGCACCTAATGGAAGTCTCGAGAACTATCATGTTTGATCGAGATGTTCCTAAAAGGTTTTGGTCCGATACGGTCATGACCGCATATCACATCATTAATAGAATTCTAACAAAGGTTCTAAAGGAAAAATCACCTTATGAGGTATTAAACTGTACAAAACCTAATCTTGAGTACCTGGGAACTTTTGTTCGTGTGTGTTTGTTCTTGTTCTTGACTCACGGCGAAACAAGTTGGAACCAAGGAGCACTAAAGCCATGTTCATCGGATACTCAATAAATCAAAAAGGCTACAAGTGTTTCGATCTAAAATCTCAACATGTAATGGTGTCTCGAGATGTTATGTTCCTCGAAGACAAGAGCTTTCATGATAAAATCACATGGGAAAAGATTAAAAGAATCTCAGAACCAAATGATATAGGTTTGTCCTTTAAAAAACTTAATAAATTAAATTTTGAAAACTAACAATGAAACAAATCCCCTGCCAAGTGTGTCGGCACATCATGAAGACGAAAATGATCAAAAAATCTCAGAAAATAAAGAACAAGAAATCCATGATGAGATCATACCTTCTGAGCAAAATCATGAGGATGAAACTAGGGCCTCAAATCATAAGAACGATGAACAAAGCCATTATCATAACCAAAATGAGGATCATGACGTCGATGAAGTCGAAGAAAGGAATCTAAATGAGATAGTTCCTCGGAGAAGCACTAGAATAAGGCGATCAATCTCGGATTGGATTCACAATCCTATTCAATGGCGTGGCAACCAAACACCCTATTTCAATGGCATGGCAATCAAACACCCTATTCAAAACTTTTTCTCTACTGATCACAAAGCTTTTCTTAGTAAAATTGACAAGGATATCGAGCCACAAACCTATAAAGAAGCCGAAGGGAAGACAAAATGGGAGGAAGCCATGGCCGAGGAGCTAGTAGCCTTAGAAAAGAATAATACATGAGACCTTGTCCCTTTTCCTAAAGAAAAGAATCCCATAGGAAGCAAATGGGTTTACAAAATCAAATATAAGAGTCATGGTGAGATAGAACGTTACAAGGCTCGCCTCGTAGCGCAAGGGTATAATCAGAAGTATGGGAAAGATTATGCTGAGACTTTTGCCCTTGTTTCTAAACTTCATTATCTTCGCATTATCTTTTATGTTGCTATTAACCTTAATTAGAGTTTATGGCAGATGGATGTTAAAAACACTTTCTTTCAAGGGGAAATAAAGGAAGAGATCTATATGAAACCTCCCCCGAGCCTCCAAACCGAAAAAAGAATCGTATACAAACTAACGGGAGCTCTCTATGGACTTAAACAGTCCCCACGAGCTTGGTACTCTAGGATCTATGATGTTGTTCGAAAGTATGGTTTTAAGAGGAGTAAGATTGATCATTCCATGTTCATCATTCGAAACAAATCTAGTATCATCGTTCTCTTAGTTTATGTTGATGATATAATCATAACATATGATGATAATAAATGAATAGAAAGTGCTCTACGTTTTCTAAAAGAAACTTTTGATATAAAGGATCTAGGTGAACTTAAGTACTTTCTTGGAATTGAAGTAACTAGATATAATGATAATCTATTTCTTTCTCAACGAAAGTATGCTTTAAATCTTTTGAATGAAACATATAAACTTGGATCTAAGCTGACCAAGACCCCCATTGAAGAAAAATTCAAAGACTTGCGTGAGGGGGACTATTTCATGATATAGAACAATACAGACGTCTTGTCGGTACATACCTCACGATAACAATACCTGACTTATGTTATGCTGAGAATAGGGTCAGCCAGCATATGCATGCTCCAAAGGAACAACATTGGAAAATGGTGGACCGAATCCTCCGATACATCAAGAATGCTCCAGGAAAAGGAATACTAATGAGTAAAAACAACGATACTAGTCTAATTGGATACTGTGACGCACATTGGGCCGGTGACCGCAAAGACCGAAAACCAACGATAGAGTTTTGTACTTTTTTTCGAGGGGAACCTCGTCATTTGGAGAAGCAAAAAGCAATCTGTGGTCTCTCATTCAAGCATTGAGGCCGAGTACCGAGCTATGGCAAATACAACATGTGAGCTCGCTTGGATCCGGACTCTCCTCAAAGATCCTAGCCTCGAACCCTCGCAGGCCACGGTGCTTCATTCCGACAATCAGACGACAATTCACATTACCTCCAACTCGGTGTTCCACAAAAGAATAAAGCATATTGAAGTTGACTGTCATTTTGTTCGAGAGAAGCTAGAAGATGACGTCATTGAATTCACATACACAAGAAGCCCATATCAGTTAGCCGATGTCTTCATCAAAGTCACAAGTGAAAAAGTATGCAAAGATCTCCATAATAGAATCGGCCTCGTAGATATCTTCAGTCCCAAGGCATCGAATTCAAGCTTAGTCGATCGTCCCTCGAGCTCATAAGTGTTGTACTCTTTTTTCTTTGTCGGATTTTTTGTCTCTATTGGATTTTTCCCGAAAAGGTAATGAGGCTTCACTTATGTTGCTCTTGAACGCCTAAGTTTGAGGGGAAATGTTAAGTATATGAAGAAAATTTTTTTTTTCTTCTTCTTCACGTTCGGCCGTGTCCCGCGTCCCACTCTCCGTGTTCGGATTCATTTTTCTTCATATTCGGCCGCGTCCCGCGTCCCACTCTCCGTGTCCCACGTCTTGCTCTCCGTGTTCCGCATCCCGCTCTCCGTATCATGTATCATGTGTCCCGCTCTCCGCGTCCTGCTCTCTTCGCTCAAGTCGTTCGGTCAAAGCCAATTTATGAGCTCCACGCTCTCCTATACCTAGTTGATCGCTCTAGCTCATGCATGTTACATTTAAACTTGTGCTTTGCATTTGTACTTGTATTTTCCTTGTTTTTCTCTTTTCTAGTTGTTAGGATTTTTTTATAAATATGTACCTTTGTACCTAAAGCAAAACATAAGAGAATAGTTGATCTTATTCTCTTTAAATCTCTCGATGTTTCTCCGTTCTCAATCTCTCTCAATCTCTCGATCTTTCTAATCTTCCTTCCGCTGAATTATATTTTGTCTACAAAATCCACATTTGCGACATGGTTTATTTGTGACTATTAATACGTTATCGATTTGTGATTTATAAAAAGCAACACATACCAATATACATAACAATCAAAAACCATATTAATAAGTTAAAAATATATATATACATAATAATCCCAAAAAGTTTGAATAAGAATTTGGATTTAATCTTTTATAATACATGTTTGACATGACATAGTAACGTAGGTAGCATGATGTAGTGAATAAGACATAGGTTATCCGACATGACGAATAAGAATTAGATTATACGACTTACCTCATCATTTAACCATGACCTTAGGTAAAAAATATTTCCTAAAATTTTGCGTTCCGGTTTTTACCCACCAAGTTTGATGCCCTAAGTTACTTCGGATTTTTTTAAGATTGAGAGAATTTTTGTGGCTTTACTCAGTGATGTCATAATTTCCTTACTCGGGGCTGGAATATCATTACTTGGGTCAAAACATCATCACTCGGGGTTGAGACGTCCTCAATAAAGGCTGAGATATCCTCAATAGGGGTCGAGATGTCCTCGGTAGGGGTTCGGACATCTTCGGTTGAAGTGAAGGCATCCTTAATAGGGGTTGAGACATCTATACTAGGGTTCTAAATGTCCTCACTCCGGACCAAAATGTCCTCATGGCCCGGGACATCTTGGTCATCTATATGGGTTAATCGTTTCTTCAAGTAATAAATCTTTCAATTTAAATGACCACTGTTAACTAAAACTTGCTTCTCATCCTTTGGCTCGAGGATATTTTCAATATTCTAAATTGTTTACAAGATAGGATCACAAAAATTTGCGAGCGAAAAAATAGATATAAAAACTATAACAAAAAGAACTTGTGACAAAATAAGTTTGATAAAAAACTTCAATCACAAAAATTTGAATCTAAAAAATCAATAAAAAAATTAATATTTCCAACAGATTTTGAGATTTTGAGCATTTGAGATTATTATTATTGCATGACACAATTCGAAGTGTATCTACACTTTTATTATCAAGTATTGATACCACACCTTTATTGAGTCAATTTTTTTTCAATGCATCCTTCAACGGATAACACTTCATCTTAATGGTGAATTTCATGCACATACTTGGGCAAAATAGTAAGTGAATGTTGTGCTTTTATCAGAATCTTAATACCTCCTACCTTCACCGAGTTATTCGATGCAATCAAATGGCTAAGATTAAAACAATCATATATAATTCATTAACTGTATGAGAAGTTCCATGTTAATACTAGTCTTTTTGTGCATGTCTAGGTAGTTGTGAATTTTTCCCAGCACATGTTCAAAGTTTCGTCTTCCCCACAAGAAATAGACCACATTCATCCAAAATCTAAACATTGAAAGAACTTATCACTTTACCGTGCCGGTGATTTACTACTCTGATGGGCTCTCCCATCGAGTAATAGATTGATACACCATTTATTAGGGGTGAAAAAAATACCGGATATCCGTAAATATCCGACTATTCCTATTCGTCGAATATTCAATTTTACTATTTGTATTCGTAAATTCGAGTATTCATAAATTCAAATATCCACAAATATTCAGATATTCGTCGGATATTCAAATCTATATTTAAAACCTTTTTTAAAATAAAAAATAAAAATTATAAAATTGATATGCAGCAGAGGAAGGCGTGCAAGGGAGGAGTGTGTCCGACGGAGAAGGGCGTGCAAGGTTAGAGGGCATGCGAAGGAGGAGGGCGTGCGATGGAGGAGGGCATGCGACGGAGGAGAGCGTGCAAGGGAGGAGTGCATACGGCAGAAGAGGACGTGCGGTGGAGGAGGGCGTGTGTGCGGCAAAGGAGAAAAGGGAAAATATGGAAGAAGAGAAAGAGATGAGGAAAGAGCGGCAGTAGCCTATAGGAGGAAATAAAATTTTAGGTTAAAACAATTATTACGGTTAAAAAGTTTATAACAATTACATTTTAGTCCTTTAATTTTTTAAGTATTGTGCATATTTGTTTATCTTTTAAAATTTGGTCTTAGAATAAAATTAATAATGTTTATTATTTATGTTTTTATTTTTGAAATTAGTTTTATTATATATATTAAATAAATTATCTATTTAATACCTACGGATACGAATAATTGCGGATAATTGAATAGACTATTTGTATTTGTTTTATCGAATATCTATTTCTTATATTTGTATTTATATTTGTTACTTCGAATATTTGAACTTTCAGTTGGAATATGAATCGAATACGAATGTTTTGAATACTTTGCTCAGTTCTACCATTTATAATAAACCAAAACTCGTTTTTTCTTCATGATGGCTATGTTGATAAGACACCATATTAAGCTTTAAAACTTGATATTTCATGTGAAATAAATGTTTGAAGCAAGACTCGCTAGTAAACATATCATTTCTTCCTCCGTCATGCATGTTTTTCAGAAAGTCAATCGTCTCTAACTAAAAGCATATCATTGTCAGATGAATGCTAGCAGAGTTTATATTTTTAAACTCGAATTTGAATGTTGGCTTAGAGATTTGCAACGCAACACAGTATCAATACATAACCGATTAAAACAAAATATAAAAATCACCAATATATCCTTTACAACCACTTCGAACTAAACCCTAAAACTTTAGTTTAGAAATAAAAGGAGATCTAGAAGTTTTTACTTACATCGTCAAATGATTGCGATTAATATTCATTTCTCCTTGGACATGGAAGCGCTTACATGATTCTATCTTAATTGGTTTGACATAAGTGCTATTTCGTACACGTTTGAGAGCCATTTCAATGGATTTTGCAACTTGAGAAGGAAGTGCATGAGAAAAATTACGAGACTTCGGAATGAAGAAAATTCTTACAAAAAAGAAAAATGAAAATTTTCCAATTTGATGTGATAATGGCACAAATTCGGGAAAAACCAGGCTAGTGTTTGAGAGGGGATAACTTCAAAAATACTCTCGTAGGGCTAAAACACTTCAAAAATACCCTTCCCGAAAAAGAAAAAAATTTTAACTTCAAAAATACCCTTATAAATGTTGATATTCCCAAAATACCCCTGCGACCCTACGACCCAGTTCGACCCAGCGACCCAGTTCGACCATGCGACCCAATGACCCAGTCCGACCCTGCGACCCAGTTCGACCCTAGGACTCCTACGACCCTTATCCCTCTGCGACCCATGCGACCCTTGCCCCTCTGCGATCTTTGGACCCCTGTGACCCTTATTCCTCTGCGACCCTTGGACCCCTGCGACCCTTGTCCCTCTGCGACCTTTGGACCCCTGCGACCCTTGTTCCTCTGCGACCCTTGGACCCCTGCGACCCTTGTCCATCCACGACTCTTGTTACAATAATACTAAATCCATAAAAATAGCGATACTAACAATATAGTCAAAATAATTTATTATTTACAAATTAGTTACAAATAATATGAATAATTTTTAAAAAAATTACAATGTAGAAAGTTGAATTATCCATTCCCAAAATTATGTTACAAAAAAACTGTTAAAAAAAGAATAATGTACCAAATTACATCTTCCATAATCAACGAGTAAACATTTTTTAGACCCTTGGACCGTGCAACCCTTGTCCCCCTCCGACCCTTGTCTCCTTTCGACCTTTGTACCTCTGCGACCACTTGGACCACTGTGACCCTTATCTCCCTTCGAACCTTGTACCTCTGCGATCCTTTGTCCCCTACGACCCTTTGTTTCATTAACTATAGAAGAATGGATGAGTTTATATCTCTCGTAAACATGTTTATCACCCGGGAAATATCTCCCTGGCTTTTTTTCTGTTGGTAAGTTCTCTTCTGTGAGAGTTCCGAGTGTTGGTATGGTGTGCCTTGTTAGAAGTTTCTCATATCTGGTTGGTTCTTCTATGTTATTGATGATCTTTTTTATCAGTCGTATGAACGTTTCTATGGTTCAGCCTCGGTTCTTGTTTTTATCTTGTGGTGGTATTGTATAAGGGAAATTAAAACGGAACCAAATTAAACAAGAATTTGTTGAAACTACCCAAAATCGATAATATTATTTAGGGATCTATACAAATACTATCTTGTCGTATATGATGAATGAAATTGTTAGAGCAACTCTGAAAGTTCTTCGTTTGATATAGATAACTATGGTCTCAAATAATTGAAATATGACAAATAAAATCAGAAAAATCTATGAATCTAGGGTTTGGGAAACAGAAATGTAAAAAACAGGAACACATTTTCAAAGTGTGCCCAAAAAATATTCCCAAAACATATATGAACCAACATTCGACAGTCTTTTGCTCTTGACGTGAATGAAACAAAGGCCACACAAACACACATCATTCATTTGTTGTTCAAATGAGGTTCGAAGCAATCAAAATACAACAGAATTCATCTATGAAGATTATAGAGGCAAGCAGTAGACAAGGTACATCATCGAGAACGGTGTCCAGTTCGACTTTGAGGGTACAACCCACGTTAAAGCCATTATCTTGACAAAACTTTGTCCAACCCATGGTGATGCTAGCGCCACCGTGCTTCACGGGCCTTAGATGTGCCTCCTAAATATCTGTGTAATTGGTTATCAGATCAACCTTACTTCGTCTATCGCAAAGACCATTCGACCTTGCAAACTCTATCGGAAGTGTCTGTGATAACCGAATAAATTTATAACGACACCAAACTAATGCATATACGGCCAGATTTGATGAATCAAATAAATCGATTTGAGTTCACTTACCACTGCATCTACGGCC
Organism: Gynandropsis gynandra; assembly: GCA_036759665.1. Classification (NCBI taxonomy): domain Eukaryota; kingdom Viridiplantae; phylum Streptophyta; class Magnoliopsida; order Brassicales; family Cleomaceae; genus Gynandropsis; species Gynandropsis gynandra. The sequence goes on from CM071869.1 coordinate 32,955,709, forward strand.
AGATTTGAACGCGTGACTGGTACCGTGAAAATCCTCTGATCAAGAGAAGATGACCCTGCTTCTACGAAATGTTGCATTTTCGGCAAAAAAAATGTATGGAAGATGATGAGAGTTAGAGAGAGAGAGTGTGTGTCGTTATTAGAAAAAAAGAAACGGCTGGAATACGAAAAGACATGACCTTGACATCGAATCGCCGTCAGATGGAATTCGAAACATTTTTCAAATTTTGGTGAAAAGTTCGGCGGGAATTTTGGTGAAAATGATAAAATGTCAAAAACCAATCAAATGAGGGTCGCATGAGTCGTCCATGGGTTGGAAGACAGGAGTCTGACAGCAAAACGACAAGTCGCATGAGTCGCATAGGTCGCATGAGTCGTCCATGGGTCATATGTGGTCATATAGGGTCGCATGAGTCGTACAAGGGTCTTATGTGGTCGCATGAGACGTCCATGGGTAATGTTTGGTCGCATGAGTCGTCCATGGGTCATATGTGGTCGCATTGGGTCGCATGAGTCGTACAAGGGTCATGTATGGTCGCATGAGTCGTACATGGGTCATGTGTGGTGGCATGAGTCGTACAAGGGTCATATGTGGTCGCATGCGTCGGATGGGTTCCCGTTTAAACCTGATTCTAATTTAATCCGATTGAGCGTCGCAGAACGGGTCATATTTGGTCATAATCTTACGAACAATAGATGCAAAATAAAACATTTTCAACGTTTAAATATTGATTACATAAGGTCTCAAAGGTTACAAAGGTCACAAAAGTTACATAAGGTTACATAAGGTCTCAAAGGTCACAACGGCTAAAAAAAGGCAAAAAGAAGTTCAAAGAAAAAAAGGCAAGAAAAAGGTTGAAGAAAAAAAGGCAAAAAGGAGTTCGAGAAAAAAAAGGAAAGAAAAAAAGCTCAAATTTGCCAAGTTTAGAGGCACATCGGAGCCCTTCCCCGCAAGAAGAGTCGTGTGTGCCTCAACGTCTTCTCCAAATTGACCTCCAACCGTGACCTTAGGTAACGCGGATACAGCTTGATGTCTGAGTGCGCCGATTACCAAGACCTTATGTAGTGCAGATACATCACAAAGTCCTTCATTCACGTTGTAAGTACTTGTGTGAATCTGCATAGAGACCGAGTCTGACGATTACCAAGACCTTGAGTAACAAATAGACAGCACGATGCTCTGGGTCGACCATGTGACCTTAACGTCACAAAGGTAACAAGAATTTTTCAGAAAATTTAGGGTTAGATGTTAGAAATCGCCCTTGTGAGAGAATGAAAGACTCGAAACAAGAGATGATTTGGTGCTACAAATTGTTGTAGCTTTTCGGTTTTTCCTCCTCTATTTATAAACTCATATTTAACGAAAAATAAATGGACTCCTAAAATTCCAGAAAGACACTAAATACAAAGAATGACCCAGGTGCATGTATTGACCACATTAAAGAATCTTTTAATATAGGTCTTGAATGTGGTATTGGTAAAATAAAAAGCATAGCTAGCACCTGGAAAAAGCAGTAGTCTGACATTGAAAAGACTAGTCGAAAGGGTCGAAATGGACAAATGGGTCGTAAGGGTCGCAAGAGTCGGAAGGATCGCAATGGTTGGAAGGGTCGAAATGGACAAATGGGTCGCAAGGGTACCAAATGTTTACAATATTTGAGTTGTATATGTCTAATTTAGAATCAATATAGAT
>CM071869.1:32957427-32986383 GCA_036759665.1 Gynandropsis gynandra
TAAACCCGTAAATTCGTCGAGTTTGCATCTATTCATCAATATATGCGACCATGCGACCCATGCGAACCATGCGACCCTCATTTGGAATTAATTAGTTTGACGTTGTAAATGTATTGTTTTGATTGGTTTTTGTCATTTTATCATCATAAACCCGTAAATTCGTCGATTTTGCATCTATTCATCAATATATCCGACCATACGACCCATGCGACCCTCATTTGGAATTAATTAGTTTGACGTTGTAAATGTATTGTTTTGATTGGTTTTTGTCATTTTATCATCATAAACCCGTAAATTCGTCGATTTCGTATCTATTCATCAATACATACGACCCATGTGACCCTCATTTGTAATTAATTAGTTTGACATTGTAAATGTATTGTTTTTATTGGTTTTTGTCATTTTATCATCCTAAACCCGTAAATTCGTCGAGTTCGCATCTATTTATCAATATATGCGACCATGCGACCCTGTGACCCATGTGATCGTGTGGTCATGTCTTTTCAAATTCCATCTAACGTCGATTTGATGTCATGTCTTTTCGAATTCCAGTCGTTTCCTTTTTTCCAATCCATTTTTTCCTCTCATCATCTTCCATCCATTTTTTTCGAAAATGCCAAATTTCCCTCATTTCTTCCGAGAGATTCTTGTGCAGCATTTGTACTACCTAGTAATCTTCTTTAAAACACTCTATCGGTATATTACATGTAGAGAATGTACAGATTTGACTTTGTTTTTCGTTTTTTGTTATTGGAAATTCCGAAGATCTTCTTCGATGGGTATATTTACGGGAATACGAGGGACAACAACATGGCAATGATTAAATCGAATGCGTCTAACAGAACATGGGAAGTCAAGTTGAATGGCTCCGAATTCACTCATTGATGGACAGATTTCTACAGCAACCAAAACATTCGTATTGGGATGTCGTACTTTTCCATCACGAAGGTGACATGGTCTTTAACGTCACCAGAGCCACTCTTGATGAGAGGGTTTTCATTGTACCAGTCACGCGTTCAAATATGGCCCTAGATTCATCATATATAATTTGGTTATTTATTCATTCATTTATACTGATGTAACTTGGTGATGTCGCAGACACTTCCGATAGGTTTTGCGAGGGAGAACGATCTTTGCTATAGATGATGTCATCTAATGATGTACCTCGATTATGGAATCGATCCCGGAACGTTCAATTTTTGGGTAGCATATTTAAGGCCCTTGAGTCGTGGTGGTGCATGCATCAGAGGGGGGTGGAGATAGTTTTGTCAAGAAAATGGACTGAACGTGGGTTGTTCCCTCATAGTACAAAAGTTCTCCATTGGAGGAGATCATGTGCTTCGATTTATCAGCAACATATTTTGATTTGAGTTGTATTTTGATTTCTTTGAACCTCCTTTTAACTCGAACTTCATTTGATCTTGTGGATTTACCATTATTCAATTGTTAGTGTTATTGTTAATATCGCTGTTTTTGTAGGTTTACGATTATTGTAACAAGGGTCGCACGGATCCAAGGGTCGCGAGGGACAAGGGTCCAAGGGTCGCGAATGTCTGCTTTGATATTTGAGTCAATTATTTGTAAATAACTTGATAAATTATTATTTTCAAAATTTTTATTCATATTATTTGTAAATAATTTGTAAACAATAAATTATTTTGACTATATTGTTAGTATCGATGTTTTGTAGATTTAGTATTATTGTAACAAGAGTCATAGAGGGACAAGGGTCGCAGGGATCCAAGGGTCGCAGAGGGACAAGGGTCGCAGGGGTCCTAGGGTCGAAGAGGTCCCTCTATGACCCTTTTACCTCTTCGAAAGTGTCGAAATGGAAAAATGGGTTGCAATGGTCGAAAGGGTCGCAATGGCCAAATGGGTCGCAAGGGTCGTATGAGGCTCTGTGACTCTTGTACCTCTGCGATCGTTTGACCCCTGCGACAATGTACCAAATATTTAAAAAAACAATGTACCAAATGTTTAAAAAAAACTATGTACCAAATGTTTACATCTACCAGCCCAAAAAAACAATGTACCAAATATCAAGTTAGTCTTCTTCTAGTTCATAGATACTTTCTCCATTACTATATATATCATCCGCCATCTTCTCACGCATGGAAGTAACATTGTCGTCGCAAATTAAGCGAAACACATTCCTCCTCATTAACGAGACTTCTACAAATTTGTAGGAGAAAACACAACAGTCATTTCCGCTTTGGTTCTATGACAGACCTTCATAATACACATACTTCCATTCATCTTCTCCAGAAGCCAAAGAAGGAAACCTTCCGAGAATGAGCATCTTGGGGATAACTTTTCTTATCTTCTCAATCACTGAATCGATATGCGTTTCCTTAAGGCTCATCTTGCAGTCGTATACCATGATGTATCGGGTTTTGAAATCTGCTTTGATGGCTACCCAATGACATCCTACCTATCGATTTTTGTCCGATGGAATATTTAGAACCGAGACAAAACCTTCCTAATCACTAATTGGTGTCTTCGTACTTCTGAATGGATACTTGGCATTCAAAAAATCACTAAGAATTTCAGGCAAAGTTTCCATATCCTCGTACATCCACAGCGAGAGCGTATGCATGAAAGAAATAGGACAAACGTAATAATTCTAATTCGCGCTGGGATCTAATGCCGAGTGAGAAGGAAGCTCCATCAACGCCTCATCCAATTGCTGCAAAAAAAATAACACACAGAAATACATATGACACACAACTCTGTGAGACTAAGGGTTTAAAAAAACTTACATCATCTTCAAGCCATACGTTGGCCTTTAATAAAATCTCCCAAAACTTTGGCCCCCGGGGAATATCTAGCTCATATTTCCACCACCGCTCATGTCGAGATGTCTTCAGGAACAGATATAGCTTAGTCAACTTGTCATCGCTAGCTCCAAGGAACGTAAGAAATCGGGTTACCAAGCCCTTTATTAATCCCTTAGGAATCCACACAAACTCCTCTTCCCCTTCAGGTTTTTGAACCACTGTTCTTGCTCTTTTCGCCGGCGGAGGTTCAAGAAATGGCACAGACTCCTTCGATAAAGGTCCAGCACCTGCATAAAATTTACCTCATTAAACATATGGCAACCAATGCGACCCATGCTCCCCATGCGACCAATGCGACCCATGCGACCAATGCGACCTATGCGACCCATGCGACCTATGCGACCTCAAATGACCGTACTTACTTGGTTCGTTACATTGATTATGTAACACATGCGACCCATGCGATCCATTTGACTTTAGCGACCCAGTGACACATGCAACATATGAAACACATGCGACCCATGCGACTCTAACGATCCTGCGGCTTATGCGACCCTACAACTCTAAAGACCCTACGACTTATATGTCTCGATGGAAATTGACACTCAAATGATTTTTCACTAAATATTACTTACTTTGTGGAACTCTATCAGGAGCAATGTTTGCCAAATCCTCTTCTGAGCCATCTCCGCTTGGCTCTTTTCTTGACACTGGATTTGGACGTCGAAGGAATTAAAAAGCAAAATCACCAACAGTGTCGGAAGATTGGTTTTCGGTGATCGCAACTTTCTCGGCAGCCATTGATTTTGGATTAGGCATATGAATCCCAACATCCCTTAGAAGGTCTCTTACGGCGTTGATGATTCTCTTCTCCGACTTTCTTATTTCCCCTATTAATTTCTGCTCTCCTTCCTCTTAGTCCCTTTTTCCTTCTCCTTTTTTCGATCACCAAGAGCTGCTTTTCGTGTCAGTAGTTCTTGCTTACGGATATCGTCCCAACAAATACCCTTTGGATTTCTACGAACATGTTTCATCCATATCTGAACATCGGGATCGTCACATCCCTCGTAATCCTCCAGATCAGAAAGTAAAGCTTCCTCTTCGTGTTCAGCACGAAGAATACTTAGAAAATCCTGAAAAACAAAAAATAACCATTATTACCCTCTGTGACCCTTGTTTCCCTTGTGAACATTGTGTAATTGTTACCTTTAAATCTTCAATCTGCCTTATCACATCTACATACTTAGGGTTAAAGTTGGATTTAACCATCTTCTTGCACATTCTTGGGCATGATCGATGCGCATCCACAACCTCAACATACCATCCATTTCCGTCCAAACTAAGGATGATTTCGAATGGAAGTAACTGAAACATTAAAACAAAATGATAAGAATGCAAAAAGTACGAAAACATTCAAGTTATTCGAATAATATATACAACTTACCATTAGTGGGATCATGAAACCGCCACAATACCATTTTGGTTTCGGTGATTCCCCGCTAACGTGCTTGCGGCAAGTATCCACAATCATCTCGAATGTGTACCGACCCCATGGAAAGCCTTCACAAAATTCCAAGTCATCAACCATGTCAATGAGATCATGGCTGATAGAGTTTTCTGCTGAAGGCTTGTGAGCCATAACTTGCGCCAACAACATCAAAGTTGCGAACCCCTCTTCCGGGTCGAAATTCTTCGCCTTCACAAGCTTTTCACTGACTTGTTTGGGGGTCACCTTTCCACGGCCGAAATTCTTCAGCCTGAATGTGACACCCATCATGGACTCCTATCCTATGGGATATGGTCCGCATTTCAATCCGGAAATTAGTGCATACTCCACTATAGAGTACCGGATGGGAATACCGTTTATGACGAACCACAACATTGTATTGTCTCGTATAATCACAGAGTGATTTAGTAGGACAGACATTTGAACCTTCGTCAATGTGGAGTCACATTGTAAGTGGAATAAATGCCTAAATTGTGACTCCTTCTCAAAGTAATGCAACTCGTGTTCATGTAAGATTCCTCTCAGTGTCCTTATTATCTCGTGAGGATAACACTTGGTGGTGATATTTGGCATTATGTCCATGTGCTTGAATACATACACAAATTTCGGCTTTGGCGCCACCTGCAAAATGACCAATTACGAATACATTATACTTCTACCGACCTAAGCGACCCATGCGACTCAACCGACCCATGCGACGCATGCGACTCAGCCGACCCGTGCGACCCATGCGACTCAAACGACCCTCAGACACTCTGCGACACTCAACCGACTCACTGAGACTCAACCGATCCACGCCCCTCAAACGACCATTGCGACCCATCCCACTCACTGAGACAACCAACTCGCTGAGTCGAAGATGGTCATGCAACTAATGCGACCCTTGCTACTCAACCGACTCACTGAGTCGAAGATGTTCATGCAACTCCTGCGACCCTTGCGACCTAACCGACTCACTGACACTCACTCATTTCAAATCAATAAACCATTTTGTGACTCGAAAACTTGCAAAACCCTAGAAATCGATCTACTTACACTTTTGACACCATTGGAGATTGACTCGTTCTCTCTTCGTCAGTGTTGCTGCTGATTCTAGCCATTTTCCTTCTCGTCAACTTCAAATCGATCCCTCTCAAGTTCGACATCACTTATTTCTTTCTTGCTATAAACTTTTAAACAGGTTTCACTTCGAGAAAATGTTCGGCTTTCTCGTTTTTTACAGTTTTTCACGTCGAAAAACTGTCGAACGTGGGTTTTTTCACGTTCGAACATTAAGGGCAAGTTTGTCTTTTCTTCAGTTTTTTTTTCGGATTTAATAATTATTTTAGGGAATGGTATTTTTTGAAGTGGTTTAGCCCTATAAGGTTATTTCTGATATTCTGCCGTTTGAGAGCAATCGGAAAAAAAAGACGATTACAACGGAGATAGATATACCATGATAGTAATACGATAATATAATTATAACGATTTAGTTCTAAGTTAATTCATATTTTAAGTTTTTTATTATAAATATTTTTTTTTTTTTTATTTTTTTATTTTTTTTACAAATGTATGTTGTACACGACTCTAAAACATTTCACTAAAAGTATTATCATTTTTTTCTCGTCATTAACCTTTTATCAACGAATGTATTTGATGTATCGCGTCGCACCTTTATTCCAACAACACCTTCCCCTTTGATCTTATCATTATTTTTCCTTTCTTTTTTCAATTTTCCGATTTGGTCTTCATACGCTCCAACGGCTACTTTTTTCCTCAGAACCGGAGCTCGCAATCTTCAAACCCTAATATCTCCGTCTTCCCCATAATCCATGTACCCACAAATTTCACTAATATAACAGAAGCATTATACACCATAAAATTCCCCGGAGAATCTACCTATCAAGGATAAGGAGAATCCGGTTTTGGGTTACACAATCCGTTGGTGGCATCGAAAATGCCGGAGATGGCGCAGCCAAAGAAAGTCGCTGATAGGTATCTCAAGCGTGAAGTTCTTGGTCAAGGTACCTATGGAGTCGTCTACAAGGCTACTGATACTAAGGTAATTTCTTGGATAATTCTTCACATTTGTGGCGAACCCATGAAATTAGGGTTCGGATTCTTCCCGTAAATAAGATTTTTTTGTTAGGGTTTTGGGATTTAGGTGTATTTCTGGGTTCTGTATGTTTGGGAGGCTTGAATTGGGTCCTGATATTTCTGGTTGCTAAATAGAGTTTGGATCTGGGAATTGTCATATCTCAGTTTTCTTCTTAGATTTTGTTTCATTCCTATTACATTTTCTGCTACTTGTTTTGAGACTTAAGAATGTGTTCGAGAGCTTGGATTCCAACTTTGCAATGTGTTGGGTGTTTTTACGGTATTTTCAGTTTGTCTTCTCTCTCTCTCTCTCTTGCTCTGTTCGTATTTGTTCTTTAGCTTCAGATTATGTTTTTGATGGATTTTGCAGCCATTTCCCTGAAAATATGTAGATTAGGTCTCTACAGCACCCGTAGTCTTTTGTCACTCTTCATCATTCGCTCAGATTTTCCGTTTATGTATGATATATCTGCTAATTAGCTATTTATCCAAAAACAATATTTATAAGGGTGAATGTCTTAGTTTATGTCTTCGGAATTGTGTTTCTTTAATCTCTTTGATAGTTGAAGCTTCTCTGATTTGGTTTCTTTTTGGATGAGAATAAGTAATGGTTTTGGATGCTTGCAGATGGGACTAACTGTGGCAATCAAGAAAATAAGGCTTGGTAGGCAAATAGAAGGGGTAAATTTTACGGCTCTTAGGGAGATCAAATTGCTCAAAGAACTTAAGCATCCAAATGTAGTAGAACTGATAGATGCATTTCCTCACAAGGAGAACTTGCATCTTGTATTTGAGTTCATGGAGACTGATCTTGAAGCAGTCATTCGTGATTCAAACTTATTCCTGTCTCCCGCCGACATAAAATCCTACTTCCAAATGACATTAAAGGGACTTGCTTATTGCCACAAGAAATGGGTTTTGCATAGGTAAATCTTCCTCTTATAGAGTTTGCTTTATGTTTGTCTAGCTTTTTGGATTTTCTCTAAAAATGCCTCGCATGTGGTGTCAGGGATATGAAGCCGAATAACTTTTTGATTGGATCCAATGGACAATTGAAGCTGGCAGATTTTGGGTTAGCACGTATATATGGCAGCCCAAATCCTAGATTTACTCACCAGGTATGCATTTGTGTGATCTTATGATTTTTTGCTCGCAATTTTGTAACACCCCTGTCCCGGTTTATCCTTGGGGCTGAGAATGTCCTGAAACTAATCGTCTTCTAGCTCTCGGCACTCGTTTAAAAACTGCAAAACCCTAATTCGTTATTGGTGGTTTCACTAGTACCTTCTCCGGCACAGATTGATGGTGGCTACTCTAATTGATTGAAACTCTTCCACTTTTCCCCCTCGAGCTCCTATTGATAAAACTTAAAGTGGCTTTGGCTTTTTCTTCTATATTTTTCTTTCATGGAGAGTCTTTAACCCTTTTTATAATCCTTCTCCTTTCTAGCAGTCCATTCATATTACACGCCTAAGATCAACCTCCAATCTCCATTGCAGAGATCGGGACTTTTTCTCCTCCCCCGTATCTCTCCGATGGTTTTGATCAAGCTCTATTTTTTTCAACCTAGGCTTTACTGTATTACCTCATTGATAAGTGCTGAAAAATGAACTCATATGATAGATCCCATATTAACCTAGGCTTTACTATATTACCTCATTGATAGGTACTGAAAGATGAACCCATATGAGAGATCCTTTATGCATGTTGTCGTCCGTCCTGACATTTTTTTCCGTGAAAGCTTATAATTCGTAATGTGGACCTTTTCTAGTTCTCTGCTTGTATATTCATATCAGTGATGTTTAAGTTGCATTATTTTGTGTCTTCTGTATTCCATATATCAATCATGTGGCATCTATATAGTACTGTTAAACACAGTTTGTGTGACATGGCAGTTCTGTTCTCGTATTTATGCTACTACTATGATTGTTAAAATGAGACGTCTACCACAACAAACAAACGGAAATAAATAATTTGATTAAAATGAATTTTGGTTATGAATTGGAATTGTGGACAATCTTTGGATTACGATGTGGAATTCTTGAGGGCACTACTACAATCTTCCGATATGTGGTGTTAGGATTCACATTAATTTCATTGTTTGTAGCTGCTCCTTTATCTTGATACATCCAATAATTCATAGGTATTCGCTAGATGGTATAGAGCACCGGAACTGTTATTTGGTGCGAAGCAATATGGTCCTGCAGTCGATGTCTGGGCTGCGGGCTGCGTATTTGCTGAACTTCTGCTGCGCAGACCATTTCTTCAGGTAAGTCAGTCCACCCATGATTGGTTCTAATCTTGCTCCAATCTTTGTCTACATAAATCGTATAGTCTCCGAGTATCTTTATTCTGTTTCCTGCTTTGACAGGGAAACAGTGATATCGATCAATTAAGCAAGATCTTTGCAGCTTTTGGAACCCCAAAAGTAGATCAGTGGCCGGATATGAAATACCTTCCCGATTACGTAGAGTACCAATTTGTCCCTGCACCGTCTTTACGTTCTTTATTCCCAATGATTAGCGAGGATGCTCTGGATCTGTTATCCAAGATGTTCACCTACGACCCAAAGGCTAGAATTTCTGCTCAGCAGGCTCTAGAACACAGGTACCTAAAGCTTTCTTATGGAGAATTCAACATTACCCGTGCTTATTGACTTGTCTGACTAAACTATCTTCCATATTATGTAATTCATTGATACCTTATGATACGAATTCAAGTTAAAAGTCAATTTCTAAGTATCAAACCAGTTCGTCTATAAGTATTATTGATTTAGACATCACTTGTTGAATATTCTCGGTTGTGATTCCATATCAATTTAACCATAGATGTATCAGTTCTAACATCGTGCTTTATTGTATAGGTACTTCACATCTGCACCTGCTCCAACTGATCCAAGTAAGCTTCCGAGGCCAGTCCGAAAGCAGGAAGCTAAGGTTTCAGACCAAAAACACGAGGCTGCTACAGTGTTATCGCCCCCAAGGAAGCTGAGAAGAGTGATGCCGGACCGTGCAAAGCCGGATGGTACCAAGTCTCAAGCTGATAAAATTGACCAGCATGTTGATAGTGTGAAACAAACCTGCCACGACGAACATGCACCCATGTCATTAGACTTTTCGATCCTCGCTGAGCGGCCTCCAAATCGCCCGACAATTACCAGGTAAATTCACATAGCATGAAAGCCTTTTTTCATTTAGTTTTATTTAATCCAAACCTCATATACAACATCTTTTCATTGAATGATTTACTTGCAAATTAGAGTGTTAGGCTAAGTACATGGTTTTAACTGTATTGATGAGAGGATTTGTTACTGCATCAAACCATCAGGAGTGACATGGTCTAACATTTTTACTCGAAATCTTTATCAATAGTTGAACTTCCCATAAAGTTAGTATCTTTTTTTACCCAAGAACCGGTAACTATTTTGGTTTACCCCAAGAACCCTTAACTATGTTGTTTTACCCTAAAGAACCCGTAACTATTTTTTCATCAAACATACTACCCAATTGGGAAAGGTAGTTCCTTTGTTGATTCGAAGCCCTATTTATACTCTTTTCGTTTTTGGGTTGCAGCGCGGATAGATCTCATCTGAAAAGAAAACTCGACCTCGAGTTCCAATAGCGTGTAACATTAATCTGCTTTCAGTTCTTCATATGCAACCAGACTGCTTAGTACAGTTATTTGTCTGCTCCTCCCGATCTCCGGTAAGAGCCATCATCGTGAAATTGTTTGTTACCCGTACGATAAATGTCGGCAGAATTAACTATTTTCTGCTACAAGTTGATAGATAGACTGATATCATAAATGTTGCATTTTTACTTCTGTTGGGAGGAAACCAGAGGTTGTGCTATGACATTATTAAAACCCTAAGCCATAAATTTATATCAAATATAAGCAAGTTTTTGTACATGCTTATCTTTATATAAAATAATATATATTATATATGCTGAAACCGTAGTCATTATCATTCGTTTCGAGTGTACACCGTATATCTCGTGTTTTATATAATAATTTGTCAACCATATAAATCACGTAAATTCATAATAAATTATATATATATATAGTCAATGAGAGTGAATTCCTTTTTTTTTTTGTTAGACTGAAATTGGATCGTCAACTGCCATATCTTCCGTATTGGTAAGCCCAACTGTCTCTGTAACATTTTTTGCCTGACATAACAACAATAATATATTGACGGTATCAGCAAATTTCAAACATTAGGTTTTATTAAAGAAATCAGTAAAATTAAGGTAAATATAAGATTACATTTTCACGAAATTACATTTTGAATTAAGACAAAAAATATCAATTAAAGGATTATTTTATGATTTTGTTAGTCTCTTGACATATCGTAAATCAACACGTTCTAATTTTGAAACAATGTTTTAATTTGAAATGTATTATGGAATTATATTTTGATATGAGAATATAATAATTTATGTATTCATTTCGAAGTTTAGATGTAATTCATATATTTATTCTAATCGAAAATGAAAAGGTCACGGAAAGTTTACCTCTTCTTCCCAATTTGTATGTATGGTGATGAAAGAGAGAACTAAAACTTGAACGATGAGGGTACATATAATTCCAAGCCAAAGCCCCTAAATATATACATAATAGCCAAAATAAAATAAAATAGATTAAGAAAAATTTTACGAACTTACAATTTTCATGCAAAAATCCTTGTTTAATCTGTGATTAATCTAGTTCGAAACAAGAGAAAAGAACAGAAATATAAATGATTTAAAAGAAAATATATAACTTTTAAAAAAATTATTCATGAATAAATCTGTCAAGAAGGTTTTTCGGTTCTTATTCGTTAAAACGTATTCTTTAGCATTAGGAAATAATTTATTCCCATTTTAGCTTTTATGAAATTCTATTTAAACTATATGCAGAGAAAGTTATTTCATTAGACTATTAAACGTGACAATAAAAACTCTCTCAATTCAATCTCTATCATCAAAAAAGTTCATACTTCATTTTCGAAAATGTATACAGATTTTCAAGCATTTACGTTTTTAACTACATGATACATATGAGAGACAGAAATTTTAAAATTATAATATGAAAAAATATTATGTATTTTCTGAAAAACAAATAAAAGTTATATGGTTTAAATATGATTGATTATTAATGTAATTAATATATTATATTTGTTTGCCTTAAGAAAATGGTTAAATGATTATATTACCCTATCACGCAAGTGCAATAAGAATCCGAAGAACAAAGCCGTTGGAATTCCGACGAGATAATATGATCCGAGATTGACGAATGCTCCGACCTTTTGCCATCCACATCCTCTAGCAATGCCTGTAATCATAAGAAAAAACCCTAATTACCCGTTTTCTAGCTGGATTACTTTACTTACAAGGCAAGGCAAGTTCCAGTTCCCAGGGAAGCAAAAGACCTGAGAGAACGCACTGGAGGCTGACGAGGAAATTGGATAAGGCAAGAATGGGCATCATCTTTGCTACGTATCTAATGGTTTCTGCTTCCTTACTGTAAGCATGTCCCCATATATTTCGTATGAGAAACAAAGCTGATCCGACTACAATTCCCTCCAAGATTGCCATTATTATGACCACTCTTACTGCCTGCTTCGTCGCCTCCGCATTCCCTGCTCCTAGCTCGTTGGAGATCCTCGTGCTGCGAGGTTTCAAAGGATGAATTGTTACCCAATTCAGGCCATATGGTCGAGATGACCGAAGATGTTCGTCCTTATTGGGGATTACCCACCTGGCCGCGCCACTTAGTCCGTACGAGATCATCCAGATTGTTGCTACGGTATTTAGGCTGAGAAATTGCTGAATTTGGGTGAGGATGATCCATGAGAATTGTAACAATAGATGATATTCCGTTCTTACCAGATTGAAAGAACCGAGGTTTCCAAGATAGGGTTAGGGAGAAGACCGGAGAGGAGAACCAGAAGCTCGAACGACCACATCTCCAAGCTGTTCAAACGCATCAATGGCGTCTCAAATATCTTACAAGAAGACGTTACGATGATGAAAAAGAAGAAGATGGTGTGGCCTTTGATTTACCAGACCATAACAGCAGAAGGAACAGCGAGCTTTATGAAAGAGAGGATGTCATGTAGAGCCTCCATGGAAAAACCTGTCCAAGTTTGGGAACAAGAAGACGAGAACTGGACATAACATGATAGCAAAACGACATTGACCCAATACGAAACCGAGTTCGCCAAGGCCGCCCCTTTATGCCCTAAACCAGACTTCAACACCAAGAACCAACAAAGAACAACGTGGTGTAGAGTTGTGATTGCTGAACACAACACAAGAGGAAGCACATTGTTCTGTGCCTGCAAAAACTTGTTGAAGCATTGAAGAAGGGCGTAGGCGAAGAGGCCTGGGATCATGAACATGGCGTAAGATCCTGCATTCTTTGCAATGGATTTGTCTTGATGCAAGAATAGGAGGAAGTGTTCTGTGTTAGAACAGATGATTGACAAAGGAATACAGATTATGAGAAGAACAAGCATTGCTCTTTGCACATGTATGCCTAACATATTGTACGCTTTGGCTCCATACGATTGGCCGCATAGTGTATCCAATGCACTCGCTGTTCCTATCTGTTCCAACAAACGAAGCAAAGTAAGAAAGGAGACCGCATCTATCTATATATTAGTTTAATTTGAGACCTCTACAAGTTGAGGATCATTGGAAGAGACTGACGAGGAGGCTGAAGCCAGTGATGGAAGCAAAGGATGTGGCCATGGAGGCGGCGGAGAGAGGAAGAGAACCGAGATGGCCGACGAACATGAGAGAGATTAGTTGAAGACTGAACTGAAGCAAACTCACTCCGATCAAAGGAGTCGAAAGCCATAGCTGCTTCTTCACTTCCTCACTCACTCTTCCCACTTTCCTTTCTTCATTTCTCCTTAACTCATCGTTTGAATCTCCTTCTGATCTCTCCATTTTCCTCTTTTATCATCTTCAACGTTTTTCTTTCTTTCTTTCGCATAATAATAATGATAATACATAAAAAAACAAATAATTGTTGATGTTCTTTGTGTAGCTCTTGCTCTTTTGTCTCTTCCTCAATTCTGTGGTTCCTAAGAAGTTGGAATGAGAGAGAGATAGAGAGTGCTAAATGGGTAAAGAGTAGAGAGGGCTAAGATAGTCAAGTTTATACTTTGTGGATTATGATTTTTTCTTAAAAAATCTGCAGAATTATAAATTAATTTGAATTATAACATATAAATAAAATAATACAATATAACAAGGAAAAACAAACCAATAGATAAAAACACAATGGCAATAACACAAAGAATGGTTCATCCACTCTCTAAGCTTCTTGCGTTCCAACACTGATCGTAGCTTTCTTGGCCTAAC
The DNA here is from genome assembly GCA_036759665.1 of Gynandropsis gynandra. Taxonomy (NCBI): domain Eukaryota; kingdom Viridiplantae; phylum Streptophyta; class Magnoliopsida; order Brassicales; family Cleomaceae; genus Gynandropsis; species Gynandropsis gynandra. The sequence goes on from CM071869.1 coordinate 32,971,140, forward strand.
CAAAAAGAGATTATTACTATATATCTCAGAAGAATTGGGAGGATTGATTGGACGGTGAAGCTACTTACCTCGTCCTCCCACTTTGTACGTATGGTGATGAAAGAGAGACATAAAACTTGAACGATGAGGGCACTTATGAGTCCCAACCAAAGCCCCTAATAAACCACACAAAACCATTATTAGATTTGTCTGATTTACTCATACTCTTTATATATTTATTATTATATATATCCTCTTTTCAATATGAGATTCCTATTGCTTCCCATTTAACAAGAAGTGTATCTGAAACTAAAGTTGAAAGTTTGTTTTACCCGACCACCAAAGTGGAAGAAGAATCCGAGTAATAAGCCTGATGGAAGTCCGACCAGATAATATGATCCAAGATTCACCATCGCTCCAATCTTCTGCCATCCACATCCTCTCGCAACCCCTACAAATCGAAAAATACCAGAGAGTTGCGGTGTTAAGTGCAAGCCAAAACTAAGTTTTTGGTTCTTAAAGAAGATGATTAGTGAAAAACCCGAGAGAATGCATTGGAAGCCATCGAGGAGAGTGGATAAGGCGAGGAGTGGCATCAACTTTGCTACATAACCAACGACTTCTGCTTTGGTGCTGTATGCGTATCCCCAGACATTTCGTATGACTAACAAAATTGATGCGACCAGAATACCTTCTGAGACGACCATAATTAAGACCACGCGTACTGCTAGCTTTGCAATCTTTGGATTCCCGGCTCCTAACTCGTTTGAGACCCTCGTGCTGCGGAATTTAGAACCAAGGAAAAAAAAGTGATTTGTAAAAGATTTTGGTGATCTAATTCGGGTGAGGGAAAGGGCGTGGCTTTTGGCAAGTGACTGACCTTATGGTACCACTGAGTCCAACCGGGATCATCCACACCGCCATTGAGGTATTTAGGCTGAAACATTCTAAAATTTAAGGAAGGGAAATCCAAGGAAATAACAAGAAGCAAATCTGAAGGAGGAAGACAACTGTTCTCACCAAATTGAAAGAACCGAAGTTTCTAAAACCGGGTTAGGGAGAAGACCTGATAGAAGAACCAGAAGCTCAAATGACCACAACTCTAAGCTGTTCAAACAAATAAAAGACATGTCAAATACCAGGAATCTAAGATGGAAAGAAGAGATTATGATCATCAAAACATAAAATGTACCAGACCATAAGTGCAGAAGGAACAGCAAGCTTTAAGAAAGCAAGAAGGTCGCGTAGCGCCTCCTTGGAAAAACCTGTCCAAGTCTGTGAGCAAGAAGAAGAGAACTTGACGTAACACAAGAGGAGAACAACATTCACCCAGTACGAAGCCGAAATCGCCACAGCAGCGCCCTCAAGCCCCATATCAGACTTCATCACCAAGACCCAACAGAGAATCAAGTGTAACAGAGTTGTAAATCCTGAGCACAAGAAAAGAGGGAACACATTGTTCTGCGCCTGTAAAAATCTGTTGAGGCATTGAAGAAGGCCGTAGGCGAAGAGGCTTGGAATCATGAAAAAGGCGTAAGAACCCGCGTACTTGGCAATGGATTTGTCTTGATGGAATAATAGAAGGAGTTGTTCTGTGTTAGCCCAGATGAATGACAGAGGAACACTGACTATGAGAAGAACAACCATTGCTCTCTGCATCTGTATGCCTAACATATTGTACATTCGGGCTCCATATGACTGACCGCATAATGTCTCTAATGCACTCGCCATACCCATCTGTTCAAATACCCAAAATGGATAAGATCGTAAATGCTGGTTACGATTACATCTTCAATTTTTGTAAACAGCAAAGAACCATGCTAACAATATACATACGAAGAAGAAACAACCTGGTGGGAGAAAGAGAGAGAGAGAGAGACTGACGAGGAGGGTGAAGCCGGAGACGGAGGCGAAGGAGGAGGCTATGGAGGCGGCGGAGAGAGGGAGAGAGCCGAGATGGCCGACGAACATGAGGGAAATGATTTGCAGACAGAACTGAAGCAAACTCACTCCGATCAACGGACCAGACAACCATGTCTGCTTCTTCACTTCATCTTTCGACGTCCATTTCTTCTTCTCTCCGATCATCGCCTCTTCCAATCCCTCCATTTTTTTCACCAAAGTCGTCTATAAATAAATGGAATTTATATAAGTGCATATCTACATGTACTAGGTATTACCAGCGCGTAACCATTGGATAATTGATATATATCTATATCTAAATATATGAAAAGTATAAATATATATAATATTAGTATAACATATATAATACAATATATATTATAATATATATATACATATACATATATATTATGTATTAAGTATATATTGATAGAGTAATATATATATATAGTAATAGATTAATTAAAATATATATATGTGTATATTATAAAGTATAAATAATAAAATATTATATATATATATACCTGAGGGAGAGAATGGGGAGACGTGAGAATGTTATAAGGAAAGAAGAGAAAATTTTTTGTGTATTTTTTTGATATCTCATCTTACAAAAGATGCCTATTTATAGGCAAATACACTTAATATTTAATTATAAATATAATATATGGGCTATGGCCCATAAGATATTTATAGTTTTAACACTCCTCCTTAAATGTCTATTGACTGCCTCGTTAACAACTTTATCATGGAAAAACCCATTGGGATAAAAACCATGATGAGGGAAAAAGAGTACAGTCATAGTTGCAAATTTTTGGTTTTTCAGAAAACCACATCATCTTACCTTTTTATTTTGTTATTTTTTTCATTTTTTCCATTTTTCGGTTTTAGTTTCTTTTAAAGGATGTTCATGTTCAACGTGTGTCGAATCGAAACTGTAAAAAAAACCGAAATATGAACGAATGAATGTGATATCCTTAATAAAGGGTAAGTCCGTATCTTATGTATATATATGTATATATAATGATTAGGGTTTAAAAAAATAAAAGAAAGGACGAGAGGCAGCTGTGGATGAATTCAACCGAAATAAGAGAGAAAAAAGAAAGAAGAAGAGAAAAAGGGAAAAAAGATAGATTGGGAAAGAATCTTCAATTTTTCATCACGTTTTTTCTGGATTAATTCTAATCGAGATTGTGATAAATCTCTAGTTAATTTGTTGTGATTATTTCCTTAATTCGAAGAATTATATTATATAAAATTATTAATTGAACGAATCTATAATAGGAAAGAATGATTGGTGTTGTTGTTAGCGATAATATCAAGAATCGTTAAGTCGTCGGAGAAGCTAAGGTGAGAATTTTCTCCATCAAAATTTTGGAATTGTGATTGATTTATGGAAGAGAATATACTTTTAAAACGAGACATGATCACAATAGGATTATAGGATCATAATGAAAAAAATGAGACGATACAAGTGAATTGGACTAGACTCTAGTTTTATCATATGAGAATTGATGACAGGTATATGAGTTGTATAAGTCACTAGAGATGATCTAGAGAATTGACGTGCGATCAAGTGTTGGGGTCGAAGAAAGTCGATATTTTGGTTCGGTTTTAAATTCGAGTGAATATCTTGTTAGTGTGCTTGATCAAGTGATTTCACACTCGAACCTTCGTAGAAGGTGTGTACGAGCGTATCGGTGAGAGTTGTCGCGTGAGGAGTATCGGGTAGATGACGTTAGTATTATGACACTTGGATCTGGGTCGACGTCGTATCGTGCCAGGATTGTGGTAACCTTTCGAGCAACAGAACGTCGAGTTAGTCAGATCAGTGGATCTGTCAGCGTTGTACTGTGTTGGGGTTATGGTAACCTTGCGAGCGACGGAGCGTCGAGTTAGTTAGGTTAGTGAATTTGCCGGCATCATACCGTGTCGGGGTTATGGTAACCTTTCGAGCGACGGAGCGTCGAGTTAGTCAGATCAGTGGATCTATCAGCATCATACCGTGTTGAGGTTGTGGTAACCTTTCGAGCGACCGAGCGCTGCATTGTACTGATGGTTGGGGTACGTTGTGACCTTGCTAGATCTTCAGTGTGCCGGGGTCCTTTGGACTTTGCGAGCGTATGCCCGAGCTAGAGTCGTGTGGACTCTGTGTGTTATGATCCAGTGTGGTACTAGTCTTAGACTTGGGATACTCAGTCGGGTTGGGTAGATTTATCTGTATATCTTTAGTATAGACCTTGGATAGATCGTTATTTTATGATATTCAGTTCGAGCGGGAGAATACATGGTACAGAGTACGTAAATGTATTGATCTCGCTGAGTGCATATTTCGTACTCACCCTATTTGTGGGATGTCGTGGATGGATAGGATATGGCAAGAAAAAAGAGTAATGAGGTTGAACAGCAACATGAAAGCTCACAGCGGACTGATGGAAGAGGCGTGCATGAGGTCTCGATAAGTTTTATTTTTCATTTCGTATTTATTTTATTCATTTCTCGTGACTATGATATTTACGTATTTGTTTTGCTATTTGGTCCGGACCATTCTTATTTTGGAATAAATCATATATTTTGTTTTATAAATGCGTTTGATCGACGACACGTGTAGCCACCTCTTGGAGGTGATGGTGGACACTCCCAGTCTCGAGGTAGTTCCGGGATGGGGGTGTTACAAATTGGTATCAGAGTCTGGTTGTCATTTTCGTACTTATCATTTTCACTAGATTTCAAAATGTTTTGCGAAATGTTTTTATAAAGCCACGAGACCATAACACACATGTCCTGAATGTCTAGTGGGGTTTAGAGCTATGGAAAGTAATAGTAGTTAATTGTGTGTAGCAGATAGTACCGAAGAGGATGATTACTAGAGCTCTTGGTCGCGGAATGAATGGAAGCTCTCGTTCCACTAGCCGTACGCAGTCTTAATCATCTAGACGAAGATCACGAAGTGAAACAGATAGAGATGTCATGAGAGAAATGTTGAGAGAGCTATTAGGAGAAAGCCGATAACATGGCCAAGAGGAGAGTTCAGCGACGCCACAAGTACCGGTGCAGGCACCGACACCACCACCAGTATAGCCACCTGCTCCACCACAAGTACCGTTGCCACCACCACCAATGCCTCCTCTAGTGTTTGATCAAAGGCATGTGGAGACATCAGAGTATTTCTATGTCATGGATCACATGGCTAAATGGGTACAAGTTATTCGTGGCGGTGCAATACCTCCCATGAAGGAAGAGGAGTGGATGTTTCGATTAGAGCGGAACTTTTGATCATCTAGATGTCCATTATAGTTTAAGATGGATATTGCGCTCCACTATTTGGAGGGAGAAACAGTGTTTTGGTGGGACGAGATTCAGAGGGAACGTCCAGATCATATGTTTTCTTGGGATGAGTTCAAACAACTTTTTGATTTGAAATATATACCGCATGCTGCTCGTGAAGAGATGGAGTTGGCATTTCTACAGCTCACACAAGGTGACCGTACTGTTGCTCAGTATTATGAGACTTATTTGGAGTTATCACGGTTTGCGGCCAAATCAGTAACCTCAGAAATTCTCAAGGTCAACAAATTTTTGCAAGGACTATGACCAGAGATCAGACGGAGGATTGAGATTATCAAGCATGGATCATTGTCTGAGCTAGTTCAGAATGCTCAGTTGGTAGAGAATGGACTCATCGAGGAGGGCATCTTGAAGTCTTCGGATGCCAAGGGGAAATAGGTTATCCAAGAGATTCGGGGGAGATCAGATCAGAGGAAAGCAGTTCCGACATGTCTTATCGTATCAACATCGAGGTACCAATGTCATCGCTGTGGACGTGAACATGTTAGGGCATGCCAAAGATTTGATAGGCAAGTAGGATGCTTCTGATGTGGAAGTTTAGAGCACCAGTTTCGTGATTGCCCCCAACAAGTGGGAGGAACTATGAGGCGAGGATAATTCGACGGATGTTTCCGCTGTGGTAGTATGGTTCATTTTCAAAAGGATTGTCTGAGGCCACCACCACCACCACCACAAGCAGGTCTAACGCCACGGGTTAGAACTAGGAAGCCTGGAGTGCATGCATCGAAACGTAGGGCTATACAACCACGGGTATATGCCATGGGAGGTTACGAGAATGAACGTGAGAGCCAAGAAAGAGACACTTAACCTATCGTTGGTATGTCATATTTTTATACTATGTGTGTATGCCTTACATATAATAATTGTCTATGTCGAGGTGAGTTACGTGAGAGAATTAGAAAGTAGATTCTTTAAAATATTCATATTATGTAGGATCGGTAATCGTGGAAGGTCTATCTACTCATGTGTTATTTGACACCGGTGTGCGACACATAGTTTTGTGAGTCCATCGATGGATAATAAATTAGTTGTTCAACCTGAAGATTTGACGAGTATTGTCCGAGTGTATACTCTTGGAGGTCAGATTTTAGAATCCCAAGGGATTGTCAAGGAGGTACCTGTGGTGATAGAAGGAGAAGAACTAGCTACAGAGCTTATCATCATTCCGATGGGATGCTATGATGTGATCCTTGGAATGGATTGGTTGTCAAGACATCGAGCTGTGATGGATTGTCGTCGCGGTCAAGTACGTTGCTAGAAAAGCGGCAAGGAGCTTAAGTATCAAGGAATTCGCTCAGGTCAAGGGATTCACATCAATCTCAGCGTTGTGTATGGAACGATTACTAGATCAAGGGTGTAACCTATATCTCGCTACCATATCGATGGAAGAAGTTGGTCCATCTGTGCAAGTCGAGGAGATCCCTGTAGCGCGAGAGTTTGCATTTGTTTTTAGAGAACTACATGGCTTACCACCAACGATAGGGGATCCATTTGAGATTGAGCTAGAACCGGGTACTGCTCCAATATCAAAGTGTCCATATCAAATGGCACTAGCGGAAATGGCAGAGTTGAGGAAGCAATTAGACGAGCTATTTAAAAAAGGTTTTGTACGACCGAGTACATCACCATGGGGTACACCAATCCTATTTATGAAAAAGAAAGATGGGACTTTCAAACTGCGCATTGATTATAGGACTCTAAATAGAATCACTGTGAAAAATCGTTACCCACTACCGAGGATCGATGAGTTATTAGATCAGTTAAGAGGTGCGACTTGTTTCTCAAAGATAGATTTAGCATCAAGGTATCATCAGATTCCAATTGCAGAAGGTGATATTAGGAAGACTGCATTTCGAACTCGATATGGGCATTATGAATTTGTGATCATGCCATTTGGGTTGACTAATGCTCCTGTTGTGTTCATGAAGCTAATGAACAATGTGTTTCGGGACTACTTGGATCGTTTTGTTATTGTATTTATCGATGACATTCTGATCTACTCCAAGAGTCCAGAGGAACACGAGGAACATTTGTGCTTAGTGTTAGAGCGTCTCGGATAACAACGATTGTTTGCGAAGTTGAAAAAGTGTAGTTTCTAGAAGAGACGTGTGGGATTTTTAGGACATGTCGTATCCGAGAAAATAGTTTATGTCGATCCTGAGAAGGTGTCAGCGATTGTAAGTTGGAAACAACCGAAAAATACAATAGAGATAAGGAGCTTTTTAGGATTAGCAGGGTACTATCGACGTTTTGTTTTGAACTTTGTTAGTCTAGCGAAGCCAATGAAGATGTACCTTTTGTTTGGAATGAAGATTGTGAGAAGTCCTTCAAGGAGCTAAAAGAGAAGATACCGATCCCCAGTGTTAGCCTTACTACAACCAGGGATTCCATACATAGTCTACACGGATGCATCAAAGACGGGATTAGGATGTGTATTTATGCAGAATGATCACGTGATTGCTTATGCATCATTACAGTTACGTAATCATGAAAACAATTATCCATCTCATGATTTAAAGGTGGCAGTTGTGGTCTACGCTTTAAATATTTGGAGGGCATATTTTTATGGGGAAAAGGTACACATTTTTACGGACCACAAAAGTCTAAAGTACATATTTACGCAGTCAGAGTTGAATCTACATCAGAGAAGGTGGATGGAGTTTATCGTAGACCACGAGGTGGACATCGCGTTCCATCTGGGGAAGACAAATGTTGTTGCAGATGCATTGAGCTGCAAAAGAGTTGAGGTTTCATCTATGCAAGAATTGGGTTATTTGATTAGCTAGATAAGTGCTTTGAACTAGAGGCAGTGCAGATTGAATCCGAGAGTGTTGGTTTGCAAGCCGTTATTTAGGCTGGTCTATTGAGTAGAATTCGTACATCACAATTATCTGATGAGAGGTTACAAAAGATTCGTAATAATCAGCAAGACTCGAGTTACAAGTTGTATCAAATTAGGAAAGACGGTCTAATGATGATTAGTGGTCGAGTTTATGTACCGAGTAATCTAGGGATCAGAGAAGATATTCTAAGACAAGCTCACCAATTCAAGTTTTCGATTCATTCGGGAACAACGAAGATGCATCAAGATGTTCGCCGAATTTATCAATAGCCAGGGATGAAGAAAGACATTGCTCGATGGGTAGCAAAATGTCCAACATGTCAATTAATGAAAGCGAAGCAACAAGTACCGAGCGGAAAATTGCAAAGTCTACCAATCCCTGAATAGAAGTGGGAGCATATTACCATGGATTTCGTGACGGGTCTTCCAAGGACGCAAAGTGGCAAGGATGCTATTTGGGTGGTCGTGGATCGGCTAACTAAATCGGCTCATTTCATTCTGATAAAGAAGACTTTTGATGTGAATAAGCTAGCCATGATATATATTGCATAAATTTTGAAGTTGCATGGGGTTCCATCAAGTATTGTGTCAGATCGAGATGGGAGATTCACACCATGTCTTTGGCAGGCATTTCAAATAGAGTTAGGAACCAAATTACGTATGAGTACCACATATTATCCACAGACAGATGGACAATCTGAGAGAACTATAAGGTTGCTTAAAGATCTATTACGAGCATGTGCGTTGGAGTGGCCTGGTAGTTGGGAGAATCATTTACCACTTGTTGAGTTCACTAACAATAATAGCTATCATGCTAGCATTGGGATGCCACCATATGAAGCATTATACGGGCTACCATGTCGTACACCCTTGTGTTGGACTGAAGTGGGGAATAGATCTATCTTCGGAGCAGAGATTGTCGAAGAGATCATGGAAAAGAATAAGAATTGCTAAGATGAAAATGAAGACGACTCAAGATCGTCAGAAGAGTTATGTTGATCTAAAAAGGAAGGATGTTGAGTTTAACATTAGAGATATGGTGTATTTTTGGATTCAAGCGAGGCGAGGGAGATCAGGTGGGAGCCGAGTGAACAAGCTATCACCACGGTTCACGGGGCCGTTTAAAGTGATTGAGCGAATTGGAGTAATGACTTATCGATTCGAGCTTCCCTCATCTTCTGAGGGAAGACATGATGTGTTTCATGTATCATTATTACATAAGTGTTTATCAATACTAGAGAAGATATTTATAGAGCTACCAAAAACCTTGATGAAGGATTTAACATATAAAGAACATCCCATACGCATTGTGGATCACCAAGTAAAACATTTGAGGCGTAAGCAAATTCCGATGATAAAGATTGTGTGGGAACATTATGGCATGGAAGGAGAAACATGAGAATTAGAGGAGGATATGACACATGAGTATCCCAAGTTGTTTAAAGATGAGTTGTATGGTTCTTCTTTTCAATGAATACAATTATGTCGTAAGAATCAGAGATATAGAATTCAAGGACGAATTCCTTTGTAGTGAGGGAGAATTGTGATACCCGTAATAAAGGGTAAGTCGGTATCACCGACTTACCTATGTATATATATATATAATGATTAGGGTTTAAAAAAAATAAAAGAAAGGAAGAGAGGCAGTCGTGGGTGAATTCAACCGAGAGAAGAGAAGAAAAAAAAGAAAGAAGAAGAGAAAAAGGGAAATAAAAGAATTAAAAGAAAGGAAGAGAGGCAGTCGTGGGTGAATTCAACCGAGAGAAGAGAAGAAAAAAAAAGAAGAAAGAAGAAGAGAAAAAGGGAAAAAAGAAAGATTGGAGAAGAACCTTCAATTTTTCATCACGTTGTTTCGTGGATGAATTCTAATCGAGATTGTGGTAAATCTCTAGTTAATTTGTTGTGATTATTTCCTTAATTTGAAGATTTATATTATGAAAATTTATTAATTTAACGGATTTATAATAGGGAAGAATTGATTGGTGTTGTTGTTGGCGATAATATCAAGTCGTCGAAGAAGCTAAGGTGAGAATTTCTCCATCGTACTTTTGGAATTGTGATTGATTTATGGAAGAGATTATACTTTTAAAACTAGGCATGATCACAATAGAATTTATAGGATCATAATGGAAAAAGTGAGACGATACAAGTGAATTGGACTAGACTCTAGTTTTATCATATTAGAATTGATGACAGGTATATGAGTTGTATAAGTGACTAGAGATGATCTAGAGAATTTACGTGCGACCCAGTATTGGGGTCAGAGAAAGTCGATATTTTGGTTCGGTGTTAAAGCCGAGTGAATATCTTGTTAGTGTGCTCGATCGAGTGATTTCACACTCGAACCTTCAATAGAAGGCGTGTGCGAGTGGGTCAGTGAGAGTTGTCACGTGAGGAGTATTGGATCGATGACGTTAGTATCGCGATACTTGGATTTAGGCCAACATCGTACTGTGTCGGGGTTATGGTAATCTTTCGGGCGACGGAGCGTCGAGTCAGCCAGATCAGTGGATCTGCCGGCGTTATACAGTGCTGGGGTTGTGGTAACCTTGCGAGCGACGGAGCGTCGAGTTAGTCAGGTCAAAGGATATGTCGGCGTCATACCGTGTTGAGGTTGTGGTAACCTTTCGAGCAACGGAGCGTCGAGTTAGTCAGATCAGTGGATCTACTAGCGTCATACCGTGTTGGGGTTGTGGTAACCTTTCGAGCGAGGAAGTGTTGTATTGTACTGATGGCTGGGGTACGTTGTGACCTTGCAAGATCTTTAGTGTTCTGGGATCCTTTGGACTTTGCGAGCGTATGTCCGAGCTAGAGTCGTGTGGACTCTGTGTGTTATGATCCAGTGTGGTGCTAGTCTTAGACTTGGGATACTCAGTCGGGTTGGATAGAGTTGTCTGTATATCTTTAGTATAGACCTTGGATAGATCGTTATTTTATGATATTCAGTTCGAGTGGGAGAATATATGGCACAGAGTACGTATACGTATTGATCTCACTGAGTGTGTATTTCGTACTCACTCTATTTGTGGACTGTCATGGATCGATAGGGTGTGGCAAGGAAAAAGAAAAATGAGGTTGAGCAGCAACATGAAAGCTCACAGCGGACTATTGGAAGAGGCGTGCACGAGGTCTCGATGAGTTTTATTTTTCATTTCATATTTATTTTATTCATTTTATCGTAACTATGATATTTACGTATTTGTTTTGCTATTTGGTCCGGACCATTCTTATTTTGGAATAAATCATATATTTTGTTTTATAAATGCGTTTGAACGACGACATGTGTAGCCACCTCTTGGAGGTGATAATGGACACTCTCAGTCCCGAGATAGTTCTGAGATGGGGGTGTTACAGAGTTATACATTTTTTTTGTTAGTCAATAAAAAAACTACTCATAACTGCAACCCTGGATTTTCATAATCCTCCGCAAGCAAGGCACGATGGGTTGGCAAACGGCAGCGAGCAGTATGAGAGATGAGGAAGGCAGCTAAAAGGGTGTGCAGTACTAAGTACTATGGTTTGCGAGCGTCGGAAGATACAGTCGTTTTTTTATTATGGCACGGTGTCTCGACGACGAGGCACAATGGTGGGTCGTCTAAGGTTACAAATTCCAGAATATATTTCCTTTGTAGATTTTGATCATCTATTTGTTCGTGAATTCTTTAATTTCTGGATTTTTTGGTGTGTTGGACATGGATATCCTTAGACTTGTTACGATCATCAGCTACGCTGATTTCAGCCCCACTCCCGATGAACGCGAGGTTGCTAAGGTTAGTCTAAATCAAGTCAACCTCATTTTTTCTCATTTCGCTTTAGTTTGTATTTGTCCACTTGATGTCATTCTAATCTTCTCGTAGTTTAAGAACGCGTTTTCCTCCTGGGATTGACTTGATTTGACCTAGGTTTCTTTCATCGATTATCTAGGTTGGACAAGATGTTGGAGAGCTCAATAAAGCCATGGAAAGATTCAGGCATACTCGAGTATAATGATTTCGAGAGGGTTTTCAAATCGAGTATTTTACCACGATTTTTCTAGTTGGGAGAGCGAATATACGATGCCTTCGGTGGGATAAACCGTACACAGGAGTGATGGTGATAGATCTAGAGAATTTGAGGAGGTAGGGGAGAAATCAACGTGACGGAGGAAGTTAGTACTAAGTTCACTTTTAGCATATTCACTATAATTCTTTCTAGTTGGGTTCGAAGATGATCTATCTATAGTTTCTTAATGGCTCAAAACTTCAATATCTATTTGGCGACCATCCATGTTCATGGCATGCTATGCATGATTAAAGATTTTGTCCATCCTTGGAGAATCCACCAGATGTATAGTTTAACAATCAAAGATATTCTCTTGACTTCAAAAACCTAGATCCTTCTCTCACCAATTTCTTTATATTTGCAACCAAATTGCATCATTTTGGGTATTTCACCTGCTAGTCAAGATATTGCAACCTCATATGCAATTAAACTTGCTAGAGAATCGATCTGTCGAGTACTTTTTAATGTATACGTTGCTCTAGATATAATGAGATCTTTAACTCTTGAACCTAGGGATCTTGATAATTCATGACTGTACAATAAATCAATGTTATTATGGACTTGTGCTTAAGGTTATGGAGGGGAGATCATACCAATTGTAGCATCCTTGGGTCAAAATTGTGAATCGTTCATAAGTTTTCACTACAAAAAAACAGGCGTTTTTCAACGGACGGTGATTCCCAACGGAGTTGCAACGAATTTTATCTGTTGAAAATTTGTAAAGACGGCCAACGGATGTCACCGTTGGCACTTTGTAACGGACGCTCGTTGAAACAATTTGTGACAGATGCCCGTAACAAAGTTTTAATGGATTCTGTTTCCATCCAGCCGAAAAAAAGAGCGGGATTTTAAAATTCCAACGCACATCCGTTGGAAACTAGCGGGCAAGGACAACGGGGCGTCCGTTGAAAATTAGCGGGAAATGGCAACGGGCGTCCATTACCATTTGACGGGAAAATGGCGTCCAACGGATGCTCGTTAGAAATTGCAACGGACATTCGTTAGAAAATTGTTTAAAAAAATAAAAAATAAAAATAATTTAAAAAAATAAAAAAATTTTAATTAAAATAATAAAATTATTTAAAAAAACATTAAACCTAATTCTATTACATTTCATTTTAATTGGTTGGGTCGATATCGTCTCTCCGGTCACCAACACCTCTAGAAGGCGATGCATCCGAATCGATACCTGCTTCTTGTCGCGGCGTTGATTTCCTCACCTGGCCAGATAGCAACTCTATGACACTCTCCAACTATTGTATTTGGGAGTGTTGTTGCTGCACTTGGGCTCGAGTTTCTCGAAGAGATCCTCGATACGCCGTTGTTGCGTGTAGCTCTCTTAGACCGCGGGAGGTACCATCGTGACGTCCTCGACGATATCTTTTTGAAGTACCCCGAGATCGTATAGACGCTCCTTATACGGTCTAATCGACTACAAGACAAACAAAATTAGAGTTAGATTTTTACAAAATATTTTATTAATAATCGAAAGATAAAATAATAAATTTTTACCTCTAAATAAATTTTGTCCTTTTGTAAAGGGCTGAGCTCGTCGGGAGTTGAACCGCAAGCTTGTGATTGTGTGTGATCTTCTCCCTCACAGCTTTCACGGTTCTTTCCGCTCGAGGATCGACGAGTTCGGATTCGTCGATCTCTTTCCCGACTACCGGCTTCTTCTTGGCGTGGGTTTCCAATACCAGCCAAGAAGAGTGGTTCTCTTCCTATTCGTTGCATCTATGATATAAATTAACTTTAATTAGATAAATATTGTAAAAAACCAAAATTTTAAATAATAATAAATTTACCAATTCTTGCTTCCTCTTCGAAAATGATTTTGATCCCGAAGTATGGCGATGCGAACCATCTCCAAGAACCTTCTCGCCGTATCGATATTTTTTGGCCTTCTCGCTCTTGGCCTTGAATTCTTCAGACTCTCATTGTTGAATAAGTTGATTGAAGACCTCGTCTGTTGCCCGTGTCGGTTTGCGATTCTTGGTGTAGTAGTTGCGCTTGCTGTTGTTCATCATCAAGCGCATCCGAGCCTACATGTCACGCATCCATGCCGTGTAGATATCCGTCGTATCCTTTCTTTGCCATCTGTGTGCACGTTGCAAAATAGTTTATAATGAGTGACGTGTGGAAACACGAGTTATAATTATCCTAGTCCACTTCACCGCAAGTATACGGATCGTGTAGTACCAGGGTCGATCTCTTGGGACTAATTGCAGCTAAACTAAGAACGAAACTAAACTAAGATGAAAGATGATAAAGTGGGATATGGTCCTAATTTTCCTAAAACTATCCTAATGGTGACAACGAAACTAGGTTAAGGATGAGACTGGATATGGTGAACACTACGGGTGTACGGGATACCGGGAATTGCATAGATGAACGACTAAGGATCATAGATCTATAACCTACTCTTGACAACGGGAAATTCATGCTCTACGGTGAGGAGTGATTCTTCCGAGCCTAAACCTCCTAACCATGGATACATGCAACCCTACCTTCCAGCAGTGATTAACATATACCATGGCAGCATTATGACCACAATCACTATCCCTAAGATGACTAACCAACCGGTCAGATTCTCATTAGTCAAAGCTTAATCTACAACTTAGCGGACCGGATTCGTTCCTTAACCTTCCAGCAAGGGTCGAGATCCTATGTTGTTGAGCGGTCAGCACTAACATATGATTGATATTGCTAAGCGTAGAACCGTAAATCAAGAGTAAATTCATAAAACTAAGCATTAACGCAAAACATCGTTCATACATACAAATCCGATATCCCTACCCGCAGTAGGGACTCTACTCACTCATGGAAGAAACGAAAACAGAAGATAACAGAATTCTACACATGATAAACCCTAAGGAATTCGATGCCTCGACCTTCCCTATTGTGTTACCGATGTACGGATTGGTGCTTCTCTTCTTCTCCGATGCCTCCTGAGCCTTTCCAGATGTTTTTCCAGTCTTTTCTTACCCTGTTCATCACCCCCTTGCTCTAGATCTGTTCAGTTCTTTTATCCGCTCGTTTGAAATTGAGATCTAGGTTGGTGCGGATTACGCGGCCCGCTCGGGCACAAGTGTTGCCCGGTCGGGTAAGGCTCGCCCGACCGTGTTGATTCATGGT
>CM071869.1:32986458-32998977 GCA_036759665.1 Gynandropsis gynandra
AGGAATAGTGCCCGACCGGGCACCCTTGTGTCCTTGATATTTTTCTTTTCCGCTCGTTGCTCGGGTGTTCCTTTGGGTTCTGGAGCTCTGAGTAGATATGTCGTAAATTCTTGTGGTTTTGATAAGGAATCCTTCATAATGAGCTCATTTAGGCCTTGTCGCCTAAAAACCTGAAAACCAACAAAACGGGTGTGTAAAGCTCGAAATCGTATCGGATAAGTATGACTCGATGTAAGATACACACGAAAATGGTGTAAAAACCTATCCTAATATTGATACACTTTCAGTGTTATCAATGAGTTACTTTATAACATATTAAAAATCATTTTAGATAAAAATTTAATTTGAAATACACTTAAGATAAATGTGTACCACCATCGGTGGCGTAACTTGCCAAGACTAATAGAGTTGGTCTTGTAAGGACCCTTGGTTGACGTTGTTGTTCGTATATTTTAGAACATCATCCACATCAAACCTAAACATTAAAATTAAAAAGTTAGATAATATTTATAAACTACAACAATATAAATGCAAATAATAAAAAAATTTACCATAGCGTCTCAGGAAGACGATCGGGATCCATAATTTGAAGGGTGGGACGCCCGTCAAAATTATCGATTAAGGAATCCATATCCACCATATCGTCCTCTTCATCAAATATCGGTGGTGCTGATATTGGTGAAGGAAGGCGATATGGTGGCGGTGGAGGCGGGGGAAGAGCTCCTGCTGACCCAGCCAACATACCTCCTGAACCTAAGAATCGTCTAGCTTTCATTTTCGTGTTTAGTGTTTGTAAATGTGATTTTGTGTATGAAAGGGAATGTTTGAGAGGATTTTGAAGTTTT
Organism: Gynandropsis gynandra; assembly: GCA_036759665.1. Taxonomy (NCBI): domain Eukaryota; kingdom Viridiplantae; phylum Streptophyta; class Magnoliopsida; order Brassicales; family Cleomaceae; genus Gynandropsis; species Gynandropsis gynandra. The sequence goes on from CM071869.1 coordinate 32,987,304, forward strand.
AATTTGTGTTAAAAATGAAACTGTTAAACGGTTTATATGCAGAAATTTCCAACGGGCATCCATTGGAATTTCCAACGGATGCCCGTTAGAAATTACTACAAATCAACGAACGCAGTTAATTGACACGACGTTCTCCAACGGATGCCCGTTAGAAATTCGGGTTCCCGAGGCAACGGATGGCGAAATAGCGGCTCATCTCCCGTTGCAACGACCATCCGTTGCAAAATGTAACGAACGCCCGTTACAAAAAGTCTAACAGACGTCCGTTACAATTTTCCAATGGATGCGTTTTGGAATTATGGAAAACTTAAAAAACATTCATGATTTCGTGTTCCAATAGGTATCCGTTAATATTTCCAACGGATCCCCGTTGGTCTTAGATCATATGAAGTTCTAAAAACATTAAACATCATTTATATATTCTTCGATTGTTCGATTACACATCATCTACATTATTATACATTATTTACATTACATGTCATCTATATTATTACACATCATTTACATTACACATTATTGTATTTACATTTCTTCTTCAGTAGATTCATCGATTGGCGAGTCTTACTTCGATTATTCATTGAATTCATCGTTGTTTTCATCTTCAGCATCTTCTAGTTCAGCGTCTTCATAATTGCATATGAATTCTCCGTCTATGACAGTTCTAGCGAGAATTTGCTAGCGATCTGTATCAATTAAACGAATCGGTTGCAGATGATCGGGTTGCAAGGGATCTTCTTTATCATCTAAACTTATGATTCCTCGTGGCTTGATCTTTACTATGGTCCACCACTCCTCTCGTCAACGTTTCAATGTTGTTGGATATTGCACGTAACATAATTGATCTGTGATGTGGGTTAATCTCAAGTAATAATTTACCTAGACTAACGCTTCCGCAAGAATACGGATCGTATAGTACCAGGGTCGAACACAAGGAATTGATGAACCTCTAAAGCTAGTAACTAATGAATAAGACGTGTGAAATCAATAAGTGAATGGGAATGCAAATGCAAACTAAACTAAACTAATGAACGGAATGATTCAACGACTAAACACCATAGGTATCGAGAGTCGCACAACGATGCAACGAAGTTCTAACAAGATCATTGGTCTTAGATACTATCACGAGTTCAGGGAATTCAAGCTCTTATATAGGAACTGACTGGCGTAGACTTGTCCACTATCTAGCATGCGTATACCAATATATCTATTGCGTATCTCACCTACATAGACGCATTAAGACCGCTATCCTAATCCCTAGATTCAATCGATCGACCTGGCGTAGATTCTAAACCGATTAAACCCTAAATCATGGCTAGATTCAGATTCCAAATCCCCTCGCGTAAGTTCATTAGACTTCTATAATCATCCATTCGAGTGGCATACATGAATGAAAGCATTAAACACAACCAATCAATCTGAAAAATGATCAAGTATTGAATTCATTCATTCAAGTGGCGTACAAGAACAAAAGCGTTAAGAACCACCAAGCATTAAGAACAAGACTTCGTTACATATTGGCAATACTCTCTAACCTAGGGCTGTAGATCTACTCGGACATGAACTTAGAAAAAGAAACACAAAAGATAACTATATTCAACATTGATAAAGAAAGAGATTCCTCCCTATTCATATACAGACGTCTTCAATATCTCCTCCATGCTCCGGATTCCTCGTTCCGTCCTTCTCCCTCTTTCTCTATGTCTCCAAGTATGTCCTCTAATGTCTCCTCTCGTCCCCCTTTAAGTCTAGTACGAATCCTAGCTTTAAAAGGTCTCTTTTCTCCTGAATTGGACGTTCTAAAATCAAGGAATTTGTTGAGAAAAAGGTGGACCCGACAAGTCTGGTTCGAATCCTAACTCTAAAAGGTCTCTTTTCTCCTGAATTGGTCGTTCTAAAATCAAGGAGTTTGTTGAGAAAAAGGTGGACCCGAGCGGGCACAACCTCTACCCGCTCGTATAGTCCATTAGCGCATGCATGCATGACTTGAAACCTGGTCGGGCTGGCATGCCCGAGCGGGCACACTTTGAGCCCGAGTCGGGGAATCTACTCAAAACTAGACCTAAGAATAATGTAAATACTACGCCGGATTGCGTGTTATCAAACTCCCCCAGACTTAACCTTTGCTCGTCCTTGAGCAAATCTAGAGTCGAGTACAAGAAGAGTAAAACAACAATGGATACTAGCACAAATACCTCGGAGGATTAGCCATCATGTAAAACAACGCGTCACATGAACGCAAGCCTAAGTGTACCTAGTTCAGACTTCTATCAACCGAAAGTCACGAGCCATGCAATCCTACCAATGACCTAAGTCTAATCCATACTCCTAAACAACGTCCAAGCGATCTCCATACCAATTCTCCTAAGCTTGAGATATCATTAAACTCATATTCTCGTTCTTATTCCTTTTTTTTCTTGGTTCCTAGGACGTCGAAGTCGAAGAGGGATGGCTTTCTACTTAGACCCAGGCTGCCTATGGCACACTCATAAGGTCTAGTAACCTTAGCGGAGTGAAGATGTGCGTCATTGAAGAACATTTTTTTTTCTTTTTTTTTACCAAAGAATACGCATCACTCTAACCCTTAGGAAGTAGAATAGCGCCTCAACCCACCACTTAGACCCGAACCATCGATCTCGATGTACTCATGTCAATGAAAACCTGAAATAGTTAAAAACTTATCCAAGAAGAAAAAATTGACAGCGGAGTATAAGCGTGTGGAATCTAATGATCTATGAACGGTAAAATCTATCAAACAAGCAACAATCAATCGGTATACACGGAGATATGGATAATTGGTACTGAAACCTAGGAGGTGAATCTAACTATAGATCATGGTTTCAAGCGCAACTACTCAACTAATCGGAATCAAAAAGACTTCTAAGCAAACCTAGACTATTGTTCACGATTCGACAAAGTCACACAATAATGACTAAAGCACGAAAATTCATGCTAGGTATCCATCCGTTAATTCCTAAAAACAAAAAAAAAATTAACATCTAATCCTAATCATCTAATCCTAATCACATGTATGATACTCGACGAGTACTCCCCCCAGACTTGAATGAAACAATGTCCCGGTGTTCAAGACCTAAGAGAATCTCGCATACCAAACAACGGGAAAAATAAGGGTTAGAACGTGTGCACCTTGTGTATCTTGCAATCCCGAGTTTGCATCCAGATGTTGTATGCGTCTCCTCCTCAAGGATGATATCGACGTTGAAAAATCTGTGAAAAAGAATCACACAATCCAAAACAAGGAATACTATCCACCGAGTAAATCAATGTTAAAAGAAAAAGAATAGGTCCGAAAACAAAATAAAAAGAAAATGCAAAAGTCGGGTTGCCTCCCGATAAGCGCTTGTTTAAGGTCGCGAGCTTGACCGAATGCTACTCATTAGGTGGACGTCCTCGGCGTCGTCGTGTGCACAGCGTCTCGCGTGCAATATGTGCTCGATAAGGCGTAGCACGCGGATCAGTTAAGTTCCTTGCACGATCAGTCATGTCTTCCCTAAAATTGGTCATGATGTTCTCTAAGTTGGGGGCTAGATCGTGCTGTCCAAAAATTTTGGTCGATGATAACACGTAATCCGTTGTAGTTTTTATATCATTCTTAGGTTTAGTTTTGAGTAGATTACTTAGATTTCATTCATTTATCGAGTTTATTCGAGGACTTCATCTACATTTCGTGTTTTGCATAGGAAACGAAAACATGAGGAGAAACACAAGAGATTATGGCAATCTAACCCCGAAAACGTAGTTGAGTGACAAGGTTCAACTTGTGCAAGGCGATGGATTGAAGTGAACATTCAAACACCGAGCGAAAGGAGCGGAAACAACATCTTAGGACATGCACGCTCGGGCATTGGAAGTGTGCCCGCTCGGGTAATTGATGCCAAGACAACCCCGTAGCTTTGCACGACTCGGGAGCTCTAGGAACATGTTCGGGCATGTGTGCCCGCTCGGGTGGAATTGGAGTGCCCGCTCGGGCTAATTGTCACCAAACTTCACCGTAGCTTTACACGACTCGGGCTGAAGAGGAACACACTCGGGCATGGGTGCCCGCTCGGGCTAAAATGAGTGCACACGGTCGAGCACAAGGCCTGCACGAGCGGGTAGAAGCTGTGCCCGCTCGGGCCCTTGTTTCTCTCAACTAATTCCTAAGATTTAGAACGGCCAAACAAGGAGAAATCAGATCTAAATAAAGGGGATTCGAACCAGATTGAAAGGGGGGACGATTCAGAGACATTGGAGACAGATTTGGAGAGATCGAGAAGGACGGAACGAGGGATCCGAAGCATGGAGGATCTATTGAAGACATCGGTTGATGAATAGGGAGCATTCTTATTCTCTTTCTATATTGAATATAGATTTCTTTTGTGTTTCGTTTTCTGAGTTCATGTCCAAGTAGATCTATTGCCATAGGTTAGAGAGTATTGCCAATACGTAATGAAGTCTTGTGCTTAATGAATGGTGGATCTTAATACTTTCATACTTGTACGCCATTCGATATGAATGAATTCGGTATTTGATCATGTTTTCAGATTGATTGGTTGATCTTAATGCTTCATTCTTGTACGCCACTTGAATGATGATGTTAGAAGTCTAATAAATCTATGCTAGGGCATTAAACTTTGGAACTTAGCCATGATTTAGGGTTTAATCGGTTTAGAATCTACGCTAGGTCAATCGATTGAATCTAGGGATTAGGATAGCGGTCGTAATGCGTCTATGCATGTAAGATGCGCAATAGATATATTGGTATATGCATGCTAGATAGTGGACAAATCTACGCCAGTCAGTTCCTATAGGAGAGCTTGAATTCCCTGAACTCGTGATAGTATCTAAGACCAATTATCTTGTTAGAACTTCGTTACATTGTCGTGCAAATCTCGATACCTATGGTGGTTAGTCTTTGAGTCATTCCTATCATTAGTTTAGTTTAGTTTGCATTTGCATTCCATCCACTATTTGATTTCACACGTCTTATTCATTAGTCTAATAGCTTTAGAGTTGCATCAATTCCTTGTGTTCGACCCTAGTTGCTACACGATCCGTATTCTTGCAGAAGCATTAGTCTAGGTAATTTATTACTTGATATAACGCACATCAGTCGAGCTGTCCATAAGTCCGGTTGTGTACTCCATGAAACCGGTTAGGCGTTCGTCGCTTGTTTCCTTCAGCGTCTCCAGAGATTTTTGGTGCATGAGCCTTTGTGGTGCATGCTTCATCTTCACCTCGGGTGCCTCGTCAAAGCTCCAATTGTGTGCTGGACGTTTAGTGTAGCTTCTCGGCATCTCGGGGTTGTTTATGTACTGATTTGCACATTTAGCTCGGGTTGTGCGGAAGTCTCGGTCGAGGGATTCCTCCTTCTTTTCGTTGTCAAGCAGCTCGTTTGATACCTTGTACAATCCTTCTCCAGCTGCTATGAGATTCATAGCTGGGGAATCCGTATTCTGAAACTCCTTACAAACTTCCTCGGCTAAATTCTCAAAGATGCCGTCGGGGAACACAAAATCGATAACGCACGGTTGCTCAAGTGTGTCCACTAAGCTGATCTCTACTTCCATCTCGGGTTTCTTCATATGCTTATCAATGTCTGTAGCCTTATCCTCTGCCGTGTTAGAATCATCTCCTTTGTCAATTCTTGAGGGATTTGGCTGATTTACCGTCTTCATGCGTTGACGTTGCGGGAATGGCAATGGAGGTGGCCTCGGATCTGGTTTTACGTACTTTGGCTCCTCTTCCTCCTCAAGCTTCTCCTTAAGCTCGTTGACAGCCGTTTCAGCCAAAGGATCTGTTTCTAAACTTCCCGATAGAACCTCTTGTGGTTGTAATGCCTCTTGTGCAAATTGTGCAACTTGTATCTCGAATTGTCTAAGATGAGTCTGAAAATTATCTAGCTGCCTCTCGGTTTTCTCTTCATTCCTCACTAGACTTTGTTGCATTTTCGACATCGACTTAGCTTGAGCTTCTTGGAATTGGAGGATACGAGTTAACAAGGCGTTCAAATCGGGGGCTACTTCGGATTGGTTCGGCTGTGACTGAGATGCACATGGCTGATAGTCTTGAGTTTGGGGCTGCGTCCATGGCTGAAAGTTCCCCAATTGATGTCGTGCATTCAGCATATTATTGGTGTTCCTATACGGGAAATTTGCATGATCGCTCCATCTGTGATTGTATGTATTCCCGAAAGGCTGATTGTAACTCTCGTAGATCTCTTCTTCATACCCTCAAACGTCTTGTTCCCATGATTGCTCCGAGTAATGTGGGTAGTATGAGTTAGACATCATATGACGAAGTTTGGCAATCTGATCTTTTACTCCAGCTATATCGGCATACAAAGAGTTGATGTTGTTCATGTTACCTCGCAAAATAAAGAACACAAAATTCGATTAAGCTCCGAGAGGTAAAAAAAATTGATTCAATAAGAAAGAAAAAAACAAAAGCAAAAAATACTAAAAACAAGTAAAGACTTCTGAAAGGACTATGTCTTAATTCAAAAGTATCCTAACTCTAAAGCCGTAATCAATTCCCCGACAACGGCGCCAAAAACTTGATGTGGGTTAATCTCAAGTAATAATTTACCTAGACTAACGCTTCTGCAAGAATACGGATCTCGGTTTTCTCTTCATTCCTCACTAGACTTTGTTGCATTTCCGACATCGACTTAGCTTGAGCTTCTTGGAATTGGAGGATACGAGTTAACAAGGCGTTCAAATCGGGGGCTACTTCGGATTGGTGTGGCTGTGACTGAGATGCACATGGCTGATAGTCTTGAGTTTGGGGCTGCGTCCATGGCTGAAAGTTCCCCAATTGATGTTGTGCATTCAGCATACCATCGGTGTTCCTATACGGGAAATTTGCATGATCTCTCCATCCGTGATTGTATGTATTCCCGAAAGGCTGATTGTAACTCTCGTAATCTCTTCTTCATACCCCCAAACGTCTTGTTCCCATGATTGCTCCGAGTAATGTGGATGGTATGAGTTAGACAGCATATGACGAAGTTCGGCAATCTGATCTTTTACTCCAGCTATATCGGCATACAAAGAGTTGATGTTGTTCACGTTACCTCGCAAAATAAAGAACACAAAATTCGATTAAGCTCCGAGAGGTAAAAAAAATTGACTAAATAAGAAAGAAAAAAACAAAAGCAAAAAAATACTAAAAACAAATAAAGACTCCGGAAAGGACTATGTCTTAATTCAAAAGTATCCTAACTCTAAAGCCGTAATCAATTCCCTGGCAACGGTGCCAAAAACTTGATGTGGGTTAATCTCAAGTAATAATTTACCTAGACTAACGCTTCCGCAAGAATACGGATCGTATAGTACCATGTTCGAACACAAGGAATTGATGCAACTCTAAAGCTAATTCAATCGATCGACCTGGCGTAGATTCTAAACCGATTAAATCCTAAATCATGGCTAGATTCCAAAGTCTAATCCCTTGGTGTTGATTCATTAGACTTCTATAATCATTCATTCGAGTGGCGTACAAGAATGAAAGCATTAAACACAACCAATCAATCTGAAAAACGATCAAGTACCGAATTCATTCATTCAAGTGGTGTACAAGAACAAAAGCGTTAAGAACCACCAAGCATTAAGAACAAGACTTCGTTACATATTGGCAATACTCTCTAACCCATGGCTGTAGATCTACTCGGACATGAACTTAGAAAACGAAACACAAAAGATAACTATATTCAACATTGATAAAGAAAGAGATTCCTCCCTATTCATATACTGACGTCTTCAATAGCTTCTCCATGCTCCAGATTCCTCGTTCCGTCCTTCTCCCTCTTTCTCTATGTCTCCAAGTATGTCCTCTAATGTCTCCTCTCGTCCCCCTTTAAGTCTAGTACGAATCCTAGCTTTAAAAGGTCTCTTTTCTCCTGAATTGGTCGTTCTAAAATCAAGGAGTTTGTTGAGAAAAAGGTGGACCCGAGCGGGCACAACCTCTACCCGCTCGTATAGTCCATTAGCGCATGCGTGCATGACTTGAAACCTGGTCGGGCTGGCATGCCCGAGCGGGCATACTTTGAGCCCGAGTCGGGCAAACTCTCGCCGAAATTCTGGTCCAATTTGAAGCTCGAACGGGTGCACAAACACAGCCCGAGCGGGTACACTTCATGCCCGAGCATGTACACCATCAAATGTTGTTTCCGCTCCTTTCGCTCGATGCTTGAGTGTTTGATTTGCTTCCATGGCCTTGCACAAGTTGTACCTTGTCATTAAATCACGTTTTTGGGGTAGAATTGCCGTAATCTCTCGTGTTTCGCTTCATGTCTTCGTTTCCTATGCAAAACACGAAATATAGATGAAGTACTCGAATAAACTCGATAAATCGGTGAAATCTAAGGAATCTACTCAAAACTAGACCTAAGAATAATGTAAATACTATGCCGGATTGCGTGTTATCAATCTGCTTGATCTATTGTGATGAATGGATCATACTCAATATATTGTCGTGCCGGATTGATGTCAATTCCTCCCCATCGGTTTTTTCGTATTCCACGTCCTACGGTTGGGTCTAACCATTGACATTTAAAAAGCATTACCTTCAACCCAACGAGGCCGAGATATTCCACTTGTAGGATTTGGTGCAAAATGTCGTAGAAGTTATCACCCTCTATTTTACTATTAACGTAAACACCATAATTGTATGTGCTTCTATGTTTTCCGTGTTCGTATGTGTAGAACGTGTAGCCGCGAGTAAACAAGATTGACCAACACATAACATTTCGTGCAGAACCATTAGCAAAATCTTTTAACCACGTCAGAAGTCTTTCATCAGAACATTTCACTTGTACATAACATAAAAACGAATGAATACTTTATAATAAATGCAATTAATTTTAATAGATATGTACACGAGTACTTACGTAATCTCTCAACCACGAGCCATAATGTTGAACTTTCATGTCTATGAGTTCATCTGCGTTTAGATAAGGATATGTACCAATTACTTCTTCATCAAATATCCTGTATAATGAAAATATGTTAATATTATATATATACGTATATATTTAAAAGATTGAATAATATTATTTTGTACCTCTCGAATAGTAATAACTCTTGACAAGTTAGTAATATATATGTGTGGACATGATTATAGTCTTCTGGTGTTAACCAATATTCCTCTGATTTACCTCTTGTACGTCCATTCGGTATAAACATTTCAGAAATTGTGCCAAACTGCGGATTATATTGATACAGATAGTTTGTGTGATCATCCGCTACATGTCGTTCATTCGTCTGAATATGCGACTCAAAATAAAATATGCTGAAATATGTGATTTCTTCCAGCAAGTATTGTTTGGCAATAGATCCTTCGACCACTACTTTGTTTTTTGCTTTTTTTCTTTAAATGAAAGAAAAACCTTTCAAAAGGATACATCCATCTGAATTGAACTGGCCTACCAAGTATTGCCTCATCTGGTAAACGTATTGGCAAATGCTCCATGACATCGAACAATGAAGGCATAAAAACTTTTTCCAATGCACATAATACTTCAGAGATATTGTTTTACATTAATTCATCAAGTCATCCCTTTTAAAATTCCTTGAACATATATCTCTAAAAATATGTTGATTCAGCATAGCACATCGTGAACATTTCATGGTAAGAGCTCAGCAAATGAATTGGAATGAGTCGCTGCATGAAAACGTGACAATCGTGACGTTTAAACCCCATCAGTCTCGAACCAATAATATCCGCACACCGAGCAATGTTTGATGCATATCCATCTCGAAACTAAACGTCTTCTTTTAACCACTTTAATAATGTCGTTTTCGTCGGACCAGACAATCTGAATATTGAGATAGGTGACCTTCCATCTCTTAAGTACAACTCAGGTCGTCGGCATATTGTCTTCAAATATTTTCTTGATTGTATATTACCCTTAGTTTTACCTGCCACATTCAAAACAGTATTGATAATGTTATCGAAAAAGTTCGTTTTGATATGCATAACATCAAAATTAAGACGTAATATCAATTATTTTCAATATGGTAGTTCCCAAAAGATACTACGTTTATACCAGTTATGCCATTCACCTTGGCCTTTGGGTTTACGATGCCCATGATCTCCACAACATTCTAACGATTCTTGTAAATCGCCCATTGTGTTCAATATTTCGTAAAGGATCTGTGTCCCGATTTGTATGCACGGTGTCTCTTCTTTTTGTACCACTTTCTTTCAAAAATGTTTTTTATCTTTTCGGAAAGCATGTCCACAGGAAGAAATCTTCTATGACAATCAAACCGATATGGTTTCTTAACATGTACTAGTCGAAATGAATCTGTATCCTCCATACAATATGGACATGCCAATCTTCTGCGCGTGCTCCATCCAGATAACATTCCATAGGTAGAAAAGTCGCTAATTGTCCACAACAAAACCGCTTTCAATGTGAAATTTTTCTTTGTACTGACGTCATAAGCAAGAATTCCTTCGTTCTACAAATGTCTTAATTCATGAATTAAGGGTTGCAAAAAGACATCGAAACTTTTCTTCGGATGTTCTGGTCTTAGAATCAACAACGTCAGAAACATTATATCTATTTTCAGACACATCTCAGGAGGTAAATTATACGGAGACAAAATCACCGGCCACAGAGAATATTGACTTCCAGATTATCCATATGGACTAAAACCATCGGTACACAGGCAAAGATAAATATTTCTTGTTTCATACGCGAACTCGGAAAATATTTCATTGAAATCTTTCCAAGCCATACCATCTGATGGATGTTGCATTATACTCGTGTGTTCTGCGTGCCATCTCATTGCTACAGTAGTTTTTTCGATTCAAATAATCTTCTCAACCTGTTTGCTATAGGCATATAGAACATTTTCTTGTAGGGTACATATTTACGTGAAGATGTTTTTTTGGTCGAAATCTGTTTGCACCGCAAAACGTGCATTCCAACAAGTCTTTATCATTTCCCCAAAACAACATGCAATTGTTTCTACAAACATCAATTTTCTCATGTGGCATTCCCAAATCTTTTAACACATTCTTTGTTTTGTAGTATGTCTGAGGAGCTTGATTATTTTCCGGTAAATATTCATACATGGTTTTACAAAATAAATCCATGCAATTTTCAGCAACATTGTAGTCTGTTTTTATACTCATCAATCTTGAAGATAAAGGTGGACACTCCTGGTCCCGAGGTAGTTCCGGAATGGGGGTGTTATAAATTGGTATCAGCTGTTTTTATACTCATCAATCTTGAAGATAAAGATAAGCGAGACCGATAGGTTGTTTCGCCGAATCCAATAGGTTGAAGAATCAACGTGCATCGATGTTCGGCATCTCTTCATGCATTTGCTCATTAACAACTGTAGGAAAAGCATCTGACACCATTTCTACATATGGATTGGTCGTTGATGCTTCATAAATAACTTCTTCATTTCTTTTTACTTGTGCATCTTGCACAATATTATATCTAACGCCACAATTTTCGACGTGAAAAAACTAAATTTCGTAATTCTCAACGAAACCCACCTTGTAAAGATGTTTGCAAACAATTTTTTGACTTCGATACTTTATGTTTTTGCATCTTTTGCATGGACATAACATTGTCCCGCATTCTTGACACAAAGGTTGCATCGATGCAAAACTCATGAATTGCTCCAATCCGTGTAAGAATTCTTGTGTAATCTCT
>CM071869.1:33008504-33036551 GCA_036759665.1 Gynandropsis gynandra
GTTTGTCGTCTACATAAATCTTTGTATGGTCTCAAACAAGCTCCAAGGTGTTGGTTTGCTAAGTTGTCTGAGGCTTTACTTCGCTATGGTTTTGTTCAGTCATTGGCAGATTACTCGTTATTTACTCTTCACAAGGGTGATGTTCGCCTAAGCATCTTGGTTTATGTAGATGATTTGATAGTTTCTGGCAACTTCGCATCTCATATTCAACGTTTCAAGACTTATTTGAGTACTTGTTTTCACATGAAAGACCTGGGTACTTTGAAGTATTTTCTTGGTATTGAAGTTGCTCGCAACGCATCCGGCATATACTTGTGTCAGCGAAAATATGCACTTGACATTATTTCAGAAGCGGGATTATTGGGATCCAAACCGTCTTTCTTTCCAATGGAACAGAATCATCATCTGGGACTTTCCACAACACCACTTCTCTCTAATCCCGAACGTTTTCGACGTCTAGTTGGCCGACTTGTTTACCTTTGTGTCACTCGTCCAGATTTGTCTTATAGTATTCACACGTTGTCGCAGTTTCTTCAAAATCCCACAGATGACCATTGGGATGTTGCTTTACGTGTGGTTCGCTACTTGAAGACTACTCCAGGCCAAGGTATTCTTCTCAATGCCAATGTTGATTTGTCTCTGGTGGCTTGGTGTGATTCAGATTGGGCAGGTTGTCCTCGCACTCGTCGTTCAGTCACCGGTTGGTTTCTTACTCTAGGTGGTTCACCTATTTCATGGAAGACCAAGAAGCAGCAAACAATATCTTATCCGTTCACCGAAGCTGAGTATCCTGCAATGGCAATGACTGTTCGTGAAATCAAATGGTTAAAATCATTACTTGTTAGTCTCGGTATCTCACACTCTCGTCCTGTTCAGTTGTATTGTGATAGTCAATCCGCTATTCACATTGCTGCGAATCCGGTTTTTCATGAGCGTACAAAGCACATTGAGGTTGACTGTCATTTCATTCGCAATGAGATTCTCGCTGGAACGCTAGTCACACGTCATGTTTCTACTAATGATCAGTTAGCCGACATTCTGACGAAATCTCTTGGAAAGAAAGAATTTGATGCGTTCTTTTCCAAGTTGGGCATACAAAATCTGTACGCTCCAACTTGAGAGGGGTAATAGGAGATATTGTTATTGTTAGATTTTATAGGAAAATAATTAGGAAATTAGTTATAATTTATCTGAATATATATTTGAAGAGTTTGATTAATAAATCAACACTTAAATTTTCAAATTTTTTCAAATTGATACATTTTCAAATTCAATGTTTCTGTATATATATATATATATATATATATGCATTTTCAAATTCAGTGTTTCTGAGTGTTACACATGTGGTGTTATAATCGAATGGGAGAGAATTATAAGAAAAAAGAAATAACAACGATAGTAATTTCATAATACAAAATTTAAACTTAAAATATCTTAGTAAACCATAACCAATATATATTAATATATCGAGTTGACCTGTTTTTCTATTCTTTATATATATATATATATGTAACTTTCAATTTTCAAATTTTAATGGTTCGAATGTGATATATATGCAATATTTAAAATTTCTAATTGTGTATAGTCCAAACAATATATTATATTTAATTATTTCTTTCGTTGTATAAAGCCCCATTTAATATATTGGTAGTGGCCTTCATTGATTTAACAGTTGCGTAGCGAATGGCCTTTCAACACTACACACATAATCAAGACAAAAAGTAAATAATAAAGTAGAAAATAATGCCAAACAATAAAAAGAAGAAGTTAATTTCGACGTGACAGATCGCAATATTCAAAAACATATGACATCGCTTTTATTCTGCTTTATTTTTTTCTGAATATATATATATATATATAATTATTAGGTGTCCCAAGAGATGTTGATAGAATAAGTGGTCCTGTAGATTTTTTGTCTTTCATTCTCTTAGTTTCATCAAGTATTCACATTGAATAATGATAAGTTCAAATAATTTGGAGTTGATATATGTCTTTTTTTTTTTTTGCTAACGCTGTTTAAGTTGTATTTTGGACCAACTATAGTATATCTAAATTATCTGAGATGAATTAGTTTCATTGACGAATACATGATATAAAGTATATATTATATTCTAGATTTGAGGTATCTTTTTGGAGAGATATTTACGATAACGAGACATAGATTGGAAAGAAAACGTATTTGGTCATAAGAGCAATAAAATTTTTCTGAAGATTTATATATAAAAAGATGCATGTAAGTTAATAATTCGTTGAAACGATACATGTGGGGATGAGAAAATATAACCTAAACCCTAATTCCATTACTTGCATCACAAGAAATAAACCAAAAAACATTGAGCTCCATTTTCCATTACTTTTCCTTCAAGGAATCTGTTTGATTTGCTCTATCTTTTCTTTTATGAACAGATGGGAACAGCGAGTGCCTTAGAGACACTATGTGGCCAATCTTATGGAGCAAAACTATACAATATGTTAGGCATACAGATGCAAAGAGCAATGGTTGTTCTTCTCATACTCAGTGTCCCTCTCTCGTTCATCTGGGCTAACACAGAACAACTTCTACTATTCTTCGGTCAAGACAAATCCATCGCCATGTCCGCAGGATCTTACGCCTTGTTCATGATCCCAAGCCTCTTCGCTAATAGCCTTCTTCAGTGCCTCAATAGATTCTTACAAGCGCAGAACAATGTGTTCCCTCTTGTGTTATGCTCAGGGATCACAACGCTGCAACATTTGATTCTATGTTGGTTCTTGGTGTTGAAATCTGATTTGGGTCATAACGGAGCCGCTTTGGCCAACTCGGTTTCGTATTGGGTTAATGTTATTCTCCTCTCATGTTACGTCAAGTTCTCGTCTTCTTGTTCCCAAACTTGGACAGGCTTTTCCATGGAGGCTTTACGAGATGTTCTTCCTTTCGTAAAGCTTGCAGTTCCTTCTGCTCTCATGGTTTGGTATAACTAATGCCTTCAATTCTTTACTGTTTCATGACTTTGATATTTCGATATTTGAAACATGTTTTCGATGCCTTTGAACAGCTTGGAGATGTGGTCTTTCGAGTTTCTAGTTCTTCTCTCAGGCCTCCTCCCTAACCCTGTCTTAGAGACTTCTGTTCTTTCGATCTGGTAAGCGAATACGTATAGACCAATCTACTATTATTACGAATACAATATATAAAGGGGTGATTTTGAATTTGAAGCACATGTACATTATCCTTGTTTACCGTTTTTCTTCACAAATTTTCCAGCCTTAACACGGCGGCAATCGTATGGATGATCCCGTTCGGACTCAGTGGAGCTGCGAGGTCTGTTTCAATCACCGATTATGCATATCATATAACAAAAAACTCAATATCAAATCATCTATCTTCTTGTCTTGATCTCACAGCACGAGGATCTCCAACGAGTTAGGAGCAGGAAAGCCTGAAGTAGCGAAGTTGGCAGTACATGTGGTCGTTGTTATAGCCATCTTCGAAGGTATTCTTGTCGGATCGATTATGTTATTTATACCAAACATCTGGGGATATGCTTACAGCAACGACACACAAGTAGTCAGATACGTTGCTACGATGATGCCTATTCTCGCACTGTCCAATTTCCTCGACGGCCTTCAATGCGTTCTTTCAGGTCTTTTAACGTAAACCTAACTTGCTTCCGTTCCTTGCAAGTAAAGTAATCAAACTAACCCTATTGCTACGTTCAGGGATTGCTAGAGGGTGTGGATGGCAGAAGATAGGAGCTTTTGTGAATCTCGGATCATATTATCTTGTCGGAGTTCCAACAGGATTGTTACTTGGATTCTTCTTCCATCTCGGTGGACGGGTAAATCCATCTTTAAAACGCTTAGATATTGATAATTTTTTTTAAAATATATATATATATATATATATATATATATATATTAGATTGTCAGTAAAATAAAAACGTCGAAAACAAATACAATAATATGGATTAGTTCAACGGTTGAATGAAGAATACAAAACGTATTTTCCGTTCAAAATTTAAATCTTGAGTTTAGAGAAGAAGATGTGATGAATTTAAGAATCTATAAACTTTATCTCAAATTATATAAAAAATAATGACAAAGTAAAACATATGGTTATCTTTCTAAATGCTCGACATGATCCGTATAGATCTACTACTATTCTAAATCTTTAACTAAAAAAGATCAACGCGGAAAGCTTAAGGGTATGAATGCATTTTTCGAGTAAAGTCTTTATTTATGAATTAACGATATAAGTATGTGTTAAAGGGACTTTGGTTCGGGATTATATGTGGCCTCTTCGTTCAAGTTATGTCTCTCACTCTCATCACCGTACGTACAAATTGGCATGAAGAGGTATTTGTATTTACTCTTTTCATTTTTTTTAAAATTTTATTAATTTGTTCTATCAAGTATTTGTTTCCTTAATATTAATTGTATCGTCTCAATTCATTCTTATTATATATACTTTTTTTCTTAAAAATTAGGCGAAGAAAGCTGCCAACAGAGTTGGGCGTACCAATGACGAAGATTGTGCAGTTGATGAACCAATTTTTGCGTGAGGAAATATTTTGATTTCACTCTTTTTACAACAACAAAATATTAGATTACTGCCTAATTTTTTTTATAAAAAATGAAATGGTGTAATTTATTTTCCCATGTTGCTATTTTTAATATTTTTATTAAAATTTTAAACAATTATACCATTAAATTCTTGATATCAATACGATACAATATCTAAAAATGGATTGACTGAACTAGTGAATAAATGTCAAAAAAAAATTCCAAGAATTTCTGGAAAACACATTCTTTATCCATAATTTATGGATGTTTTTTCACAAATTCAGCAAATTAATTCTAGCCATTACTCTTCAACTTTCAATCTTCCTCTCTGTGTATAAATTCATCTTCATTGTTGTGTTGTATCAAGTAATCGAGTAGAGAAATCAAAAATACATTTTTGTACAAATTTTTTATCGTAATATCAGAGCAGAGCTAAAAAAACCATTGTTCATCTTCAACCTCTCGGTTGAACAGTGCACTGAAAAATTCACTGTTCACCTTCAACCTCTCGGTTGAATAGTGGACCGAAATTGACCTCAGAACTCTTTGACCGAACCCTTGGGTTGCTTAATCCGGCACGCCATCAGACCCTCTTCGACCAGCCACCGAAATCCAGCGCCTCCGACAAACCAACGATAGACCCGAAGCCAACCTTCGACCAAAGTCTTCCGCCAACGCCGACCCAGAAATCAACCTCCGACTAGACCAAAATCAACCCTCGACCAGACTCAAACTTGACTAGGGATGGGCGTTTCGGGTTTCGGGACGGGTTCGTCGGGTTCGGATCGGGTTCGGGTTCCGGTTCTAAAAAATTGAACCTATAAAAACCCATTTGGTTTTCGGGACGGGTTCCTCGGGTTTCGGGTTGGGTTCGGGTTGTTCGGGTTCTGAAATATTGAACCCATAAAAACCCGAATTGTATTCGGGTTCGTTCGGGTTCTTCGGGTTCCTCGGGTTCTTTGGATTCGTTTGGGTTCGTTCGATCGAATTCGAAAACATAATTTACAGAACAATTTACAGAAACCCCAGTCGATCGAATTCGAAACCCTAATTTACAGAACAATTTACCCAACCCCAATCAAAACAGATTTACAGAAACCCCAATCGATCGAATTCGAAACCCTAATTTACAGAACAATTTACTGAACATAGATTACCTCCGTTCTGATTGTGCGCCGATGAATGGGCGACGACGAGACGGGAGGAGGGGCGACGACGTGGGATAGAAGAGAAGTCGTTGGCGTAGTCTCAGGCGACGACGAAACGGGTTCCTCTCGGGCGACGACGAAACGGGTTCCTCTCGGGCGACGACGAAACGGGTTCCTCTCGGGCGACGACGAAACGGGTTCCTCTCGGGCGACGACGAAACGGGTTCCTCTCGGGCGACGACGAAACGGGTTCCTCTCGGACGAGCGACGAGACGGAGGAGGGGTGACGACGAGACGGGAGGAGGGGCGACGACGAGACGAGAGGAGGAGCGACGACGGGAGGAGGGGCGAGAGATTGGGATAGAAGAGAAGAGAAGTCGCAGGGCATTACGGACGGAAAGTTTGGAAACAGTGTTAGGTTAGGGGAAAGAGGGAAAAAATTAGGGTTTGGGCGTTTTCGGGTTCCTCGGGTTCTCCCGAACCCAACCCAGACCGACCCGAACCCGTTCGGGTTCCAGAAATAGAATCCATATGGGTTTTAGACAAAACCCATTATTTTACGGGTTGGGTTTTTTCGGGTTGGGTCGGTCCGGGTAACCCGAAACGCCCACCCCTAAACTTGACCTTCGACCAGACCTGAAATCGACTTCCAATCTGGATTCTCCAACCGACACACTATCGACCGGGTAAATCCTACACGTCCGTCGAAAAGGCAGTCCTTAGACTCGTCGCTTAGCACTCCACATGCATCATCGGTGTGTTCGTCGCAGTCCCAGTCGTGGTCAGATTTGTTTCTCCTTGTCGCATTGTCGAGCCTCCCAAACCTGAGCTTCGTCTTCTTCTGCGACCACACCCGACGTCGCAGACACACTACCAAGAACCCGAGCTTCATTTTCGAACAGTGATCATCACAGTTGCAGCACGTAGAAGCAACCACTTCGCCTCCTCTACAAGTGCAACAACTCATTTTTTTTTCACAATTACTTCGACAGAAAACACAGTGCCTTCGATAGCCACAACACACAAGATTGGGTTGCAACCCGATATAACCGTGGTTCATCGATGAACTATATCTCCATATGATTTGACCTCTGGCGATAAACCCGACTTGATTCTTTCTCAGCATCTTTTTTAGGGTGGCAATTATAATGAATGGGGTATCAACATTAGACATGCTCACCAGATTATGAAAATTGGGAAACAAATAATTCATTGGTAATGTCTTAGTTAAAAGGGTTTGAGCATCTCAGATGTTACTCATCGAGAAGAAGCTAGAGAACTTAGAGAACATCTTCAAAATCGTTTTGCGCTCAAACATGGACCTCAAATTCAACATCTTAGATTTGTACTGGCATATTGCACGTAAAAGGGTTTGAGCATTGAAGCATACTACGGAAAACTTAGTCAAATTTGGCAAGAATTGCTTAATGCTCGTCCGCGACGAGTGTGCAAATTTGGACACTGCACTTGCGGACTCATGACTTTATTAGAATGAGATCGATACGAAGATAGGGTGCACGACTTCTTGATGGGGTTAGATGAACCTACCTTCGGAGTTGTTCGCTCCAACGTTTTGTCCTGCGACCTATTACCCGACCTTGACACAGTATTTAATGTTGTGTCACCAGACGAAAGCTCTAGGAATATGTCCAAAACAGTTTTAAAAAATGAAGATCGTGGATCTTTGATGGCATTTTCTGTCAAAACACATGTACCTCGAATCAACTCAAATGAGAAAACCAAGATCCATTGTGGACGTTTGGGATATCTAGCTAACATGTGCTTCCACATTTTGGAATATCTAGAGTGGTGAAGAGATAGATCCAGAATCGCACTAGCACTGACAGGGGTAGAGGTTTGTCCTCTTTACCCGCTAATTGTGGTCGCGGTCCACATTTATCCGCCCGGACCAACATGAATCAAACCATTTCGCATGCACCATCTTTTGACAGTCTCACTAAAGACGATCGTGCTGCAGTGAGTGGTATCTTGAATGAACATTAGAAGACTATTATGGAAGTATTAAATGCCTCTAAGATTGGTATTACCGAAACTCAAGCCGGTAAGCCACTTGTTTCTTCTTGGATATTAGACTCGGGTTGCTCTCATCATATGGCAGGTTATTACATTTCTTTGATTGTTACTTCTGATATGGATACATGTTCGATTTATTTGTCGGATGGTCGACAAAGTATTGCGACAAAAAGAGGAACCGTACGACTTGGAAACAATTTTGATTTAACAAACGTTTTTTTGTTAAGGGACTCAGTTTCAATCTGATATCGATTTCTTAACTGTTGGAACAAAACGATTGTGTGGTACAATTTGCTAATAAATTTCGCTTCATTCAAGATCGTATTACGAAGACGTTGATTTGGAGTGGGTGAACTACACAATGAACTTTATCACTTTAAAGTTTGTGGTCACTATAACAGTTGTTGAGACTTGGGTATGTTGCTTTAAGGAAATATGACATCAACGACTCGATCATCCGTCTTGAAAAAATCTAGATTTGATTCCCGATTTGTATTTCACTTCTAGTCCTGAGTTTTTGAACAATGCGTGTGAAGTTTGTATCTGTACAAAGCATGTACAAGATTATTGTCATGATAGTTCAACTAAAACTTCTTCCATATTTGAGCTCATTCACTGTGATGTTTGGGGACCTTATCAAACGTCGTCTTTTTTGGGTGCGCAATATTTTCTCACAATTATTGACGATTTCTCTCGTGGAACATAGGTCTACTTGATGTCTTCTAAAAGAGAAGTATCCATCCACATTCGTTAGTTTCTCACTATGACGAACGACAGCTCACTACTTGTGTTAAGATCGTTCGTTCTGATAATGGATCCGAATTTCTAGCCCTCAAAGATTTTTTCTTGGATAAAGTAATTCTTCATCAAACCTCGTGTGTTAGAACTCCTCAACAAAATGGAAAGATTAAACGTAAGCATCTTCATATCTTGAACATTGCACGCTCCTTTTTATTTCAAACGCATTTACCCATTCAGTTTTGAGGTGAAAGTGTTCTAGCCACGAAACATATAGTGAATCATTTACCATCACATTTCATTGGAAAGTACACCCCCTTTGAAATTCTCCATGGGCATAAACCAAATGATTCGTATCTTTGAATATTTGGATCACTTTGTTATGCTCATAATCAAGGCACCAATGGAGATAAATTTGCAAGTCCGACTCACCGTTGCATATTCGTTGGATATCCATTTGGTAAAAAGGAATGACGTGTATAC
This sequence comes from Gynandropsis gynandra, assembly GCA_036759665.1. Classification (NCBI taxonomy): domain Eukaryota; kingdom Viridiplantae; phylum Streptophyta; class Magnoliopsida; order Brassicales; family Cleomaceae; genus Gynandropsis; species Gynandropsis gynandra. Next base: position 33,017,450 of record CM071869.1, read on the forward strand.
AATCTCGATCGAGGAATTTTCTTTGTGTCTTGTGATGTCATCTTTCGAGAAGCTTTGTTTCCATTTGCTTCCAAGATGATTCAATCACTTTCTGAATTGACGTTACCATCTTTATCTGAATGGTCTTGGCCTATTTTTTGAAGATAATAACTCTCATCCGACTGCAATTGACTCTGTTTCATCCCCCGTGTCTTATTCAGATTCGCCTACTTTTGGGATACATAATGAGGGGGGATTGCCCTCACCCACAGCTTCGGGAAACAATGATTTTTCCTCCAATTATGAGTTTCTTGATCATCATGAACCTCTCGGTAAATGACTTCGATCAAAGATAAAGTCAACTCGACTGCGTGATTATGTGGTTAATACTGTCCACAACTCTCATCATGTAAGTAATGGATCCTCGTCCCATTATTCAATACAAAGTATGTGAGTTGTGCCAACTTCAACTCTCCACATTGTGCATTCCTTGTTGTTATTACCACCGGTCAGAAACCATGTTCATATCTAGAAGCCCTCACTAATGAGACTTGGAAGAAAGCAACGGATTCTGAAATTCAAGCTTTGGAGGAAAATGATACTTGGACTCTTGTTCCCTTACCTACAGGAAAGAAAGTAATCGGAAGCAAATGGGTCTTCAAGATAAAATATTGTTCGAATGACACAATTGAATGATATAAGGCTTGCTTAGTTATTCTTAACAATAATTAAGTTGAAGGGATTAATAACGAGGAAACTTTTACACCTATTGAAAAAATGGTAATGGTTAGATTATTCCTTGCTGTTGTATCAACACGAAATAGAGAGGTCCATCAAATGGATGTTCACAATGCGTTTCTTCATGGAGATCTTCGCGAAGAAGTGTATATGAAACCTCCTCCCGATTTCAACCTTCTGGCTCGTCTCTTATATGTCGACTACAAAAATCTCTCTACGGATTGAAACAAGCTCGTCGTTGTTGGTTTGGAAAGCTTGCATCATCTCTAAAGTTATATGGTTTTTGACATCCACTTCGGATTACTCTTTGTTCACATTCTCAATTAATAAGGTCCGACTACATGTGCTTATTTACGTCGACGATTTAATCATTACAGGAAACTCTTCGGTTGCTATTCAAAATTTCAAGAAGTACTCAGGTTCTTATTCTCAAATGAAATATCTCAGCACACTCAAGTATTTTTCGGGAATCAGGGTCGCATGCAATCCGATCGGTATATATCTAAGTCAAAAGAAATATGCATTGGATATTATCTCTGAAACTTGACTTATTGGTGCTAAGTCAGTTACCTTTCCGATGGATCAAAACCATCACTTGATGACTTCAACGAGTGATCTATATAAAGACCCTACTGTATATCGGCGTTTGGTATGACGACTAATTTATCTAGTAGTTACGCGTCCATAACTTTCTTACTCAGTTCAGATTTTATCGAAATTCATGCATGCTCCTCGGAATAACCATTGGGACGCAGCTATCTGAATTGTACGATACCTCAAAGGCAATCCATGACAAGGAATTCTTACTTGATCTTCATATCTACGGGTGGTGTGATTCTAACTGGGCAAGTTATCCTTTGACTTGACGATCATTGATATGATAGGATGGTTCATTCAGTTAGGCTCCTCTCCAATTTCTTGGAAGACGAAAAAGCTAAATGTGGTGTCTCGTTCATCCGCAGAAGCAGAGTACAACGCTATGACCATGACCACTTGTGAACTTATTTGGCTCAAGGCTTTACTTACTGATATGGGTGTTGTGCTTTCTTGACCTATGTGGCTTTATTCGGATAGTCAAGCGATACTTCACATTTGTTCCAATCTGGTGTTTCATAAACGAATAAATCATATTGAAATTGATTGTCATTGTATTCGTAATGCAGTTTTTGGACATGTTATCACCACTCAACATGTCACCACTCGCCTACAACTCGCAGACATCTTCTCCAAAACACTGGAACAAGAGGAATTTGCCGTTTTTATTAACAAGTTGGGCGTTCATGATATACACACCAATTTGAGAGAATGTTACGTACAGTAAAAAATTCCCTAGAATTTCTAGGAAAGACATTATTTATCCAGCATTTATGAGATGTTTTTTCAACCAATTCCATATTTTCGGCTATTATTCTTAAACTTTCAATTTTCCTCTTTGTGGATAAATTTATTTTCATTGATGTCTTGTATCAAACAATTGTGCAGAGAAAATCAAAAATACATTTTTGTACAAAAATTTTATCAATAAATAACATTATTATTTATATTAGTCATAATTTAAACAGGAAAAAACGTAACGAAGCATAAAACTCGTAAAAATTTTAAAAAAGAAAAAGAAAAAGAGTCTTCCATTATCACGGAAGAGCTTGAAGTAAAACTCTTTAAACCTTAAAGTCGAATGTTTCGAAAATTTTAAAATGAGCCCCCAATACATATGCATATTGCACTTTGATCCCTAATAAATAAGTTCACGAAATTACCCTCGGGTTATTGACGAAATTCCACAGGAGTCCTGACCAGCTAAACCTCCCGCTTTCTTAGTTGGATGCGTAGGCTCTTCTAGTCTCCGACGATACCCACAACGCACGATGGCGCTTGAAATTGAAGCCCGAGAGTAAGCGTTTTAGGTCTATTATTTCAACTGTTCTGCTTCTAAAACGATTTATGCCCTAAAGCCATTGTTTTTCTGTGCTCACACCAATTTGATCTTAGAGCTTTCGTACACTAATGGGTTTCTAGAGTCGATGCGCTGCAAATTCGCGTTCCCAAGATTTTCGTTTGCATCTTTTCGATTTCTTGAGTTATAAAGTTGCTGTCTTGAGGAGATTACTGTGGAAAATTATGATGCTGTAGTACTAAACACACTGTGGCAAAAGGATCTAGATAATGCTTCTGTTACACGCTTTGATAGTTGAAACTGAGTGAAAGACATGGGCTTTTACTGGTTTATTCACTATAATTTTGAGGAATTTGATTAGCTCTGGGTAACTTTCGTCTCTTATAGCGTTCTATTGTGTTCTATATTTCAGTGTGATAAAGATTGTGCTTCAGTTCTGCAAAGAGAACGCGTTACATCAGACATTTCAGACACTACAAAATGAGTGTCAGGTTTCATTAAACACAGTAGACAGCGTTGAGACTTTTGTCTCTGACATTAATAGTGGAAGATGGGACTCAATACTTCCTCAAGTTTCACAGCTTAAGCTTCCCAGGACTAAATTAGAAGACCTTTATGAACAGGTATTGTTCATGTAATATTTATAGTTTTATAAACGAGCTTATGTGAGATTGAAGTTGTTTAGTATTGGTTATTAACTTAAACATTGTTTGGTTTTCTATATGGGGGCTTATACAGATTGTACTGGAAATGATAGAACTTAGAGAATTGGACACCGCTCGAGCAATTTTGAGGCAAACTCAAGTGATGGGTGTAATGAAACAGGAGCAACCAGAAAGATATTTGCGGCTTGAGCATCTTCTAGTCAGAAGCTACTTTGATCCACATGAGGTACTTAAGGGTCATGAGTTATAGTGCAGGTCCTAAGTAAATTATTCATAAGTATCCACAGGCTGTACCCATTTACAGCAAGATGGATTTGTTTTCTACCTAATATCTCTGTCATGGTGGAGAAATTGAGGCGTATTTTAGTTTTTGATATTTATGCCCTGCTGGTCATTTATAGCAAGATGGATAGTTGCCTTTTACATAATACTATGCTTGACTCATGTTTGCTAATAACGCACTTTCTTCCAGGCTTATGGGGAATCAAGTAAAGAAAAAAGACGGGGACAGATTGCTCAAGGTTAGCTTTTCTTATTTTTTTCTCACAAAGCATTGTATTTCTAGGTGTGACCTTTTATCCGATAGTCAGAGAGGTTATATCTTTGAAGGAACATAGTGATCTTCCAATATTTTCAACTATCTTGGAGACTATGATTGTATATTGAACTAAAAAATAATTTTTGTATCTCGGATGGAATTCGCTTTTATGGTTTCCCTAATGGACATTCTCCTACCATTTTCAGCTTTGGCTGCTGAGGTTACCGTGGTTCCACCTTCACGGTTAATGGCTTTGATAGGTCAGGCTTTGAAGTGGCAACAACATCAAGGTCAGCATCTAGAGAACACTATAATTTTACACTATTGCATGAGATCAAGCTGTTTCCTAGAATCTTGAGTAGAAGTTTTTGTGTGCTCGTAGATAATCATTCCATGTATAACACCTTCCTTAGCAGTCCTCTTTATCAGTACTTTGTAGAATGTTCTACTCATTTTCGTTTTTTTCTGATGTTTTTCAATTAACTATGGGATCAACAAGTTTATTGTAGAAGTAAATTGAGATGGATATCTACCTTTACCCATCTTTTGCAATTTTACAAACACATAAGATCTTGTTTTCAGGCTTGCTTCCTCCAGGAACACAGTTTGATCTCTTCCGTGGGACAGCTGCTATGAAACAAGATGTAGAAGATACATATCCCACGACTCTTAATCATACCATAAAGGTCGGTTGCTGCACTGTTGGCTGCTTGTCTAGCTTGGGGGCCTTTAGTTTATACGTGTTTTGGCCATTTGTTTTGGCAGTTGTATGATAATACTCTTTTTTAAAATTATATCTCATCTCTGGTGCTGGGTGCAGTTTGGTACAAAGAGTCATGCAGAATGTGCTAGGTTTTCACCAGACGGACAATTTCTCGTGTCTTGTTCTGTCGATGGTTTTATTGAGGTATTATGCTTCCATGTCTACTTTTATCTTCAAGCTCAGTCTATTAATGCAAGTGACCAAAACTATTTTGACTTGACAATTGCCACAGGTTTGGGATTACATCAGTGGGAAGCTGAAGAAAGATTTGCAATATCAAGCTGATGTAAGCTAGTTATTTTGGGTCTCTTCTATATCGATATGAGCTCGAATGAGTTGTTTGTAGGTTTTGGAAATAAAAGCGGAGTGTCCATACAACATTTTAACATTGAATGAGTAATGAGATCATGAGAATAACATGGTGGATTGTTCACGTCATGTGAAAGCTAAAAGTTATGAAAAGTATTTGATCTTAGATTGAGGGTACTTATTCTGGTCACATTGCTACCACTAATGATAAAATTCTTACAGGAGACTTTCATGATGCATGATGATCCTGTCCTTTGTGTTGACTTTAGCAGAGATTCAGAGATGCTTGCATCTGGGTCACAAGATGGAAAGATAAAGGTATGCTCCAACTTAAGATACAATTATCAAATCTGGATTTGTCTTTTCTAATTTCATTGTTTTGTCTCTAAAGTTAAACTGCTGCTGCAGCTCTTTGGATGATATTTCATCATCTACGCTATTGTTTCATAGTCGTTCTGATTGAATATAATGACAAGGAACTAGACTTACATGCACACTACTATTTTCAGGTCTGGCGTATAAGAACTGGTCAGTGTTTGCGCCGTCTTGAACGAGCACACTCTCAAGGAGTCACAAGCCTTTCATTCTCTCGCGATGGAAGCCAATTACTGAGTACCTCCTTTGATAGTACTGCGAGGTGTTTGTCGAGTTATTATTTTCATTTTCCATATTGTGCTGGTTGCTTGATGTTATATCATCTGGGTCACTGAGACATCAAATTCACACAGATCTATTGTACTTTGTGCAGAATCCATGGTATGAAATCTGGGAAGCTATTAAAAGAATTCCGTGGTCATTCATCTTATGTAAATGATGCCATCTTTACAAGTGATGGTACTCGTATAATCACTGCCTCCAGTGATTGCACAGTGAAGGTATATCATGTTAAAACGTTTCAGGGTTCTCGGGTTTTAGTTAAATGCCACTGGCATTTATTTATCTAAATTTTCCGACGTCTGTCCATCCATGTAAAATAGCAAATATTTGTTCCTTGTATAGGTCTGGGATGTAAAGACCACGGATTGTCTACATACATTTAAGCCTCCTCCTCCTTTGCGGGTGTGATTTCTCTTCAGATCTAAAATATCATATTTATATTCTTTCTGATCTCCTTTTGAGTATAACTGAACTCTCTTTTTCTTTTCCTTTCTTGTACTCTGAATTGTAGGGAGGAGATGCGTCTGTCAATTCTGTTCATCTGTTCCCAAAAACCTCAGATCACATTGTTGTGTGCAACAAGACATCATCTATATACATCATGACACTTCAAGGACAGGTGAAGTTTCAAGTAATTGTCACGACATATTCTATTTGCATGGCGTTACCTTGAGATTCTTTCCCCTTGGCGTTAATCCTTGTATTCATATCAAATGTCGAAACCATTTCCTAGATTTGATACAATTTTTCACTTGATAGCAACATTTTTCCCTGTCGGTAGGCTTGAAACTAAGAGATCCTCTAATGTTATATCTTACTACCTCTTACATCTACCTCTTGATTATCGAGATAGAGAATGAAGCGAAATTCTAGAACCTTTGATCCCATTGAGCCAATGATCAATCCTATGATTCATTCCACAACGATACATGCTAAAAACGCATGATATTTTTCTGGATTTAGCTCCTGGGAAAGCTGAAGTAAGTTTGTTCACATGGTTATGTTTTTGCAGGTTGTGAAGAGTTTCTCATCAGGTAAAAGGGAAGAAGGAGATTTCGTGGCAGCATGTGTATCTACTAAGGGTGATTGGATATACTGTGTGGGTGAAGACAGGTCTCGCTCTATCAATAACTTGATTTCTTCTGTTTTTTGTTTCTTCGTTTTACACCTTAGTGTACAAGATAGGTTATAGTATATGTTGATTATGGAAGCCTTAAATATTATTTGGTATTGATAGACGTCTTATTCGCAACATCATCATATCCTTCATATTTGTGCCGATGCACAAACTGTAAAACGTACGGAAACACATTCGTTAAGAATGAATTCTGACCACCATTGCATGTTTCTTTGGTTTTTGCATCTTATTCATGTTTCATTCCCTCACGAACTACACCAATATGTTGGTTTCTGTATGCACTGTCGGATGTATAGTGCTGCCTTCTTTTCTTGTTCCATCATTTGCTTTTGATACTTTCTAACACTTATCTGATTATTTTCAGGAAATTATACTGCTTCAGCTATCAAACCGGTAAACTAGAGCATCTAATGACGGTAAGTAAATATTCAGTGATAAAGTTAACTCAAACTGAACTGTAAAACTTGCATTTGCACAAATGGGTTCCTTGGAATACTTATAGATATACGCAAATGTTAACTGGTGGACACAGGCGATACAATCTTTTGTGCATCTAGAGCCTGACTTATCAAAAGCAGTAGCTCATTTATCTATGGTTTACTGTCTGAATCTTGTTATGGGCATGACAGGTTCATGAAAAGGATGTGATCGGAGTGACGCACCATCCCCACCGGAATCTCCTCGCCACATACAGTGAAGATTGCACCATGAAGCTATGGAAACCCTGAGTTACATATCGCCGCCATTCAGCCATCTCTTTTCGCCAATCATATATCTTCCTGATGTTTTATAATGTTCATTCAAAGTTTCTTGGACTGCAACCCTTTTGCCCTCCCAATAAACTGGATTTCTGAGAGGCTAGAAAGGGCAAAAGCTATGTATCATTTTAAGAACATCTCAGTTTTTGCCGATTCAGTAAGATAGATCTTGCACTGAAATGTTTTTATTGTCATCATTAGAAGTGGAATCAGAGATTAGCTTCTTCGAATATCTACATCTACATCCATCAACTTTGTTCTAGATGCTGTCTTGGTCGAAAAGAAAACCTAATTGCATGCGTTTAGTGAAAACAAAATGTTGGATTGTGAAGTAAGCGGCTATAATTCTCGAAGTCTGTCACGCAAAGAAGGTTTTGAGGGGTGCACTTGTCATTCGGGCTGATCCGGTCCGAGTCCAATTGTGGTCCAGTGAAAACGGGTTCGTGTCAGTCTGGTCCGAAACCGTAAATATCTCAAACTACGGTTTGGCCCGACGGGTTTCGGACGGCCCACGGGTCAACGTTGTTATCGTCTATAAAAAGTCATTTTAAAAACTAAATTGCTCTGAATTACATAAAAAACATTAGGAAAATATTAAATTGTCAAACTAACATAAAAAAACATTACATAATCGATTGAATCTTCAAAAGTCAAATCGAAACTTCAAAATTCAATAGATTCACTTGCATATTTTCCTTTGTCGTAGTTATTGTCGTGGCAACGCTAGATTCCAAACAAGTCAAGTTAGCAATACCTATAATTATTTAACAAAACAATCAATAAATGATATGAAAATCAAATAATAAGTCATTATTTGTAAAATATCAATAGGTATATATTTACCAATTTCGAAATAAACAGATAACCACAAACGAGCACAAATTAATGTCTAAACATTAGAAGGTAACAAGCGGCTTCGATATTTGTTGAGCATCCGAGAACCAACACTAAATGAAGACTCAGAAGCCACTGTGGTAATAGGAATGCTTAAAATATCGGATGCCAGTAACGATAATTCTTTACCATAAAGCTCGGACTTCCAAAAATGCACGACATCCAAATCCGAGTTTCGCTGCACGTGTATCTTAGGTTCTCTTAGATATCTATCCAAACCTTATCCTAATCCATCATCTGAAGAAGGTATTTTATCGTCGAAGTTGGCAATATCCTATAAAATACAAATAATAAATAAATTATATAAAAAATCCAAATATTGAATAATAAATATAAAAAAACAACTTACATCAAAATAACTCAAACTATGGCTCTTGGTCATTTTGTTGTTATTTTGAGAAGAAGACGAAGATTTAAAAACTCCAAATTTGGTTTTATATTCCTCATAAAGTGAAAACATCTTGCTTCGAACTTCATCGGTTTTCATTTGACTTGTTTTCTCATCAACGGCATCAGAGCAATAATTTAGTAATTTCATTTTCATTCTCGGATAAAAAACAACTGCCCTAGAGAGAATAGAACTATAATTATCCCAATATTTATTAAATTTGACTTGCGTATTTTCAGTCATCTTCTTTAAGACTTCATCTCCGTTCTCAATATACTTTTTCAAAAGCATTTCAATCTTCCAAATCTTCATAAAGTACATGTTGACAGTTGGATATGTTGATCCCAAAATCAGAGTAGAAATGTCCATAAACGGTTTTAAAAAATCTTGTATTTCTCCCCTATATTACATCCTTCCTTCGTTGGACACCACTTGTACTATTTATCAATCAACGCAAGACTAGCAAAAACATTATGATACTTCAGAACACTATCAAGCATAACATGAGTTGAATTTCAACGAGTACTAACATCCACAGATAAAGAAACCCCAATTTCAATTTCATGTTGTTATGCACATTACTTAAACATCCTTCACCTCGACTCTATTCCTCTTAAATATTTCACACTTTCTCTAATATTTTTCAATGCATCTTCAATCACTTTTAATCCAATTTAATCAATAAAATTCAATATATGTGTACTTGTTTGAGTTGCGATTTTTACCTCAACAATGTCGGCACCGGTTTCTCCATAAATTTGGTCAATATTTGCTGAAGTTTGAATTTGTTTTTGATTTATTTATATGTTTGTATTTTTGGCTTTTTTCTTTCTTATTCACTATATATATGTGTGTGTGTTTGCAATGAAGGAAATCATCCGAAAAAATAAAAAAAAAAAACATTTCTTCTCTTCTCTCTTCATTCATTCTTTCACTTTTTCTTTTTATCATTTTGTCTCTAATCATAAAATTAGAGTATTGTCCGTTTTATTTTTTATTTTATTTGTTACTTTTTTGTTGTACAAGAAATGTGGATGAATTCACATGAGTTGGTCGCATAAATTAAAACAACTCTAACATGGTATCATAGCTTTTTTAATCACGTGATCTGTTTTGCACAAGACTAGCATAAGACAAGCTCAAGACTAGCACAAGACCGCACAAGACACATCACAACAAAATCAAGAAGTATCAGAGTCATGGTCGCAAACTTACAAACCGTTTAACCCATCGACATCTTTGATGGACAAAACTATGAGCTCTGGGCGACAAGAACGAAGACTACCCTAATGCTTAGGGAATTATGACATGTTGTAGAAAGCGGAGTTCCATCACAACCATCGATGACTAAAACTCCAACAACTACTCAAACTACACAATTCACAGAGTGAAAAGCACTTAAGGCGAAGGACCTGGCAGCACTTCAACTGTTGCAGAATACCATCACAGGCCTGCTGTTTAGGAAGATAATGACAACAATCACCACTAAAGATGTGTGGGAGAGATTGAAAGAATCCTATCAAGGCAATGAACGAGCCAAGCTCGTGAAATTGCAAGCTTTGCATAGAGAATTTGAAGGTCTAAAGATGATTGAGGAAGAAAGAATAAGATTGTATGCAGATAGAGTTCTGGACATAGCCAACCAGATGGAACAACTTGGAGAAGAAAAGATGGGTTACGAAGTGATAAGAAAAATGTTAACTTCGTTACCTAAAGCTTACGCAAGCCTAGCTGTAGTAATGGAAGAAACCAAAGATCTGAGGAGTTTAAGCGTATCAGATCTAGTAGGATCTTTGATTGCACATGAGTCAAAGTTCTTACCAGATGATGATGGAAATGCAGAAAGTGCTTTCCATGTTCGTATCAAAAGTTTAAAATTTGGCGAAAAAGGAGAAAGTAGTTGAGGAACTACCAAAAACTTCAATAAGAAAGGAATGAAGAAAGAATGGTGCGGATATTGCAAAAAAGGGACAATCATGACGAAGTCGCGTGTTACATCAAAAATAGAAAAAATCAAAGGAGAAGACGACAAAGAAAATAGAAGCAGAGTGGAGTGTTATAACTACCACAAATTTAGTCATATTGCAAAAGACTGCAGAAGCAATAACCGAACAAGCTTAGTTCAGTAATGAAAATGAAGGTTAAGAATATATTTTATTCACTGCAAAGGCTAAAGATAAGTCAACTCTCAGAGATGATGTGTGGCTTATCGATAGTGGTTGTATAAGTCAACCACATGACACCAAATGAGAAATTTTTTACAAGAATTGACACCAACTTCTAAGTTCCAATTCGAGTTGGAAATGGAGCAGTGTTGATGACAAGAGGTAAAGGAGATATCTATGTCACAACTAAGAAAGGAATACGAGTTATTCGAGATGTATTCCTTGTCCCGGAAATCAACAAAAATCTACTGAGCGTTGCTCAAATGATCGCAAATGGATTTCGAGTCATTTTCGAAGAAAACTACTGCATCATTTATGATCCAAGTGGCAAGAAGATTTCAGTTCTTCCCATGGTCAAGAAGAGTTTTCCTATCAAATGGTACACAACCAGTGAAGAAGCCTTGTTAGCCAAAAATGAACGAATAGATGATTTATGGCATCAAATGTATGGACATGTAAGTTACATAAATCTGAAGATATTGCAAAAGAAAGATATGGTTATTGGTCTCCCAAAATTCCAAGTGGAGAAGGAGATCTGTGAAGGATGTGTCTTTGGGAAGCACAACAGAGATACTTTCTAAAAGCATTCAGACACTCGAGCCATGGAGAAACTGAAGCTAATCCATAGTGATATTTGTGGTCCTATGCAAAATTTGTCATTAGATGAAAATCTATATTTCTTGACCTTCATTGACTACACAACTCGTATGATTTGGGTTTACTTCATCAAAGCCAAATCAGAAGCATTGCAATCATTCAAGAAGTTCAGAGATCTTGTTGAAAATCAAAGTGGATGCAAAATCAAGAAGCTGGGGACGGACAGAGGAACGGAGTATATGTCCACAGAATTTTCAAAATTCCTGGAAGATAATGAAATTAAGAGGCATCTAACAGTTACCTACACGCCACAACAAAATGGGATCGCTGAGCGAAGAAACATAACCCTTTTGGAGATGGCAAGATCTATGATAAAGTCTAAAAATATACGTTTGAAGTTTTAGGTAGAAGTTGTGCATACCGTTGTATATTTGCAAAATCTTTACCAAATAAAAAGTTGGAGAAACAAACACCATTGGAAGCTTGAAATGGAACCAAACCTTCTGTCAAGCATCTGAAAGTATTTGAATGCATATGTTAGATGAAAACGAAAGAAATGGGATGATAAGTCAAAGATAGCTATATTCATCGGTTATAGTTCACAATCGAAAGGCTATCGAGTCTACCTGCCAGATGAAGACAAAGTTGAGGTTTCACATGATACTATCTTTGATGAAGCAAGACAATGGGATTGCAGTAAAAAGGAAGAGGTTAGGTCAAGCCAAATCTATCTACCGTTCTAACCACAATACATATCAGAAAATGCTGCACCAGAATCTCAAAATCCCGAAGATGTAAGAGAAAGAGGGAGATAAAGGCATCCAGATACGATTTCTTTCAGTTTGAATCAAGAAGCATCAGATAGCAGTTCCAAATGACTAATAAGAAAACAAGGTCAATGAGTGACATAATGCATGAAGCACCACATGTTGAGGTAGAAGATGTCGAATCATGTTACATAGGAATGGAAGAACCTATATCTTTTGAAGAGAAAATTGTCAGTAAGTAATGAAAAAAGGCGATGGAAGAAGAGATACACATGATCAAGAAAAACAAGACGTGGAAGTTAACCGAAAGGCCAAAACACAAGAATGTTATCCAAGTGAAATGGATATATCGCCTGAAAACAAATGCAGAAGGACAAGTTGTGAAGTACAAAGCACGCTTAATGGCTAAAGGATTCACACAACAATATGGTGTGGATTATTTAGAGACATTTTCCCCTGTGTCTCAACATGAAACAATCAGTTTATTACTTGTTGTTGCTGCTAAAAGACGATGGAGATTATATCAACTAGATGTGAAATCTGCGTTCCTTAATGGAAATCTTGAAAAAAGATCTACATTGAACAACCTCCCGATTTTGAGATAAAAGAGAAGGAAGATCATGTCTTATATCTGAAAGTATCAGATAAAAGAGAAGGAAGATCATGACAAGCATCGAGGGCATAGTATAGTTGGATAGATGACTATTTTCATCGCAAAAATTTCAAGAGGGGTGAGAATGATCATGCCTTATATCTGAAAGTCTCAGGGAAAAACTTGCTAGTGATTTCTATCTATGTGGATGGCCTTATAGTTACTGGAAGCAACAAAGATTTAATCAACAAGTTCAAGAGGATGATGAAAGACGAATCCGAGATGTCTGATATTGGATTACTGAATTTCTTTCTTGGGATGCAGACTATTCAAGACTCTGAAGGAATATTCTTATCTCAATAATATTATGCTCAAAAGCTGCTGCAAAGTTATGGCAACGCCATTAACTCCACATAACTAGAATTACGAGGCAAAAGAAGATGAAGAGTTGTCTGATCCAAACTGAAGCCTTGTCGGAGGATTATTGTACCTGATAGCCTCAAGACACGATCTCATGTTTGTTGCATCATATTTTTCCAGGTATCTCAAATAACCACAAACACAACATCTCAAGGAAGCTAAAAGAGTTCTCATGTATGTAAAGGGAACAAATAATATCGGCCTGCAATACTCTCAAGTTCAAGAGCCAACTTTGATCGGATATGTTGATAGCGATTGGGGAGGATGCAAAGAGGATTTAAAATCGACAACATGTTACTGCTTTACAATTGGATCAACGATTTTCTCTTGGAAAACTAGGAAACAAAACACCATTGCTCAATCAACCGGTGAAGTTGAATATATGGCATTGTGTGATGCAACATATCAAGCGATATGGTTTCGCAGATTGAAAGAAGATTTCTAGTTTGAAACTGAAGAAGGTGTGCTAATTTTCTGTGAAAGTCAATCAACGATTGCGATTGGCAAAAATCATGTGCAACACCGGAGAACCAAACACATACAAATCAAGTATCACTTTGTTAGACATTCGGTGAACAATGGTGATATAATTTTGAAGTAATACAAGTGAAGAATAACTCGGAGATGGATTCACCAAGGCACTCGGAACTCGGAGGTTTGAAATATTTCGAGATCAAATTGGTTTGAGAACTAAAATGACAAGAGGGAGAGTTTGAGTTGCCATTTTGACCTCAAAAATATCGACACCGATTTCTCGATAAATTTGGTCAATATTTGTTGAAGTTCGAATTTGTTTTTGATTTGTTTAAGTGTTTGTATTTTGGGTTTTATTCTTTCTTATTCGCTATATATATATATATATATATATATGTGAAGTCCATTTTTATTTTCTTTCGATTCTCTAGTGTATTGTCCATTTTTATTTTTTATTTTTTTATTGCACAAGAAATATGGATGAATTCACAAAAATTGTTGGCATAAATGAAAACAAATCTAACAATACTACATCGTATCTGAAAATATTCTCCTTTACATATCACATTATCTATCATAATTGAGAAAACCTTGTCTATCATAAATGGAAAAAAACCTAATCCATAATAGAGTGGTGCAAGATCTAGTCAAATTCCAATTTTTTATGTATAGCCTAATTGCGGTTCAGAGAACTCCAATGGTTCAAACAGATCCAAGGGTGGACGAGTTTTTCATCGAGATGAATTTGTTGAGTGCTGCAGATGTGGCAAGGAGAGGAGGTTCCGATTGCGGAGCAGAGATGAATGCAGATTTCATCATGATGCAATGGCGGTGATTTTCCGAATGGAAATGTTGTGATTTTCCATATGATAAGTATGTAGCTCATCATCCCCTTGTGTTAATGTGCAACCGGAATGACATGAGTGTGTGGAGCTGACTGACATGGTGAAATGGTGGGCAGGATAAGATGTGAGGACGAGCAGGAAGGTGTACAGAGGGTGCACGCGTTCCGCAACATGCAACGGCTGCACATCGTGTGTGTGCTCGGCTGCCAAGTCTGCCGCTTCTCCGACTGTAGCTGCCAGACTTGCGTGGATTTCACGAGGAATGCTAAGGCTTGAGGTTGATGATCATAGGCCCATTGGGCTTCGAAGGGTATATTTGGAATATTATTTATCATATAATTAATATTATAAAACGAGGGGAAGGAAGGAACCCTAGCATATCATTCTCCTCCTCCTCTCTGTTGAAAATGTTATTATGTATTGGATTTGCCTCACCACACCTTTAGCCTGGTTTCAGAAATTGCGATGAAATGGAGGGCTAGTCATAGAGGCATACATATTCTTGCGGTGTTTTAACGTGGGGGCTTTCTTCCTTATAGTTTCGCCTCTAAATTTCATCCGCTATATTTATTCACATTTTTGTTTTCTCTTTCTTTATGATTTAGATTGATGGAAGCCCCCAAAAGCTTCATTTGGTTATGGCTTCTTCCTCTTTCGATGTCTGATTGAGATTCTTCTTGAATCCAACTTTCAATCTGTGTGCTTTCGATGTTTGATTGAGGTTCTTCTTGAATCGACTTTCAATCTTTGTGCTTTCTTCTTCTTTGATCATGTTCCATGTCTGGTTCTTCTTCAGTTCAGATGAAGAAGCAGACAGTAATGATCTTTGTTTTCTTCGTAATAATGGGCCCTATAATTTGGGCCTATCGGGCCTTTATTACCGCTCTCCCGACTATATGTCGCCTATATATAACCCGAAATAGGTTTACTTAAAATAACACATTTATTTATTTAATAAAATCTGGTAAAAATGGTGGTAAATCAGATTCAACTCTTATATCTGATTAGCTAAAGAGAGGGTATTAAGTAGATTAACATCTCCTCGTCATATCGATTTAAAACGAACAAACTATTCTTAAGACATGAATTAAAGCCTAACTGGCGGATTTTACATTAGTTTTCTCAGTTCTTATAAAATATAGATAAAACTGTAGATAAAAATGTATAAAGTAAAAGAGATTGATTGAGGATTTATTATATTTTGTTAGCAAAAATATATTTTGTTTTGGTATTTTTGTTAGTGAAACGAGATTTCAAATTTGAGAAGAAGTAACAGGTTGCGATTGATTTCTTTCAATTTCGAGTGATTTTTAATTGAGTTTTTTATTCAATTTTAACTCTATTATATTTTAAATGTTAAATTTTAAGAGATTACGTGAATTTGTTACAAATAAAACAATAAATATTAATTTTTTGATAATTACGTCAAAATCAAGTTAATTGAATTGATTTATTGATTTCGAGTCAAAATTGAGTATGTTTTTTTTTCGATTGTTTCAAAATCGGATGAAATCGAGTTATTATGACCAATTTAATTGTTTAAGTAAAAAAACGAAATCATTTAAACCAATTCGAATAACTCTTCTGGAATGACTTTTGATGTAATTTTTTTCTCAATTTTAATTGGTTTATCTTTTGACATGCTAATGTTTAGATAATTAGATATGAAATTGTTATAATTTGTGTTAATTTTTTGGATAATCAGATTGATTTATTTATTTGAGTAATACATTAATTGAGATCGATTTTGTTAATTGTGTCAAAATTAGATCAAAATCGAGTTAAATGAAGTGGTTTAATTGGTTTTGGTTCCAAAATTGGATTTGGGTGTTAATTGTATATAAATTTGGTCAATAAAATTCGATATTAATGCAATCAATTAAAATGTATTCTATTTTGATTCGAAATATATTAAATTAAATCGGTTGATTAAATTGATTTATGTATAATAAAAATATTAATATTAATTGTTTATATGCATAGTAAATTCACATATAATTGTCTAATCGGGTAAAAAATTGGTCCAAAATTGGTTTAAAATTGTGTTAAATTTAAAATTGGGATTAAATTGGGTCGGATTGAGGTCAAAATCCGATGGTTTTTTAGAGTTTGAATTAGAATATTAAATTTAATAGAATTTTTAATAGATAGTTCACGGATGAGGTTAATTGATGGAGGAATGAGGTTGGTATTAAAAGTCAGTGAGAAATCAGATAAAGTCCATGAAGGTGTAATCAGACCAAAGAAAGCAAGTCTTAGCATTTTTGTAAAAACAAAGTTGGAATTATATTCCTTAAGGCCTTGAAAAATTGTAGATAAAGAGTAGATACATGAGGTAAAGAGGGTGTCTGATGAAGTAGATATCAGTGATAATTTTTAGGGAAAAAGGCATCTAACCTCCCAACTATTCTGCTTTATTCAAATTCCCCCCTGAACTATCGGGCACAGCTAATTCCCCCTCCAACTTAACAAATCCATCCGATTCCCCTCTCAACTATACCAATTCAGCCGATTTCTCCCTCCGTTATATAATTAGTATATTGGTGTTAACCGACCTGATTTTAACCCGATTTTGATCCGATTTTGACCCAATTTTGATCGTATTTTAACCGATTTTAACCCGATTTTGACCCAATTTTAACCGATTTTTAACCCGATTTCACCTAAATTAATCTAATTTTAATCCAATTTCACCTAAATCAACCCAATTTTACCCAATATTAACCCAATTTCACCCAATTTAACCGATTTCATCAAATTTAATTCGATTTCCACCCATATTTAACCCGATTTTGACCCAATTTTATCCGATTTTAACCCGATTTCACCTAAATTAATTCAATTTTAATCCAATTTCACCTAAATTAACCCAATTTTACCCAATATTAACCCAATTTCACCCAATTTAACCGATTTCATCAAATTTAATTCGATTTCCACCCATATTTAACCCGATTTTGACCCATTTTAACCGATTTTTATCACCTAAATTCAACAAAATAAAATAAACGTTATCTAAACATTTGGAGAATTAGTAGGTTGCATATTTTGAGACTCGAGAGGATGGGAGGATTCCACAACATCATAGGTTTCCTGAAAATAAAAAAATCAAGTAAAGCATTATATATTTCATAAAAATATAATATGAAAGATTTAAAGTAAAAAAATTATCTGAGATAGTTGTGGTTGTTTACACGATCTCACATTATGTCCAACATAATTTCCAACATCTCTATCATGGGTCTCAATCTAGCCGACACAATGCTGTTGTTAAATGATTCAGCCATATTATTGTGCACATCATCACAACAACATCCTAGTCTAAAGAATGCCCGACACCAATGACGTGGATTGATTTTCATCAAATCATCAAACGCAGGCTTATTACTTTTCTCTAATTGCTCACAACTAGATGAAAAATCAGCCTCGTTATAACTTGTAACAATATTCCATATTAAATGTTTCAAACCTTTTGCCTTGTGATTCTTTTTGAGGTTGGCGATGATATGCCGCAAACACATACGGTGCTCTGCATTAGGCAATTCTTGATCAACCACGTTTAGTAAACCCTACAACATTATAAAAGATAGAATAAACATATGTTCATCAAAATGTAATAAATACACATAAATTACTTACCTTTTGTCTATCGGAAATGATTGTTAGACCTTCGCCTAAACCGAGGGATAAGTCACGTTTAATATTGGTTATAAACCAATACCAATTCTCGGTATTCTCAACTTGTACAACAGCCCAAGCAATCGGATATATTTGATCATTTCCATCTCGACCAACAGCAACCAAAATCTGACCTTTATTAGCAGTCTTGATGAAACATCCATCCAATCCGATTATAGGTCTACAATGCAATTTCCATGAAATTCGCAAAGCATCGAAACATACGTAGAAACGATCAAAAGTTTCACTTCCGACTCCATCACTAACTGTTTGCAGCTCAACAGAGGAACACGGGTTTGAATGTTTAATTTCAAATTCATAATCCCGAAATCTAGCAAATTGGCTATCATTTTCCAATTGAATCTTCTCTAAAGCCTTTTTCTTTGCTTTCTGACACTTGCTCGATGATACTATCAAATTGAATTTCTCTTTGATAGTATGTTGCATCTTCATTGGCTTTATGGTAGGATCCTGTCGTAATTCATCTTCAAACAAATTTGCAATCAACGTACTATTTAACAACTTACATTCTCCTTTTGGTTCACATGTATGTTCCGAAACATACGATTTTATCTTCCAAATATTGTGATCCATAGAACAATAAATCCGCCACTTACATCCTAACTCACAACATATAGCACTGATTGCATCCATATCCCATCGATTAAAACTTACATTCTTCCCCGTATTCAAAACTAAATTGATCACAGCTTTCTTAAACTGTTCACCCGAATTAAATGTTTGTCCTAATTGTAATTCACATCCTTCAATTTCCGAATTTCTTTCTGCAACAGTGGAAGTAATCAATTCTATCTCATCTTCGCTGTAAATCAATTCAATATT
>CM071869.1:33037220-33083763 GCA_036759665.1 Gynandropsis gynandra
CACAGGCGGCACGACGGCGAACAGAGGACGGCGGCGAACAGAGGACGGCGGCGAGCAGGCACGCCGGCGAGAAGGCAATGACGACAGTAGCACTGTGAACGATGGGGAAGGGAAGGGAAGGGAAGGGGTAAAAATTAGGTTTTAACTTTTTGGTTTAATTTTCTGGTTTGGTTTAATTTTTCTGGTTTATTTTAATTTGATTTGATTAAATTTTGGTTCAATTGGATTTAATTTCGGGTCAAAATCGGTCAAAATCGATTAAATCGGGTCAAAATCGGCTAAATCGGGTCGGTTAACAGAGTTATACAGATTATATAACGGAGGGGGGAATCGGCTGAATTGGTATAGTTGAGGGGGAAATCGGATGGATTTGTTAAATTGGGGGAGGAATTGGCTGTGCCCGATAGTTCAGAGGGGAATTTGAGTAAAGCAGAATAGTTGGGGGGGGGGGGGGGGTTAGATGCCTTTTTCCCTAATTTTTAAGATAAGAAATGAAACATATCTAACATTGAGGTTGATCAAAAGATACTAGAGATAGGTAAATGGTAGATAACACTAGGAAAATTTTCAGAAATATATGTAACAGAAAAATGTTGTTTATAAAAGGGTTTCTTTAAGTGGAAATACATTTTCAACAAATTGAATATGTTTAAAAATAAAAACATTAGTTGATCGATCTAACAGTTTAAAACCTTTGTATCTATCCAAAAGAATACTCAATGCAAATTATAGGAGATGATCTTACAACACATTTGTATTTGTTTTTTAAGTTTGATGAATAACATAGGTAGCCAAACATTTTTTTTAAGTGGTTATATATGATGTTCTATTGAAGAGCTTTTCAAAAGGTGACTTGTTAGAAATCAGATGAGTATTTGTTCTATTAATCAAATAAACAATTATCTTAATCCATTCATGCCAATAACATAGAAGAATATTAGATTGAAAAAGCAAAGTATATGCAATATGGAGAATATATTGATGTTTACGTTTAACCACATAATTTTGTTATAGCGTGTAAGGAAAAACCAATCCTCTTCTCTAAAGGAAAGTGAAAAGTTAAATTATGTTGCATTGTCAAATCAATATTTTTAATTTTGATGGCAAACTTGATTTGTTGTTTAGGTGTGATCTAAATGTATCTTAAATTTTCATAATTTATTCCTAGACTAGATACTACTGCAAGGATATACATTATGTAATATTAGGGTTGAATTTATGAAAATTATGGTCATGAGCATAAAATTGTGTTTATAATATATGAAAATAAAACAAAATATGATCACAAGTATTTACAATTCAGACACCACAAAATATG
The DNA here is from genome assembly GCA_036759665.1 of Gynandropsis gynandra. Taxonomy (NCBI): domain Eukaryota; kingdom Viridiplantae; phylum Streptophyta; class Magnoliopsida; order Brassicales; family Cleomaceae; genus Gynandropsis; species Gynandropsis gynandra. The sequence goes on from CM071869.1 coordinate 33,038,539, forward strand.
ATCACAAGCATAAAAAATGTGTTTATAATATATGAAAATAAAACAAAATATGATCACAAGTATTTACAAAATATGATCACAAATATTAGGGTTCAGAAATTATTTAGTTTATATGAATTCATTAAAGATTTTTGAAAATATATCACTTTGTTTCTTTTTGGGAATTAAACCCTCTTATATTGATCTATTTTCTTTTGAAATCTAGATCACTATTCAATCAATTCTCCATTTAATGACTTACATATTGAATGCAATAATGATCACTATCATAATTCTTAAACTAATTAACCCACCTTTCGATATGACCAATCAAATTTATTTAATGCATGCGATCTAGATTAATTTGACATATACATGTGAATATGAAAATCAACTAAAGGGGTTCTTAAAGAATTAAAAGAATAAAATCATGCATTAAATAATAAGAAAACAAAGAACCATGAATCAGATATATAGTACGATGAACTCAAATACACAACACTCTAGGCTCAAGCATGGATACAATCTATGAATCTGCATGTTGGGAACAAGCCACAACAAAAAAACAATTTTAAAGAGAAATGTTATAGTTTACTCAATCGATGACTCAATCAATTGTCGCCATGACCACTGATGAAGACATCAGACTCGAAGTAGAACCAAAGGAGGATCACACGACCGAGGAGCTAACATAAGGAAACAAGCAGACCAAATCTTTCCACGACATACTCACACGTTGATGAGCAAGGAGTTTGTGTAACTAGGCAGCGAAGATAGTGATGGAAGCATGAGAGACTCTTAATCAAAAGGAGGATTCAAGCCCAACTCAAACAATCGTCATATCAATCTTCTACATTGAAGCAGATCTCAATCAACCCACCTAGAACCGACGAGCTCGAGCGATACAGATAAGGAACAATGAAAGATAAAGATATTTCCTTATCCTTTCCAACGACCAAAAAAATCTTTCCCAACAGTTAAGAAATCTTTCAAACCAAACATATCCTACCAGATCATATTTTTTTCTCGTTTCGAAGATTTTCAACGATTATAAAATCTTTCTAACGACTAGTAGATCAATCTATTATCCAACATTTACGCATTTTCCTTATATAACATGGATCCTCTCCTATATAAAGGACCACATTTCATTTGTAATGACAACATTAAGATTTGAAGACATAAACTTATTTTCGTATTCTTGAATAGTGTCAAGAACACGATGACTTCAAATTGTTCCAGAAACAATTGAAGCTATTATCCGACTGTATCAAGAGACTTCTGCACCTCTTGTGGTATCCATCGCTTCACCCTAAACACCTCGACTTCAACTATCAACCTCCATCATCCACCATCGCCTAAAGAATCTTGAAGAGAGCCTTCAGACCAGTCAAGAGATCCTCCATTATCATCCACCGTCAAAGGATGACTTCTTAAAGAGTGACTTTAGGTCAACCAAGAAACTCTCCTTGACACGACTAATCGTACTCGAGCGATCGAAGTAAATGGATTCTCCGTACGCGTCCCAAGATCCAACCCCGAGGCATGTATCATCTTCGTATCAAAGCCCGCTTCAAGGAACAAAGGTACAATTCTATCCTAAAAAATTATCTAGCATTATGGAGTGCCTAGTAGTTACGATTTAAGGATGAATCATCGCAACGAGGAGGAAATGTTGAAGTCACTATACCATAATGAGATTTTATCGAAGGACTCGGGTGACATATATAAGGAAAGTCGGAAATAAATACCTTATATTTATTCCACGGCTAGAAAAGTCGCCCAAAAATCTTATTTTATTCCACTAGATCATCTACTTTCGTATTCTAAAGATCTCGAATGACTAGGAATTCTTATCAAGCCAATCATATCCCATCGAAGCATCTACTTTCCTCCTCCGAAGATTCCCAATGACAATGAAATCTTCCTAAGCAACAAGTAGATTAATTTTTAATCATATATTTATGTATTTTCCTTAATTTGATATGGATCATCTCTTCTATAAAGGATTCCACCCCATTTGTAATGAAAGTAAGAGAATTGATAAGAAATAAACCCTTTGATTTCTTGATAGATGTCAAGAACATGATATCTTCAACTTGTTTCGAGAACAAGTAAAGTCATGGTGTTTTCAGATTGTTCCAAGAACAACTGAAGTCACATCGGACTGTATCAAGAGGCTTCCACACCTCTTGTTGTGTCCTTCGCTCTATCTAAAAACACATTTTATCCACCTTTCATGTCCTCACGAAGCTACTTTGTCTCGTGAGATCATAGCCCCATCGTCAACCTATATCATCCACCATCGACGAATGAAACTCTCTTGAAGAGTGACCTTAGACCAGTTAAGAAATTCTCCACCTTCCAACTCTATCATCCACCGTAAACATACGTACTCTTGAAGAGTGTCCTTAGGTCAATCAAGAAGTTCTCATTGATAAAATGAATAGTCTCTCTTAAAGAGTACCCTTAGACTAGTCAGTGGATCATCCACTTCCACCATCATCCTCCACCGTAAACCAAAAATTCTTGAAGAGCGCCCTTAGGTCAGTCAAGAGATCCTCCTTGACACAACTAATTATACTCGAGAGATCGAGATCAAACAGATTCCTTATACATGTCCTGATGTTTAACCCCAAGGTGTGTATCAACCATATCTTCAAACCGTCTCCGTAGATAGCTCAAACCCGCAATGTAGTCCTTTAGTTTTCTCACTCTCGAGCACTCTCCAAATTATTTTTATCGAGACCTTAAAGTTCTAATGTAAACCACTTCATAATAGGAAACATCAACAACTCTTAAATAATTTAAATTTCGAATTATTTTCTGAATTCGGTTCACCACTTAACCGAGTTAGGGTCAAATAAGGTCAAGGATTACCATTTATGCATAGTTTCGTTATAAATCAAATCAAACTTTGATGAATTTTGTCTCAACGCTTGACAGAGTTGGTAGACGCTCGGGTCGAGCAAAATTAAAAGGGCAAAATTTTTTTCTCCTTTTGTATCACTGTTCGATCGATTGACAGCGAGTTTGGGTTGAGCGAAGTTATGGGGGTAATTGTTACTTATTTATTATGTCTAAGTAGGTTACCGCTTTGTTTGATTGATTTCTTCGGAACATTTGTAAATCTCCTTGTGACATGTTCGACCAAGTGATTATGAACTAAAGAGACTAAAATAATTCATTATGCGATAGAACGTACAAGCAATTATAGTATGAAAATGCAATGATTAGAATTATCTTTCAATACGGGAAACAAAACGAGAAAAGACAATAATGACTCCATGTTTTGAGTTAAGAAGATAAATCCAAGTTGTTTGAGTAGAGTCATCAACAATATTGAAAAAATACCTATTTCATTCATAGAAATGATATAAAGGTCTTCAAATATCAATATGCACAAGATAAAAAAAAAACATTCTTGAAAAGATTATTTTGAGAGATAAATGATAAATTCTTTTGTGTAGACAAATGAGAAACACTAAATCAAGGATGATATTGCAGCTCTTAATAGAAAGAATGTCAGAAAGAATTTTTAAACGGGAGAGAGAGGAATGTCCCATTCGTTGATGCCAAATGGAAGCATCTACATATAATGTATTACATGAAAAAGAAGAATGGTTAAAAAAACAAGAAAAGAAGGAGAATGTAAGAAAGTACGAGTTAATGAAGGTCAACTTTTTCAATCATCCATTCTTGAATAGAATCACGTATAACACATGAATTGGAGGAAAAATTTAAAGAATAAGAAAAGTGTTCTCGAAGGATCACTCATACTAAGAATATTCAAGGTAAAAGAAGGAAAGTAAAGAACATTAGTAATAAAAAGATCATTATGTAAGGAAATAGTCCAAGATTGAGAATTAATAAGAGTGAAACCATTTGGTAAAATAAGAGATGTGGAAGGGATGAAATGAATTTCATAAAAGCAGCCAATGTTGCCAAAATATTGTAAGAAACATCTGAATCCACTATCCAAACCATCGTGAGATGAAGAAATTTATTTAGTGAAATATTAAGAAGAACATAGGACGACATGCATGGAGTAGAATTGATATAAGAACTAATGTGAGAGTAGAGTTGTTGAAGTTGCTCAAGATGCAACCTAGAAATATTTGGAAGAGATACATCAGTTTGTGTTGTAGAACCTAATACTAAATTTGAAACAACAGCTCGAGGATGAGAAGTTTGTGGTTGGAAGATTGGTAAAGAAAATTATGCATATACAAGAGAAGGACCATATAAGTTATAATTGGTAGAAATTTCAAAATGATCGCCCAGTCTAAAGGGAAATTTGATAATGAAAACTTGTTCAAAGAGGTCATACCATTGTTTTTCAACATGACAATAACAATTAGTGCATGTACAAATCAGAGTAACCTGGGAATTCTACAAATTCTCCCATAAAGTGACTACAAATATGTAGTATTCGAAGACAAAAAAAGAACCTTGGCAAAGAGAATGCAACCTCAGTTCGGTATTATAGAATTTTGGAGCATAATTTTGCTTGAAGCATTCAATGATATCAGTTCACATGTTGGATGCATTGTTTATGAATAATAGCTCGATTTTATCATATTTGAGAAATAATTCAATAACTATGAACACACCACATCATTACAGCGTCACCATGCTCCATGATCTTGGTGATTAGCATATGGTACAGGTAAAAAACCATCCATGAATCCAAGGTTATTACAACCATTGTCATCGAGCAGAACCATGAGTTTTCATCGTGATTAGAAAGAGATTATATAACCAGAAAGAGGTTCAAATTAGGGATAGATAATCCGGGTTTCTTGGATTCGGTTCGAGTTCGGGTTCCTCGGGTTATAAAAAATGAAACCGAATTGGAACCGTATGATTTTCGGTTTGGATTACTCGGATTTCGATTCGGGTTCAGGCTGTTTGGATTTTGTAACATTGAACCCAAAAAACCCGAATTATATTTCGGTACTTTGGATAAATCGAGGTCTTCGGATTTTTGGATAGTTTAGGTACAGGTAATTCGAGTTTCAAAACGGGTTCTATGGGTTTTTTGGATTCTTTAGGAATGTTTTGTTAATCCTAAGTTCATCTACATATCCATCTAAGACATAAACCAAATTCATACATCGATTATGTATAATAAAGCAGAAAATCATTTCTCACAGTAAAAATCTTACAAATGTAAAATCGGTTGAAGAAATGATGGATGACCAACACAAGAGCGGGGAAGAATAACAGACAGTCACAGGAGAAGCACGCACACGCACAGACGACGGGCAAACATGGACGATGGACAAGACAAGTACGACTGACGGATTGGCACATACGATAGATGGGCACGAGATAGGGTGACGGACATTTACACGAGGAGCACGCACACGCATGGACGACGGACAAACACAGATGATGGATAGGACAAGAACCACCGACGGACTGGCACATACGATAGATGGGCACGATACAGTGTAACAGACATACACGCGACGATATGATAGACGCACGGGACGAGACGAAGGACATGTACGAGAGCCCGTAAATGAACAATAAAATGGTGAGGTGTGAGTGAGAGAGCCGTTGGATTTTTGTCTATGTCTAATGATAGTTTTTTAAACTGTAGATCTTTTGAGTTTTTCATGAATTGTGAGTTCTTTTAGATCATTGGATATGTTTTTGTTTTTATCTCAAACTGTTAGATTCATTTTAGATTTGATATCAACCGTACAATTATCTGTAATATTGAATCTTGATTTTTAAAGATGAATACCAATCATACAGTTTTTAATTTTGAACTCAACAACCGTTAATTTGTATTTTGATTTTCGAAATATGTTTTAGCCTCTCTTATTAGGGTCAAAGTAGATTTTGATATTTAAATTTGGTTTTTTATCATTGTTTTTCATTTTGTTCTTCTTGTCTATTTGATAATTGTTTTCGTCATTTTTTCGTTGATCAAATTTTTGTTTTATGATGTTAATTTTCCCACACACAATCATACATATATAAATAAAGAAGAAAATAAATCACATGAATAATCAAAGATTATTGTTCACTAGACTATATCTATGCAATGTACGGATTAATTTTTATTTTGAACTCAAATTTTTTACATCATTATATTTAATCAAATAAATACAACTATTGCATTTATATTTTTAAAAATAAATTAATTATTTTTCTATATTTTTTGTTTTCGTAGTAATGTATAATAAAATAAAAATCATTGTTGATAATGTCTTTGACATTAATAATTATATTTTTTTTATCACCCTAACTTTTCTTTTCTCCCACATTAAACTTCCATCTTTTTCCTTTGATCTACACACATTCTAGTTCTTTGTCCGAGACAATAAATATAAAAAGCAAAGTGAGCAACAACCCACTTATCAATAACTGCATTGGTTTCGGGAGAATAATAGCTTAATTATTCACCACAAATAACCTTTATTTTTTTAGTAAATTCACAACTATTATTTTTTAATTGCATTCTAGTACACAGTACCGTCAAAATTAGAGATGTTAATGGGTTGAATTGTACCCAATTCATTAAAATAAAATGGATTTTTATAATATAATTGGATTGTGTTCAACCCGATCCATTTAATAATGGATTATACAGGTCGGGTAAAACGGATTTAACGAGTTTATTCATATAATTAACATTATATATATATATCATTTACCATTTATGATATATATTTATATACAGTTGATATTATGATTAATGTTTCAATATTCAAAACATCGCCTAATTTCAATTCGATTTCATCCAAATTCACCGAATTTTAACCCGATTTCACCCAATTCTAATTCGATTCACCCAATTTTACCGAATTTTAACCCGATTTCACCGAATTTCAGCCCAATTTCATTCAATTTCGCCAAATTTTAACTCGATTTCACCACATTTTAACTCGATTTAATCCAATTTTAACTCGATTTCACCCCATGTCACCGAATTTCAGCCTGATTTCACCCAATGTCATTGAATTTCAACTCGATAAATTGGATGAAATCGAGTTATATCTCTTTTTAAACACATTTCTTCTAACAAATTATATCTCTTTTTTCCTTAATCAGATTCATTTTTTTTGTTTACCTATCATAACAATCATTTGATGGAATATAAAATCAATCTCTTTGTGTCTTAATTACTACATTTTGTTCAATAAAAATATTGTGTAAAATTTTTATTTTATCTTATCAAATTTGTTGAAGAATATGATTCAACTTTTTAAAATCTTCTTGCATATTCACTATCTTTTTCACTTTAAATTTTATATCACATTAAATCATGTGATGATAAATATAATATAAAGTGTTGCTATTTGTATCGATTCCATTAACATAATATTATCTATGAACTAATTTTAACATTAAAAATTATTTGAAATCAATTCAAACTTATATTTCCTTCATATCTTTTGTTACGTTAACATTTTATAAAATGATTATATAAACAAAATAAATATATAGGTCATTTTTTCATTAAATCATCATTGATTTTCTTGTTCTTTAATATAACAATCTATTTGTTATGTATAAATGATGTGTGAATTATCAAGCAAATGAATTGCCTAATACTCACTTACCGTAAAAATACTGATCGGTGTACCAGAGTCGAACTCTAGGTGCTAATGCAACCTAAACTAAGAATATAACTAAACTAAGACGGATGAACGTGATGATAATGTGGGGTAAAATCCGAGAATGCTAAATGAATTATGACATCAATAAGGATACACGAAAGACTTGCTACTTAAGAACACTACGGGCTTCGGATTACAGGAAATTGCAAGGATGCAACCGACAAAAGATTATAAACCAATCGAATTATCTTGATAACAGGAAATTCATTCTCTTAAGTAGGGAATGGTTCTCTCGACACCTAAACCCCCTAACCACAATAACGTGCAATACTACCTCCCGACAATGAATAACACGTAATTACGGTAGCATTAAGCATGCAATCCTAATTCTTAAATCGATTAACCAACCGATCATATTCTCATCAATCGAAATCAATCAACAATCAATGATTCTGGGTTCATAATCAAACCTCCCGGTTAAACATGAAATCTTAATTTACCGAGCGGACAACACAAGTATAGAACATTCATCATATTGATTGTAGAACCGAAATACAAGAAACTTCAAAAGATCTTAGCATTACGCATAACTACAAGAATCCCTTAAAAATCCGGTATCCCTAACCCATAGCTACAAATTTAGTCACTCATGGATTCTACTATAAAACAAGAGAAAATAATTTTTTGAAACTATCAACGGGCATCCGTTAGGATTTTTACAAAAAAAAAAATTTAAAAAAAGTTAAAAACAAATTGAAAAAACCTTGATTAATTTAAAAAAAGTTCTTACAAAAAATAAAAACTTAATTTCTATTACATATCATCTAAATTTGTGGCGTCGAATTTATCCTCGTGGTCGCCAGCACCTCATGAAGAAGGCATTGCATCCGAATCGATAACCGATTCTTGACGCGGCGTTGTTTCCCCCTCTGATGTTGCGGTTGATATGCCCAGCCGGTCAGACTTCAATCTACCGAAAGCCACGATCCGTGCAATCCAACACATCACCAAAGTTCATTTCATTACTTCCTAAACAACATCCAATAAATCTCCATACCAATTTAGCCATGCATACGTGAGACACCTTTTCTAAAGATTTTTTTATATATCGTGTTCGGTTTCTTGGACGTTGGAGCCGGAGAGGACATCTTTCTACTTACACCCAGGTTGCCAATTGGAACGCTCATAAGGTCTTGTAACCTTATAGGAGTGAAGAGGTTTCGTTATTGAAGAACCGTTTAGACCCGAACCATAAGATAACGCATCAACTCTAACCCTTAGGATGTAGGAGAGTGCCTCAACCCACCACTTAGACCCGAACAATTAAGATCAATGCATTCATGTCAATGTAAGGCGGAAATAGCTAGAAACTTATTCCATTGACAACAGAGTGTAAACACATGGAATCATAAGAACAAAAAAGTAAATCTAAAAGGTATCCGATCTAGCAAAGACTAAACAGTATACACAGAGATATAGACACTTGGGGAGAAACCTAGGGACGAAATACAACTATAAGCCACAGATTCATGGACAACTACTAGACTAGCCAATATCCATAAGTCCTTTTCAGCAAACCTAGGCTTTTGTTCCCGATTCGACGAAGTCTCACAAAAATGGTTAAATCTCAAAGTCTCACACTAGATATCTGGTAGAAATCCTAAGAAAAAGAAAAAGAAAAAAATCACGTGAAATGCTAAAATAAAATGGAAGAAATCCATGTCTAATCCTAATCGTAAGCATATCACTCAAAGAGTACCAGTACCCCCCTAGACTTGAATGAAACACAGTCCCGGTGTTCAAAATCTGTGAGAGTAACTTGCATGCCAAAACTAGAACTCGCATGCCAAAATTTGGGAGAGAATAAAGAAAGTGGAGAACATGTACACCTTGTGTATTATGATTTCCCGAGTTGGTGGTACAATTGGATGTTATACGCGTCTACTTTATTTTGGGTAATATCAAAGTGAAGAACTTGTGATAAAAGTCACCCAACCCAAAATAGAAAAGAAAACAATACATCATAGTAGCTGGTAGAGTACACATACATGCAAAAAAGGAAAAGAGCTAATTCTTAGAAAGCAGTAGAGATGGAAAAGAGGTACAAAGGAAAAGAAAAAGGATATGAAGCTCGAGTTGCCTCCCGAGAAGCATTTGTTTACGGTCTTTAGCTTGACCCTTACGCTCTAGGCATATGGGATCAGAAAGAGAAAGTATGCCTCTTCTGTCCTCTACGTGATCGACATAGTATGGATTTAACCTCTGAGCATTTGCCATGAACGATTCCCCATTTCCCTTGTCCAACTCTACGGCTCCATGTGGTAAGACACCTTTTTATGGTGAAGGACCCTGACCATCGCGGTACCTTTTTTGGGGACAATATCAAGCAAAAACTAAAAAGTAACACCCGTTCGCCTACCTTGAATGAGCGCTGGAGGATGTGCTTGCCATGCCATTTCTTTGTGTGCTCCTTGTAGATTCTTGCATTCTCGTAGAAGTCATCGTGGATCTCCTCTAGATTGTGAAGTTGGAGAATCCGCTTCTCCTCGGTTTCTTATAAGGTCATAGTTCAACATTTTTACAGCCAAAATGCCTTGTGCTCTAGTTCAACCGGAAGGTGACATGCTTTCCCATAGACCAGCTGAAGCGGTGTAATGCCTATCGGGGTCTTGAAAGCTGTTCTGGAAGCCCAAACTGCATCGTTTAGCTTTAATGCCCAGTCTTGTTGAGATTATGAGACTATTTTCTCGAGGATGGACTTGATTTCTCGGTTGGAGACCTCCACTTGTCCACTTTTTTGCAGTTGATACGGTGTGGCGATCTTATATCTCACTCCATACTTCTTCAGTAATGTTTCAATCACCCAGTTGACGAAGTGCTTCCCCCATCATTGATCACAACTCTTGGGAGACCAAATCTAGGGAAGATAATGTGTTTTAAGAGTTTGACCACTACCTTGGAATCATTGGTCGGACATGCTTGCACTTTCATCCATTTTGTCACATAGTCCACAACAACCAAAATGTATAGATTTTTGCAGGAGGAAGGAAATGGTCCCATGAAGTGCATGCCCCAAAAATCAAACAGTTCGACTTCCATAATGTAGTGCTAAGGTCCCTCATGTCTTCTAGAGATGTTTCCCGTACTTTGACATGAGTCATAAGCTGAGACACAGCTGTGAGTGCCTTTGAAGAGCGTAGGCAATTAGAATCCACCTTGGAGAACTGTAGCTGATGTTCTGGAGGCGCCAAAATGACCCATATAGTTAGAAGAATGACACTGAAAAAACACGTCAGCTACCTCCTCTTTCGGGATACAATGTCAGAATAAGTCGTCGGTCCCAAAAGTAGGCCTTGACGTCATGTAGGAACTTCTTCCTAGCATTGTAGCTTAGTCCTTGTAGTAGAACCTCACAGATGAGGTAGTTCATGAAATATGCGTACCATGGCGAGGGCGCTCCGTCTATGCATGATAGTAACTATGCATGCTTTGGAGCTATGTAAGCTCTGTAGGTTTCTTCGACAACGTCCATTTCGGGCTCAGTAGTTTTGCTTTCTCTACTGCTTGTGTTGGAGCTTGCGCTCTCAATTCCTACCTCCTCCGAACCGTGTGCTTCTGATATCCTCTCTTTATCTCTTTCGCTTTCAGAATCTACAAGTCTAATTCTCTTCTTTTTGTGCAAGTACCTTACTATTCTTTCAGTTTGGGGGTCATTATGAGTAGTTTTTGTGTGGAGCTTCTCATACAATGGTACTTTCACAAGAATAGTCGAGCAACCAAAAACAAGGTATAAATCCGATGTAGATAAGGAAGCCTCGTTAAAAAGATAAGAAAAATGCAGAAAAATAACTAAGACTCCGGAAAGAACTAAATCTCAATCTAGCAAATTCTTAATTTAGGTCGTAATTAGTCCCCGAAAACGACACAATAATACGAATCGGTGTAATACCAAGGTTGTACTCTAGGGGCTAATGCAACTTAAGCTAAAAATATAAATAAACTAAGAGGGGTGAAAGTGATGATGATGTTGGATAAAATCTGGGAATGCTAAATGAATTGTAACAACAATAAGGATACATGTAAAAACACTACGGGCTTCGGGTTACCCGAAATTGTAAGGATGGAGCTGATAAAAGATCATAAACCAATCGAATTATCTTGATAACAAGAAATTCATGCTCTTAAATAAGAATGGTTTTCTCGACACCTAAATCCCATAACCACAATAACGTGCAATCCTACCTCACAATAGTGAATAATACGTAATTATGGTAGCATTAAGCATGCAATCCTAATTCCTAAATCGATTAACCGACCGACCAGATTCTCATCAATCGAACTCGATCAATAATCAATGATTCTGGGTTCATAATCTAACCTCCCGGTTAAACATGAAATCCTAATTTCCCGAGCGGACAACACAAGTATAGAACATTCATCATATTGATTGTAGAATCGAAATATAATAAAACTTCGAAAGAACTAAGGATTAACGCATAACTACAATCATCCCTTACAAAACCGGTATCTCTAACCCATAGCTACAGATTTACTAACTCATAGATTCTACTGTAAAACAAGAGAAAACAACAATATACATGATAAAGAGTAAGGATACGGTTCTTCGTACTTTCCTATCTCGTTACCAGAGTTTCGATGTTGTCTTTTTCGTTCTCCACCTTCTCCTGAGCTTTTCTATGTGTTTTTTGTCGTCACCTCTGTCATGAGCCACGATATTTATTGGTGCCCCTTTTTAGTGTTTTCCCTCATTTAAACCTTTTTAGGGTTTCTATCATGACTAGCAACCCGTGCGGGCTAAAGAGTCACCCCGCATGGGCTCTTCATTATCAAGACAACTTGAGCGGATTTTATGACTTCGCGAGGCGAGCAAAATCTTCTGGAGGTGTAGCTCGTGCGGGCTAGGTTAACTTCGTGTTTTTGCTCCTTTCGCTCGATATTCGCGAATTCCATGCAGTTCCTTGGCCTGGATCTGCTCCGAGTGGTTTGTATGCATTCCTCGACGTCCTAGGGTGACTCAAATAGGCTCCCAGTGCATGCTGACAATGCTATCTTCACGGAGCGGATGTCTTGATGCTCATGTTGAACTTCCTAAGCTAGTTCATCCACCGTTTTAATGTGCATCACATGTTCAGTCATGTACGATTTCTTGAGCTTTTTATCGAGCTTGAACTCAATGGACTCGTCTCCGAAGGACCAGTCTGCCCTAAGTTCAATATATCACCATATTTTTCATGTTGAGGAATGGTCTTTCCAAAATGATAGGGATCTTCTCGTTCATCTCCATGTCAACTATTACGAAGTCTGCTGTGAACCAAAGAGTTCCCACTTGTATTGTGAAATTCATCAATATGCCTTGGAGATTTCGTACTAACTGATTGGCCAAGTTAATCAGCATGTGCATGGGCTGTAGATCTTCTACTCGGCTGAGCTTCTCAATAAATGATAGTGGTAACAAGCTCACACTCGCTCTAATGTTGATTAGTGCATGTTCAATCTCATAATCATAAATCTTGCAAGGGATGACGAAATTAACTAGATCGAGCATATTCTTAGCCATGGTGGACGGTTGCATGAGAGAGTTAATCACCATCACTACCTCATTATCTGTGGTCATCTTCCTCGTTATTATGTCCTTGAAGAATTTGGCATAAGAGGGCATCTTCATGAGCGCATCGTAGAATAGGATGATGACTTGCAGCTTCCTTCGAACTTCCACGACTTTGGAAAATTGAGCGTCGTCGTTCTTCTAGCTCAAAGTAGGGGAGGGATGGTGGCCTCGAGGCTGATTTCACGTAGTGTAGTTCCTTCTCCTTTTCCTTGTTGGTCTTCTCCCCTTCCACGCCTTGAACAATGGGTTGTTCATCATTATTGCTATGAGACTTTTCTCTTGTGGCTGTGGAAGGCATGAGTTGATCCACCTTCTTGCCACTCCTTAGATGGATGTCTTTAATCTGCTCCCGAGCATTCGCCTCAGGTCTCTTGGGGAGCTGTCCAGGCTGTCGCCAAGAACCCTATGGCTAGCTATATCACTTGTGTTTCCAGGTGTTTTAGGTGTGTTTAGAAGCTCTCCATATGCTTCCTCGTGTCATCTTGCTCAGCCTTCATTCCTCTAAGCACGTAGTTGTGATTCTTCTGTTCCTGTAACAACAATTGCTATATAGAAAGAACATCAGAGTCACCTGAAGGCTGTGCGTGTTGGCGATAATAGCCTTGGTTCTGGCCACTCCCCTTCTGTTGGAAACCTTGGTTCTGGTTTCTTGTCATCAACCGCGGTTGAAAGTTCTGCGGATTCGCCACGTTACTTGTATTTCCATAAGAAAGGTTGGGATGACTCTTGATGTAGTTGTGTTGGTAAGGCTGATTATTGACGTAGTTGACTTCCTTTGTTCCTTGGCCTATAGATACGTTACGTGTAGACCTGCCATCATCCTGTATATCTCAGCATCTTGTTGCTTTATGTTAGTCAATTCAGGGTTAGTGATACCTACCTCCTTTACATTAGCTTTGGATGGGAGATCACGGTTGTAATCTCCAACATTCTTGCCTCCCTCCCTTGCCATGTTCTCGATCAGGGTCTCGAGTTCTTAGAAAGTGAGATTGTTGAGGGAGCCACCACCCGCTGCTACAATCATGAAGCGCGTGGTCTCTTGGAGTCCTTGCATGAAGCTGGTGATGAGGTACTTCTTGTCCATCCCATGATATGGACAAATGCGCTGATATCTCTTGAATCAATCCCACGCACTATGTATACTCTTGGCTCTTTCTTAAAGGAACGAGTTGGTTCGACTCTTGGCTAGCAATGTCCTATGATCTGGAAGAACTGCTGCATGAACCGTTGCTCTAGCTCCTTCCATGACGTGATGGAGGCAGTGAGCAGGTTGAACAACCAACTTTGTGTTGCATCCTTGAGTGAAAATGAGAGTATAAACATGTATAAGTCTTTGCGTGTGACTCCCGTACCAACTTCGGTGGTGCCACAGAGCATCTTGAAGCCGATAAGGTGTGCATTCGGGTCTTCATTCTCCATTCCTATGAAAGAAGAATTGCTTAGCATCTGGATGAAATCCGATAGCAGCTTAACTTGCTTTGCCGTCAGAAAAGCAATGCATGATAGATACTATGTATGCTTTGGAGCTATGTAAGCTCTATAGGTTTCTTCGACATCGCCCATTTCGGGCTCAGTAGTGTTGCTTTCTCTGCTACTTATGTTGGAGCTCGCGCTCTCAATTCCTACCTCCTCCGAACCGTGTGCTTCTGATATGCTCTCTTTATCTCTTTCGCTTTCAGAATCTATAAGTCTAACTCTCTTCTTTTTGTGCAAGTATCGTACTGTTCTTTCAGTTTTGGGGTCATATATGAGTAGCTTTTGTGTGGAGCTTCTCATACAATGGTACTTGCACAAGAATAGACGAGCAACCAAAAATAAGGTATAAATCCAATGTAGGTAAGGAAGACTCATTAAAAAGATAAGAAAAATGTAGAAACATAACTAAGACTCCGGAAAGGACTAAATCTTAATCTAGCATATTCTTAATTTAGGTCGTAATTAGTCCCCGACAACGATACAATAATACGAATCGATGTAATACCAATGTTGAACTCTAGGGACCAATGCAACTTAAGCTAAGAATATAAATAAACTAAGAAGGGTGAAAGTGATGATGATGTGGGATAAAATTTGGAAATGCTAAATGAATTATGCAGCAATAAAGACACACGAAAGACTTGCTATTTAAAAACACTACAGGCTTCGGATTACCAGAAATTGTAAGGATGGAGCCGACAAAAGATCATAAACCAATCGAATTATCTTGATAACAAGAAATTTATGCTCTTAAATAAGGAATGTTTCTCTCGACACCTAAACCCCATACCCACAATAACGTGCAATCCTACCTCTCGACAGTGAATAACACATAATTACGGTAGCTTTAAGCATGCAATCCTAATTCCTAAGTCGATTAACCGACCGATTAGATTCTCATCAATCGAACTCAATCAACAATCAATGATTCAGGGTTCATAATCTAACCTCCCGGTTAAACATGAAATCCTAATTTACCGAGCGGACAACACAAGTATAGAACATTCATCATATTGATTGTAGAACCGAAATACAATAAAACTTCAAAAGATCTAAGCATTAACGCATTACTACAAGCATCCCTTACAAAACCGATATCCCTGACCCATAGCTATAGATTTACTAACTCATGGATTTTACTGTTAAACAAGAGAAAACAACAATACACATGATAAAGAGTAAGGAATACGATTCTTCAGACTTTCCTATCTCGTTACCAGAATTCCGATGTTGTCTCTTTCGTTCTCCACCTTCTCCTGAGCTTTTCTATGTGTTTTTCGTCATCCCCTCTGTGATGAGCCGCAACCTTAATTTATTGTTGCCCCTTTTTAGTGTTTTCCTTCATCATAACCTTTTTAGGGTTTCTATCATGACTAGCAACCCGTGCGGGCTAAAGAGTCACCCCGCGTGGGCTCTTCATTATCAAGACAACTCGAGCGGGTTTGATGAATTCCTGAGACGACCAAAATCTTTTGGAGGTGTAGCCTGTGCGAGCTAGGTTAACTTCGTGTTTTTGCTCCTTTCGCTCAATATTCGCGTATTCCATGCAGTTCCTTGGCATGGATCTGCTCCGAGTGGTTTGTAGCTCCAAATGTGTGCAATTGACTCTAGAAATCAACATCCTTAAGCTCGATTAACCCTTGTCGCCTTAAAAACCTGAAAAGAAACAAAACGATTTGATATAGGACTCATTCGTGCCGATTTTGTAACTGGTGCTATGTAAACTACGCAGAAAGTATCTAAATGTGTAGCCTAAAACTAACACACACTACTTATCATCAATAAATTTTAATTATATAATTAAAAATCGATAAAATCTTGCATAACACGCAGATTCTTTTCTAGTTTCACTAATACCGAAAAAAAAGACTACAAAATAGTAAAAAAGTATAAGTTGAAAATATATCCTGAAATAATGCGAGACTATAGACCTATCAAGTGAAATAAGGTACTTATGAAAGAAAAAAATCCAAACATCCAAAAGTTAACCTATTGTAATCCATATTTGAACAGAGGACGGTGAAACCACGCCAGATGTAACGGTTTTAAAAGAGAGGACAAAATTTAACATACGTTGATGATTAATACCAACACAATTTTATTTAACAATAAAAACCTCATTCTATTCAAATATCAAACCTTTGAGCCTTGAAGTCTTTCATCGCCTCAAAGAAAGTCTCACATTTTTCCTTTGACCTTGAAATATGTTCTTAACTTCTTTCAGATAGATCAAAGCATCATTTGTTGTCTATTTCTGAGCGGAGAACACCTCGACCTACCACTCCTCCATCTCCTACCCTTCTTGCTCCCCAAACTCCACAACATGCTCCTAAAGTTATGATTTTCCCATAGCTACGTAGCAAGCGAATAATATAAAAGAGCGTCATGCGTAGACCATAACTTTAACCAGATCTTTTGAGCTCCATATAATAAACTCTACGCCAATAAATTCACAAAATCAGCTTGCAGATTGAATCAACCCGAATAAATTCATAAACGGAGTTCGGCTTCAAAGTCTCGATGTCGGTAAGGAGTGAGCGACAGTCCTCATGTCGGTTGGATTCATAGGTGCATCTCAGGAAATATGGAAATAATAACAAAATTCTTAGAAAGTGTCACGACATCTCTCACATAACAATCCATGGGGACTACTACTCATTTTCATAATTTCCACACGAATCATTTTAGTAATTTCCATACCGCCCCAAGTATAGAGAAATTGTTTTCATCATCCTTCCAACTTCCTAATGAACTGGTATTGAAGTCTCAATCTCTAGCGGACTTTCACCGAGAAGAAAGGATATTAGTGCATGAGGTTCAATCCTCAAAACAAAATGACGATGCCTTGAAAGATGCCTTGAACATTACATATCCACAACAACACCGTAATGTTTAACCCTTGGATCAATGTCGTACCTATTCTTCATCGATTCGAATATATCCATGACCTTATCCATTGCATCTGATCTACCACAAGTAGAAAGTATGGACACATATGGTATGTATTCAACATCTCCTCAAATTCCCTTTCACCATCTTCTATGTGTTCACATTTCTATACATATCGACAAGTGCACTTCCGACAAAAATATTCCCTTCACGTAATCTTTAATAACGAGAACAAGGATCGATCTTCCTAATTCAAGGTCTGTCATCCAGAACATGTGCTTAGAGCACTTGAGATCAAGAAATATAGTAGAGGAATGAAGAAGGTTGAGAAGTAGACCCTTAACACATCAAATGAAGAAGGTTGGCATACCCTCTTCTTCGTCACCTTGTTACCCTTGATTCTTCGTCACTCGCTTCTCCTTGCATCACTGCTCACCTATCATCGCCCAGTCTCTCGCCCCACCGCTCGCATATCTTCTGCTCGAGCTCTATATAACCCGGATGTTCTTATCTTCAATCGATGGACTTAAAAAGGAAGAGGAATAGTCAGAGAGGATTTGGGAAGAGTGGTTGGAAGAAGAAGAGTCATCAGGTAATAAAGTTGTCATGTCTCCTATACTCACAAAGAATCTAGTTTCTCTCGTCGACTACCATATGAAACTTCACGAATTTGAAGAATTAAAGAACAGAAGAGAGAGAAAGAGATGAACTAGAAGAGAAATCAGTTAATTCTTATTATTGTGAATCAATTGAGTTCTTCGAGACATGGTCTTTAAATAGAGATGAATTTGCTCAAGAATCTAAGATCCCAAGAACCCAAGAACAAAGATTAATCAAAACTTGTTCTTGGTTGTTAAAAGAAAGAGTTGAATTCTTGAGCTGGTGTAGAGAGAGAGTGAGCCACGCATGGCACTCTATTTCTTAAGGAAGAAGATGAACCAGCCCGTGCGGGTTGAGTGGAAATGCCCGTGTGTGCTAAGTGGTCACCCGCGCATGTTAAGCCGGTGTGAGTGGAACTGCCCGCGTGTGCTGAGTGGAAGTTGGTGGAATCACCCGCGCGTGCTGAGCTAGTGTAAGTGAAGCAGCCCACGCGTGCTGAGCTGATGTAGGTGAAGCTGCCCGCGCGTGCTGAGCTGGTGTAGGTGAAGCTGCCCGCGCGTGCTGAGCTGAGAAGCCTCCATTATGAATATTTAGACTAATACTCCCCTTCAAACTGATGTCAGGCGGAAAGTCGACATTCAGTTTGCTTCGTAGCTGAACAAAATGATCACGAGACAAGGATTTTGTGAAAATATCTGCAACTTGATAAGTGTTAGAAATATGCTTAATAACAACTGATCCAAGGGGTACCTTTTCCCTAACGAAATGATAATCAATTTCAATATGTTTAGACCGACCATGAAATTTAGGATTAGCTGTTAAAAAAGTAGCCGAAAGATTATCACAGTGTAAAACCGAAGGACCTGGTGCTGATATACCAAGATCACGAAGAATGAAGCTTAGCCAAGTAAGCTCAGCTGTTGTGAAAGCCAAAGCTTTATATTCAGCTTCGGTAGATGATCTAGAAACTGTTGGTTGTCTTTTAGCTGACCAAGAAAGTAAATTTGAACCAAGAAATGTACAAAAACCTATTGTAGAACGTCTTGTAGATAAACATCCTACGCAATCATTGTCACTAAATGCAACCAAGTCAAATGTACTATGTTTATGTATGTGTAAACCGAGAGTAATAGTACCTTTAATATAACGAAAAATTCTTTGTAGCAAAGTAAAATCAGATATTGTAGGTTCATGCATCCTTTGACAAATAAAATTAACAACAAAGTTAATGTCAGGACTAGTCAAGGTTAAATATTGCAATCCACCATTCAATTGTCTAAAGTAAGTTGCATCAGAAAATTTTTCTAAATTTGGAGTATAATTGTTTACTTTCAGAGGTAAAGGAGTGGCTACAGGTTTACAGTTTACCATACCAGCCTTGTTAAGAAGATCTAATGCATATTTTTCTTGATGAAGAAACAACCCTGATGAGTAAAACTTACTTTGAACACCAAGAAAATAATGCAACTGCCCAAGATCTTCATAGCAAACCTGATAGTCAAAGCTGCAGTAAGTTCCTTTAACAATTTTTCACAGTTTCTTGTGAATATCATGTCATCAACATATATTAAAAGGTAAACTTATCTGAGCCTCATTGATATACAAATAATGAAGGATCTGAAATACTACAACAAAAGCAAAATTTAAGCAAATATGAACTAACTTTGTCATACCAAGCTTGAGGAGCCTCTTTTAAACCATATAGGGATTTATGCAACTTACATACATGAGTAGGATGCTCAGAATCCTCAAAACTAGGAGGTTGTTGCATAAAAACATCCTCATTCAAGTCACCATGTAAAAGGCGTTCTTAACATCCAATTGAGATATTGACCATTCATTAACTACTGCAATTGATATCACAGTTCTAATAGTAGCAGTTTTGACAAACAGACTAAATGTTTCTAAATAATCAATACCTTCCTTTTGATGATACCCTTTTGCCACTAATCTGGCTTTTAATCTGTTTACAGAGCCATCAACATTAAGTTTAGTCTTAAAAATCCATTTACATCCCAAAATATTCATATTAGCCGAGTATGGAACTAAGGACGAAGTGTTGTTATATTGTAGTGCATCCATTTCATTTATCATTGTTTGATGCCAACCATAATGTTTTAAAGCCAATTTAACTGATTTCCTGCTGAAACATTGTCAGACTCTACTGTTGCATTTGATATAGTCGATTGATCAGTAAGCATTTCTGAAACCTGGGTAAGACAGACTGCAAATTTTGATTTGAAACATCCTTAAATTGAGATTTGAACCCTAATTGTCATGCTTTTAATAGTAATATGTCTACTGGTGGAATCAAATGTAGATAGCTATCCTGAAAAGGAAAACTCCGTTCATCAAAGATGTCATGATGAGTAATATATATCTTACCTGTTAAAGGATAGAGACATCTATATCCTTTATATTTTTCACTATATCCCAGGAATACACACTTTAAGGAGCTTGGATCAAACTTATTTTGGGCATAAGGACAAAGACAATGATAGCAACAACAACCAAAAACTCGAAGAGCCAAGTAATCCACATGTCTTTTAAACACGATTTTATATGGTATTTCTTTAAGCAAAGAAGATGATGGTAATAAATTACTGATATAATTTGCAGTATAAAAAGCTTCTACCCAGTATTTGAGAGGTATTTTAGCATGAAACATCATAGCCAATCCTAATTCAGTAATATGTCGATGCTTCCTTTCTGCTAACCCATTTTGTTCAGGTGTATAAGGACATGATACTAGATGTTTAATACCATGTTGCAAAAGATGTTCTTGAAACTGAATGTTGCTAAACTCACTTCCTCCATCACTTTGAAACAATTTAATTTTGCAAGAAAATTGATTCTCCATCATCTTTTGGAAAGAGACAAAAACTTTATAAAAATCTGATTTATGCATTAGAGGATATAGCTATGAGAATCTTGAGAAATTATCAACAAAAATGATATAGAACCTGAAACCTTGAACAAAAGTTGTAGGTGCTAGACCCCAAAAGTTACAATGAATCATTTCCAATGGTTCTTTTGCATGATAATCAGAATCAGAAAAAGACAATGGGCTACTTTTAGCCAATTGACAATATTCACACAATTTTAAAGCAGATTTATTAATTGATAAAGTCATTTTTATTAAGTTCTTGTATAATACTGTTGTTAGCATGTCCTAAACGATGACATCATATATCATATGAAGTAGAACAATGTCTAGTAGAATAAAAGGTCGTGAAGTCTGTTGTTTGTAACCTGTAGATCCCTTCATGTTTATTTCCTCTGGCCAAAATCTTATGAGTTATTAAGTCCTTTATACAAACACTATCAGCATCAAAAATCACCTCACAAGGATAACCGTGGGTAAGCTTTGAAACATATAATAGTGATTTATTAATCAAAGGAACTACCAGAATATTATGAATTGGTAACTTACCTTCTGAAGTAGAAATGACAGTGGATCCAACATGGGAGATTGGAAGAAACGAACCATCTCCAATCATCAAACTGTCTGATCCGCCATATGGAATAGAACTCTGAAGATCTCCGGTTGAATTTATGATGTGAACTGAAGTTCCTGAGTCCGGAAACTAGTCTAGTTGAGGATGTTGATTAATCTGTACAGACGTGAGGGCTTGTGGTATATCACCACTTTGGAAGGCATCATCAAACCGCTGCCAACATCGTAGAGCCTCATGTCCTGTCTTACCACAAATTTGACATAATAATCTTGCAAAGGAATGTTGTGAATTATTACTATTAACGTGATTGTTATTCGAGTTTTGCGCTTTCTGAACATAAGGCGAATAAACTTGTTGTGAAAAACCTCTTCCGCGGGTTGTATAGTTCCTATTGCCTCTGAATATCTGTTTTACTCCTCTGTTATTGAAATTCCTTCTGCCATATCCTTGATTCTAAGTATTGTAACCCGAATGAGCAGAATACTGTGTGGCAGGAAAAGCTAGATGATGAGACACATTAGTGAATTGGCTGGTAGAACTCCCAAGAATCAAACTATTCAATTGAGATACCACGTCTTCATAGGTTGGAATAGGAGGCTTATGCATCAAACTCTGAATTACAATAGCAAAAGCCTCGTATTCTTTACCTACCATGAAGTAATCTAAAGATCTTCATGGGTTCTTGAATTGGTTTACCAATTGACTCCAATTTATCACATATTCTCTTAAATTGACTCAAATACTCAGGCAATGTTTTCTTTCTTTGGTAAGAAGTTGTAACGATGCTAGCAAGTCGAATGATCTAGCTACAGATCGTTGAATGTAACGGTTTTTAAGGCAAGACCATACCTCCATTGTTGAATTCTTACCAACAACATGGTTGAAGACTTCTTCAGAAAGAGTACCGATTATCCATGACATGATAAACTGGTTCGTTTGCAACCAAGAGTCATGTACAAGATTCGGAGTGTCAGTTGAGATGTCGCTCTTGATTTCTTGAATTGTTTGAGATGGCTCTTGTATTGTGTCGTCGATGAATCCCAGCAATCTTTGACTCCTGAGAACAGACTCAATTTGAGTTTTCAGAAAAAAAAATTAGAATCCGTAAGCTTTATTGTGACAAAGTTCGAAATATTAATATGTACTGGGAATGGATACTGCGGTTAATTTGCCGCCATTGCTCAAGATTGAAACCGAAGAATTGTTATATGAATCTTCTTGCACTACTAGAAATTTTAAATTTAGGGACGAAATTTCCGGACAGATTTTGATCCGTCCCTAAATTACGGACGGAAATTTTGGTCCGTCCTTCAATTCCAGACGGGTTTTAATCCATCCGTAATTTACAAACGAAATTCTTTCAGTCCCTATTTTCGGACGGATTAGGGACTACCTCCAATCAGTCCCTAAAATACGGACGTATTAGGGACGGATTTTTTTATTTTTTTTAAAAAAAATTATTTATTTCATTTTTATTCATTTTTATCACTTTTTATTTTTTTACAAAAAAAATTCCGGACGGCCTAAAAAATCAGTCCGAAAATTAAGGACTGATTTTTTGTATCCGTCCGAAATTTTTTTATTTTTATATTATTTTATTTATTATTTATTTCTTTAATTTTATTTTTTTTCGGGAAAAAAATTTCCGGACGAAAAAATATATCTGTCCAGAAATTTTTGAAAAATAATATTTAATTTAAAAAAAATAATTTTTTATATAAAAATATATAAAATTTTAATTTTTTTTATTTTTTAAAATTTGTAAAAAATTCCGGACGGTGTGGTGTCCGTCCGGAAATATTTCAAAAAAATATTTATTTTTTATTATTAAAATTAACTTTTTATTTAAAAATATAATTCTATGAAAAAATAATTTTTTTATTTTTTCGAAAAATTTCTGGACGGACATCTAACCATCCGGAATTTTTTTTCAAATAAAATTAAAAAATTTAAAAACAAAAAATTAAAAAAAACCGTCCCTAATCCGTCCGGAATTAGGGACGGATTAGGGACAAATTTTTTAATCCGTTTGGAATTAGGGACGAATTAGGAACGAATTATTTAATCCGTTTAAAATTAGGGACGGATTATTTAATCTGTTTGGAATTAGGGACGGATTAGGGACGGATTATTTAATCCGTTTGGAATTAGGGACGGAATATTTGAATCCGTCCGGAAATCCAATCTTATAAATTCATTCGCAAGGAATAAGAAGAGAAAGAAAAAGAGAATGAAGAAAGAGAAAGAGGAATAGAGAAGAAGGCATGTGAGACGACGGCGGCGGAGGTGGAGGCGATGGCGGTGGTGGAGGCGACGGTGGAGGTGAGGTGGCGATGGCGGCGGGGCGACGATAAAGACAGAAGAAGAAGTTTAATCTATCACAAAAATGTTTTTATTTTTAATTTTGTATTTTTTTTTTTAAATTCCGGGCGGAAAAATATATCCGTCCAGAATTTTTTTTTAATTTTCGGAAAACATTTCCGAACGGAAAAATATATCCGTCCGGAATTTTTTTTATTTTTAATTTTTTTTAATTTTTTAATTTTTTAATTTTTTTTAATTTTTTAATTTTTTCTGGACGGTTTAGGGACTACTAAATCCGTCCGGAATTTCGGACGAATTTCGAACGGAAATTAATTAGCGACGTTCATTTACGGACCGATAAAATCTGTCCGGAAAACGTCTGGAAACCATTTTCCAGACGAATTAGGGACGGATTTTGCTGTCTGGAAATTTAATTTTTCTTGTAGTGTTGGATTGATGAAATTTTGTGAAGCTCCTTCACAAACACCGCCGATGCAAATTGCTCGACAGTACCCATGCAGAATGGTGCCTGTGCGTGCTAATGAGAACCATAACAGCAGCGGATCGATGACAGTGAAATCGATTCTTGATGGAAAGTAAATTGTAAACGTGCGCTCCTCTGATGTTTGCAACCGTGAGAGGCTCTACAAATTCTGCCTCGTCATCAGAAATCAGAGGTAACCGGCGAAGATCCGCGAGGATTCAACAAGAAGATCGACGAATGAATTCATGGTTGAGCGCTTCATCAGGCTCTGATACCATATGAATCACGAATTTGAAGAATTAAAGAACGAAAGAGAGAGAAAGAGATGAACTAAAAGAGAAATCGGTGAATTCTTATTATTGTGAATGAATTGAGTTCTTCGAGTACATGGTCTTTAAATAAAGATGAATTTGCTCAAGAATCCAAGATCCCAAGAACCCAAGAACAAAGATTAATCAAATCTTGTTCTTGGTTGTTGAAAGAATTGTTGAAAGAAAGAGTTGAATTCTTGAACTGGTGTAGAGAGAGAGAGAGAGTGAGCCGCGCATGGCACTCTATTTCTTAAGGAAGAAGATGAACCAGCCCCCGCGGGCTGAGTGGAAATGCCCGCGCGTGCTGAGTGGTCACCCGCGCATGCTGAGCCGGTGTGAGTGGAACTGCCCGCGCGTGCTGAGTGGAAGTTGGTGGAATCACCCCCGCGTGCTGAGCTGATGTAGGTGAAGCAGCCTACGCGTGCTGAACTGATGTAGGTGAAGCTGCCCGCGCGTGCTGAGCTGGTGTAGGTGAAACTGCCCGAGCGTGCTGAGCTGAAAAGCCTCCATTCTGAGTATTTAGACTAATATGCCGAAGCTGCACTCCACGACGTTTTGTGTATTCATTTTCTATCCCTCAATCACATACTATAGCCCTCAAGACTCTTGGTCATCGTGTGTCTCCCCAATCGGTAATGAGTCTAGAAGCTCCTCATCACCGACAATGAACCAAGTTCCTTCGTTGACTTCCAAAACTATATTATGTTTCGTTTCGTCTCGTGTTTTTGTTGCCTATCCGCCAATTAGAAACCATAGCCCTCTTCGTTGTCGTTTGCTTCCCCGCCGAAAATGACTCCAGAATCTTCTTCGACTTTCCCGTCGGAAAGGACCCCAGAATCTTTTTCGACTTCCAAAAATCAACAATGGCATTCGTTTCGTCAACCTACATGATAGTCTTGGTGGGATGTATCTTTAAGATCATTGGTAATATTGAACGGTTAGAGTTGAGATCATGGACGAGCAATAAATTCAAAAAGAATTTATGACATTTGGAATTTTTTTGTATTTATTGAAGTTAAATTGACGTGGTATATTAAAAAGAGAGAATGGTACATTCATGCTTGTATTAAAATAGTATAATTAAAAAAGTTATTAGATAATTTATAATCAATTAATTGTATAATGGTATCCAAATTATTATGTATATATAAAAAAAAATATATATATATATATATATATTCACACATACGAGAGATTTTCACAAGTTCTAGATTTCTAAAATTGGAAAAGTTAAAAAGAAAGAGTAAAGAATGTATTTTTTCGGTGACGGAAAATCTGATTTTGGTGTGAACAATTTATGGAAGTTTTATATCATCGGTATTACATCATATCTATCTATAAACATCCATTGAGGTTAACCGATTCAATCTTTTAATGTTTAGTTATGAAAAAACTAAAACTCATAAAACAAAATTACAAATACGAATTAAATTTTATATTGAGTTGTAATAAAACATTTCATCTTGTCCACAAAACAACCCTACAGCTGGTAAATAATATATATATATATATTATATTATGTGTGCGTGTGTAAGATATGATATATGTATGTGTGCGTGAAAAAAAAAAGAAAAAGAAAATTGTATGACAAAAGAAGTTGGGGATAACTGGAGAAAATGGGCCTAAAAGTATGAATATAAAGAGTTCTACGCCCTAGGCCCGTCTATGTATATAGGCTTAAGTCGGGTTTTAGGATCTATTTTCAGGTCGGGTTCATTCCTTTTCATTTCCTCGAGAGGGCTTCCTTACGCGTTCGTACCAGAGATTTTTGTTTCCAATTCGCGTGAAAAAAGTCTGAAGAGGGTAAACCTAGATTCATCGGGAACCATCGAAATTCCTCAATCGAAGTTTCCGTTGGGTGATTTCGTCCTCGTCGACTTCGATTTTGGGGGGAGAGATTTTGATCGGATGCTATTTTTCGTTCGTCTTTAGTTGTCTGAAACGGACTGACGTTTTTGGAATCCATCAACAGCTATGCCGGTGAGCGAAGGGGGAAACTGTTTGCCGAAGACATGAGCATCGACTTGTTGGTTTTCTGTAATTTCATATGCTTTTTATGTTGTTCCTTGCCCTTCTAGTTTAGCTATAGCCTCGATTCCTGTAAATCTCGCCGCTGTATGATTAATACTTTCTGGATAGTGATCTTTTCCGAATGTTCGATTTTTATTGCTCATAATATTCTGTCAAAAGAATTATTGAGGAAAAAAAAGAAACTTTTGATAATTTCGGTCTCGTTGAATATTCTTGAAATATAAAAGAAGAGAAAAAAGGGAAAAAAAGAAAACAGAAGGGAAGAGAGAAAAAGAAAGAACAGGGAAAGAAAAACAAATAAGATCAATGGCAAGTACTCAGCAAAATGGGCAGAGATACGGCATTACGGAACCCATTTCTTGGGGAGGACCTACAGATGTTGATGTTATCAAGACTCAGGAGCTAGAGAAGGTTGCTGCATTAACTGCTCACATTGACCTTGTGTTCTGTAATCTCTAATGTTTTCATAGTTTCTAATGTTGCAGCACAGTTATATACTGATGTTTTCTACTATGTTTGTTTGTTATATGTGGGTGTTTAGTACTTGCATGACGTGGGATTGTACGAGGGTAAGGAGGAAGCTGTTAAAAGGGAGGAAGTTCTTGGGAAACTTGATCAGGTTTCAGCTTTTTCTCCTCAGAAATTGTGTTATTATGTCTGCCATATGGATAATAGTTTGTTTTGGAACTTATAATCTTGATGACGTAAAGGAAGCATTAAGCTCAGATCTTCAATGCTTACCTGTTCAGGTTGTGAAGACGTGGATTAGAAGTATCAGTCGTTCAAAAGGGTTGAATGATCAACTTGTTCAGGAAGCGAATGCAAAGATATTTACTTTTGGTTCTTATCGCTTAGGGGTAATGATTCTAAGATTTAAGTTATTTAAAGTCCTGATTAGTAGATTGTCCCTGTTTTAGTTCTTCTTCATGTATTGTGAATTCTTTGATGTACAATGAGAGAAGGACATGGGAAATTAGTCATATATGTTGGTTCTTCTTGTCATCCTATTTATGCCTCTGCAAAGGACGCTGTATCTTGGTTTCTGACATCATATGTTCTTTCTATGTAAGATTTTCTGAGATCACTTGTTCATATGCACATCTAACGAAATGCATATTGCAGTTCTCATCAAACATATACGAGCTTTTATATATCTATGAGCATTTTACGAAGTATCCTCATCAGTTGATCTCCCTGACACACCAGAGTAGTCTTTTAGTTATCACTAATTTCTTGGCATATGTGTGTGCGTGAAAAAAAAAAGAAAAAGAAAATTGTATGACAAAAGAAGTTGGGGATAACTGGAGAAAATGGGCCTAAAAGTATGAATATAAAGAGTTCTACGCCCTAGGCCCGTCTATGTATATAGGCTTAAGTCGGGTTTTAGGATCTATTTTCAGGTCGGGTTCATTCCTTTTCATTTCCTCGAGAGGGCTTCCTTACGCGTTCGTACCAGAGATTTTTGTTTCCAATTCGCGTGAAAAAAGTCTGAAGAGGGTAAACCTAGATTCATCGGGAACCATCGAAATTCCTCAATCGAAGTTTCCGTTGGGTGATTTCGTCCTCGTCGACTTCGATTTTGGGGGGAGAGATTTTGATCGGATGCTATTTTTCGTTCGTCTTTAGTTGTCTGAAACGGACTGACGTTTTTGGAATCCATCAACAGCTATGCCGGTGAGCGAAGGGGGAAACTGTTTGCCGAAGACATGAGCATCGACTTGTTGGTTTTCTGTAATTTCATATGCTTTTTATGTTGTTCCTTGCCCTTCTAGTTTAGCTATAGCCTCGATTCCTGTAAATCTCGCCGCTGTATGATTAATACTTTCTGGATAGTGATCTTTTCCGAATGTTCGATTTTTATTGCTCATAATATTCTGTCAAAAGAATTATTGAGGAAAAAAAAGAAACTTTTGATAATTTCGGTCTCGTTGAATATTCTTGAAATATAAAAGAAGAGAAAAAAGGGAAAAAAAGAAAACAGAAGGGAAGAGAGAAAAAGAAAGAACAGGGAAAGAAAAACAAATAAGATCAATGGCAAGTACTCAGCAAAATGGGCAGAGATACGGCATTACGGAACCCATTTCTTGGGGAGGACCTACAGATGTTGATGTTATCAAGACTCAGGAGCTAGAGAAGGTTGCTGCATTAACTGCTCACATTGACCTTGTGTTCTGTAATCTCTAATGTTTTCATAGTTTCTAATGTTGCAGCACAGTTATATACTGATGTTTTCTACTATGTTTGTTTGTTATATGTGGGTGTTTAGTACTTGCATGACGTGGGATTGTACGAGGGTAAGGAGGAAGCTGTTAAAAGGGAGGAAGTTCTTGGGAAACTTGATCAGGTTTCAGCTTTTTCTCCTCAGAAATTGTGTTATTATGTCTGCCATATGGATAATAGTTTGTTTTGGAACTTATAATCTTGATGACGTAAAGGAAGCATTAAGCTCAGATCTTCAATGCTTACCTGTTCAGGTTGTGAAGACGTGGATTAGAAGTATCAGTCGTTCAAAAGGGTTGAATGATCAACTTGTTCAGGAAGCGAATGCAAAGATATTTACTTTTGGTTCTTATCGCTTAGGGGTAATGATTCTAAGATTTAAGTTATTTAAAGTCCTGATTAGTAGATTGTCCCTGTTTTAGTTCTTCTTCATGTATTGTGAATTCTTTGATGTACAATGAGAGAAGGACATGGGAAATTAGTCATATATGTTGGTTCTTCTTGTCATCCTATTTATGCCTCTGCAAAGGACGCTGTATCTTGGTTTCTGACATCATATGTTCTTTCTATGTAAGATTTTCTGAGATCACTTGTTCATATGCACATCTAACGAAATGCATATTGCAGTTCTCATCAAACATATACGAGCTTTTATATATCTATGAGCATTTTACGAAGTATCCTCATCAGTTGATCTCCCTGACACACCAGAGTAGTCTTTTAGTTATCACTAATTTCTTGGCATATGCTTCTTCTCTTTTTCCCCTTTTTTGGGTTTACCTTGAGTAGCTTGATTGACTCATCTTCTTCAGTTAGTTATCCTGTGTTCGAGATTTATCTCAGCCTTGCAATATTCATTCTAATGTATTTCATTGCTGCTCACGAGATTCATTGTTACACAAGCTTCGTTTGCTTTACCATTTCAGTTTTCATGACAAAAGTCATTTAAAATGATTTTGATGTTATAATTTTTTGTTCAAAAAGGTACATGGACCTGGTGCTGATATAGACACACTATGTGTTGGACCTACATATGCGACTAGAGAAGTAAGATTGAACTCTTATGTCTTTAGTGTTTTTTTTTTCCCAAGTTTCTTCTATTGTATTATGGATTTGTATTACTTCCATATATTGCATATAGGGTGATTTCTTTGGTGAGCTTCAAAGGCTGCTATCAGAGATGCCTGAAGTGACAGAGCTGCATCCTGTTCCTGATGCTCATGTTCCTGTAATGGGATTCAAATTCAATGGAGTTTCTATAGATCTCCTCTATGCACAACTTTCTCTCTGGATTATTCCCGAGGTAAGCTCTGGATTAACAGATAATAGACTATTGTGCCAATAAATCCTAGTTTGTGATTCATGAAAGTCATTTCTACTATGTGGCATCATGAAATGAAACCAATAATTAAATATGAGCCCTAACATTTCATTTTGAGTAAGATTGTATAATATGCTTCCTTTTGATGGAGGATTGGAGTGGATATCTTGGAAGCTAATTTCTCTTCAAGAAGCATTTGGTTGTGTCCCAAATCTGGAGTCCTAATCATGTTTTCTGCTTGATGGCTATGGTACAGGATTTGGATATTTCACAGGATTTTATACTACAGAATGCTGATGAACAAACGGTTCGAAGCCTTAATGGTTGCAGAGTTACAGACCAGATCTTGCGTCTGGTACCAAACATTCAGGTTTTGGGCTCATGGAAAATACATCACTTGACATTTTTTGTTTTGATAATTCCTTATCGTTGTTTGATTGATCTGGAAGTATATATATTCATTGTGAGCAGAGTTTCCGGACTACGTTGAGATGTATGAGGTTTTGGGGCAAGCGACGTGGAGTTTACTCAAATGTAAACATTTCTCTCTCATGCTTGGACTCCTTTTTTTTTCTTTGGTCACTACAGTATTTCTTAAGTTAGTCTCTTCTTTATGACACTGGCAGGTCTCTGGATTTCTTGGCGGTATAAACTGGGCGTTGCTTGTAGCTCGGATATGTCAGCTTTATCCTAATGCTCTTCCAAACATGTTGGTATCTCGGTTCTTTAGGGTCTTTACTCAATGGCGTTGGCCCAATCCAGTCCTGCTTTGTGCTATTGAAGAAAGATCTCTGGGGCTTCAAGTTTGGGATCCTAGAAGAAACCCAAAGGACCGGTTGCATTTAATGCCCATAATCACTCCCGCTTATCCATGTATGAACTCCAGTTACAATGTGTCTGCAAGCACTTTGCGGATAATGACAGAGGAGTTTAGGAGGGGCAAAGAAATATGTGAGGTAAGATTCTGTCTACTCCTTAGCACTCTTCACCTGTACAGATACTGGTAGTGAACCACAGGAGAAAATAGTCCAGTGATAACTTCTGCTGATTAATGTCCGAATTACTTGCAGTCGTATTACGTTTTGGTTGGTCTAGTCTGCTATGTGATGTTCCTTTCTTTTGGTCTTCCTATAAGTTCTTGCATACATGTGTAGATAATTCGCATTTAAACTTATCAATACTGGTTGAACATCATTATAGCATATCGCGTTTCCAGCTCTGTTTTGCTGCATCTGAGACTTCTGTTTAGTTGATGTAATGTAAATGTTGATTTTGTTCTTGTGGAGATAAGTAATCAAATGCAATACAGAAAGTGATATAACAAATAGTATGTCATCAAAGGAATCTATGAACCTAGCTGTTTGGCTTCTCTGGAGATTGACTGATCCAGCACAATCACATAGCTGGATATTCCATTTATGTTACTTTCTTGGAACTGGTGATTTGGTTCTTTAATTGGGTATCACCGAACTGCATGTTTGTGAATAATATAAAGTTTCTTTATATTAATGTGCAAAGTTGATGTTGGCTTGCAGGAAATGGAAGGAAACAAAGCTGATTGGGACACCCTTTTTGAGCCTTTTGCTTTCTTCGAAGCATACAAGAACTATCTACAGATTGACATTTCTGCTGCAAATGTCGATGATCTTAGGAAATGGAAAGGATGGGTCGAGTCACGCCTTCGGCAGCTCACACTGAAGGCAAAAATTAATACTTCTCGTTTGCAAAGCTTCTGTTGATTTATTTTCTCTGCTTTTTCCTTCTTACTTTCAGAACCATGCTTACTCATTTTAAGTTAACTTTATATAACTGCTGCTTTTTTCATCATATCTAGATTGAGAGACATACTTATGATATGCTTCAGTGCCATCCACATCCCCATGATTTCCATGACCCAAGCCAACCGCTCCATTGCTCTTATTTCATGGGCCTTCAACGGAAACAAGGAGTTTCAGTACACGAAAGTGAACAGTTTGATATCAGGCGGACTGTCGAGGAGTTTAAGCACGCCGTTAACAGTTACACGTTGTGGAGCCCCGGGATGGAGATTAGTGTCAGCCATGTACGGCGGAAGAACATACCTAACTATGTGTTTCCTGGTGGCGTTCGTCCATCACTTAACTCTCAAGGAACATGGGACAGCAGACGCCGTTTGGCTCAGAGGATGTCTACTGTTAGTGCTGCTACAGACGCAAGTTCTGAAAGCAAGGCTGATTCTAGCAGCCCAGGTGACGAGAAAAAGAGAAAACGGATGGATGATGGAAACCCTGATGATCAATCTAGAAATCCTAAACATCCCGTTGTTCCAATGCCTGTGGAAGTTTACGAGGGTGGTAACACTACTCAATCTGTTGGTTCCATCAGTTCAAGTCCTGTGAAGGATCATGTCATGAATGAGAAATCAGAATCTCTTAGCAAGGATTCACCTGAGAACGTTGTTGCACCGAGTTCTAAGGAGGTGGAGAATATGATGATAGACAAGATAGCGTCTTCTGGGGCATGTGTTTCTCTTCAAGCTTCTAGCCAAGAACCCGAGGAACTCGAAGATGGTTTTGATTTTGGAAATACAGTGAATGAGCAAAAAGTGAATGATGATGTGGTTTCCCATGCTTCCATGGTACCTCCAGTGAAACCTGCTGATGCAGTTGGTAGTTCCAATGGCTCGTTGCACCCTAGTGGAGCTGTGGAAGAACTTGAGGTACTCTCTACTTGCTTTTATGATTCTTAAACCATCACAACCTTGTTTTAGTTTCATATTGCATTCAAGACCAATGAGCTGTTGTATAGATTCTTATTTTGTGATGTCTTTCATTGTCAAAGGTTCCTGAACCGATCACAAGACGGGAGGATGTGACACAGGGTGCCTCAATACAACAGCGAAAGCCGATAATAAGGTAACGATGGTGCTGCTCGATATGATGTGATGACAAGGTTCCATTGTACTTTATGTATGCACAATGTTTGTAACGTTTTTATTGGTGTCTCGTTTGGCAGATTGAACTTCACGTCTTTAGGCAAAGCAACGGGCAAAAGCACTTGAGGAATGTTATGGAAGGGTCTTTCTCTTCTTAGTTTCTTGTGTTTGCTATCTGAATCTGTATAATATACGCTCTGAGTTTATGAGAACTTTGGCTTCATGATGAGTCGCTTGGCAAGTAAAAAGACTAAGCTTTATGTATGTTTGGAGACCACATTGAATAGATTCATATGCAATCATACAAAGCTGCCGGACAGCATTACTTGCCGTCTTGTGTTCCTAGATTAGAGTCTATTTCAATTCATGTAGGACTCTATTTGATTTGTGAATCATAATACATGCTTAAATAGGCATGGCACATCAAGAAATTCCGATTAACTTTATCTATTTGCTGAAATCGAGAGGTTTGAAAATAAACAAGAGACTATGAATCTAAGAATCCTAAAAATGTATGCTCTTCTAACATAATATGAGATGTTCGTGGAGTAACCGGTTCAAGCAGCCTAGGCCGCAACGTGGAACAAGAAGCAAGATTCATAGGAGGCTTAAAAAGCCGCAGTAATTATGGCCACAAACACATCAACAGGGTTCTAAGAAGCATTAAAATCCAAGGCTGAGAAAGGTATAGTTACTCCAATGACACACTACTTACTGTTGTTCACCAGTAAAATATTGGGAACTGAGAAGTTACTGATGTGGGTTTCCCACAAAAGAAGACTAGCGGTTGAGAAAGTTTGAAAACTTTATAGTCACACATCCACATCAGAAATTAAGCCTTCAACTTAAATGTAAGAGGCCACAATATAGTTTGAATTTCCTAAAAGAAATAGGCAACACATATATTACAAAATGTGGCACAACTCAAGGGAGAAGAGATCACCATTTTATTATAAACGGTAAGCATTGCCTACAGAATCTTTGGCGAATTATTCACAGGTTAATATACACATAACGCAAACCCTCCTTGCCCTTTCCACCAGAGCACCAGGAAAAGCAGCGTGTGATGGAAATTATTGAAGGAAAAATGATTTCTCTTCACAAATTAAAAAGAAAAAAGAAAAAAAAAAGGAAAGGAAACTTACAGCCTCCGGAACACTCTGTAAATGTCTAATAAGAGAGCACAGGCGTATTTCCAAAGTAGCTGATCACATGTCTTTTTGGACCCTAAATTAGGCATCAAACAGGAACCAAAAGAGAGATTAACAATCGAAATACTGTGCAGCAATGAGAAGAAGGGGTAATTCAAACTTACCATGTAACATCTCAGTCCCGGCATTTAAGAATCTATGCTCCAAAGTAGTCGAGACCAAAATCATCGAAACCAAAGTTTTCAAATCCAGTGCCAAAATTGTCGAAATCAAACGACAAGTTATTGATGGGAGATAGAAGGTTACTGTCCAAAAGCCTATCTTGTTCGGTTTGAAACGCTTCTTTCCCATACTGAGGCAAGTCATTTCCAGTTGCATTGGTCTCATTTCCATGCAACCCAAGGGGTTCAATCGCTGAAGCTTCAAGCCTGCTATGAGATGGATTCATCTCTGTGTGTGTCTGCACACCTTCATCATGATTATGTCCAAACTCGATGGAAGGATTGTAGAAGTTATAACCAGTTCCATATTGCAACTCGGGGTTTGGCGTTGCTGTGTAAAGCATTTGCCTTCCATTAACCAACATGATAGGTTGTCTAGGCATTTCGTTGGGAGATGGAACATATGAATAAGTGTTATTAAACTCAGGAGGCAGCAGTTGAGATTGACCTTCCAGATCATTCTCCTCTAATCTTAAGGTCATATTGGGTTCTAATTCACTTTCCAGCTGAGCACCGTTCATGTTATAGTCAACCAGAGATGCATTGGTATGATTCATGTCGGGTAAAATATTTCTTGGCTCAGCTTCTAGTTGTTCCTGTTGGACAGGCTGGTTATCGGCATTTTCTGATCTCAATCTCGGTCTTTTTCTCCTGCGGGGTTTTTCTGCTTTGTCTTTATCTCTTCCTGAATGTGATGCATCACTGGAGATGTTTGCTGGATCTCTTTCTTGTATTTGATTTTTTCTGGTATCTTTAGATGACACGGATCCTGAACCATCCTCAACACCATCAACATCATAGTCACTGTCGCTGCTGATGGCAGGTTTTCTCTTATCAGCATTACCCCTTTGGGGTATTTCAGTTACATTAGATGTTCCATTGTCACTGCTTGGCTGCTGAATAAAGGATTCCTCTTGATTCAAGACCGCTAACCAAATTGCACTCTCTTTAGCTGTCATCTTGTCCTGTAAACATTTCGACTGGCGAACGTGCCTCTTTATCTTTGCAATATCAGGTAACATATGCTTGATCACGGCTGTTAGAACTCCAACCTTCCACATTTTCTTGAGATCATGAGGTTTTCTATAAGGGGGGATCTGCCCTTTTGGTAGACCTAATTTTACCCACCATTCCTCATTCCCCGTTGGCCACCATGGTGGCGGAGTCCCTTTCTCTAACGGATACCGCCTTTGTGGAGGATCACAATGTTGCATCAAAGAAGATAACAGAGACCCTAAAGTTGCATCTTGCAGGTCTTGGAGAATATACTGCGAGATTCCATTCCCATCTGATTTCCCAACAGCTAAGCATTCCTCTTCATATTTTGCAATGGCTGCCGGACCGTTCTTATCAAACTTCACTTTCTCCTTCCACCAAGCTCGAATATTGTCAGAGGAACCACTGACAGGT
The DNA here is from genome assembly GCA_036759665.1 of Gynandropsis gynandra. Classification (NCBI taxonomy): domain Eukaryota; kingdom Viridiplantae; phylum Streptophyta; class Magnoliopsida; order Brassicales; family Cleomaceae; genus Gynandropsis; species Gynandropsis gynandra. The sequence goes on from CM071869.1 coordinate 33,074,514, forward strand.
TTACCCTTTTCAGGTATAATACCATACACAAACCCACGAACTTTGCAAACTTCCATAAGCTTCAACATATACTTAAGGATGCCATCCTGGGCTCTAGACATTTTTTTCCTCTGAGCTTGATCAGATATTTTCTTGGGCTTCTCCTTGGTTTCAGCTCCATGAGCCTTGACCTTATGCCGTTCTTTGATCCTTTTAAGCTTCACACGGTCCTTCCACATCCGTCTCTCCAGTTCTTCAGCATCAATCTCTTCATCACTGACATCAATCTCCGCAATATTATCGCAAGCCAACTCATCAGTCTCATTATCCATCCTGTCACCAAACATTACAAGATGCATTCCATTTTTGTAAAAAACAACCTTAAATTCAAAACATGAAAAGAGCAATCACACGAATCACCAAAACATATCTCCAGATAACACGGATCCACTCCATGTTAATACATGAAAATAGGAATCACACGAATCACCAAAACATCTCTCCAGATCAAGACACAATGCTCAGTTAGAGTAGATTTTTAACCTTTGTGGACAAATATTTCATTCCCAGTGAAATCCACAAAAACAAAGAGATATCTATCGCAAATTCAGTTATATCTCAAATCTTGTAGCTAATCCAAAAAAGCAAATCAATGGCCAAGCTTATGCAGGAGAAACCCACATCCTTCCCTCGTCTGCTACATCACTTGCCATTTCCCTCCCGACACGAAAGGATCCAACTTTATTGCGTTAAATAAGCCTAATTCAGGGTTTATTGAAAGAGGGTTGTCGAAGAGGCTTCACGAACAGGTGAAAAAAGAATTGAAAAAAAAAACTGAGTTCTCCATTGATCCATCAAATTCAATCGATATTTTGGAAACACCCTTATCAAATTCAAGTCTCATCCTCACATGGTAACATAATAACCCTAATTAAACTTCAAAAAGAAAAAGGACGAATTCGAAGGCGAAAATGATGGAATTGAGTCCAATGCTCCTCACCTAGTGTCTTCATCCGCGATACCAAAATCACCCATCAACTCTAGCAGAAATTGAACCAAGAAATTCGCAGATCCCTGATGAAATTTGGGGTTTTTTCCTTGTCTTCCTCCTCCTTACTGTTCGGCGAAAGGTAAAAGGTGGCTGCGATTCGCGGGACCTGACGATTAGTCGAACCAAGACATGGTGAAGACGAAAGTGGGTTTTGCTGTTCACATTTCGGTATACATATTATTATTATATATATATTTATTTCCTGTCTCTTTTTCCAACATATTAATTATTATCCGACAGGCGGAAACGCGGTTTTTATGTTTGCGTTTGACGGCGTTTGCGTTTATATTTGGTGGTTTGTATTTGATGGTGTTTTGTTTCATTTTGATTGAATGATGAAAATGCGGCGTTTACGGACAATTGCAACTAAAAACGAATGATAAAAATTTGTTGTCGTTGCGTTTTGAACAAAATTATTAAAATAGATAATTGTTAATAAAATTATCTATTTATATACTTTTTAATTATAATTTTCAAAAATTTGAATATACAAATATATATATAAATTATAATAAAAACTTAAAATAATTTTATCAAAATATAATCAAATATTTTCATACACATATATACACAAAAACATATTTATATATATACGGTAAATATGAACTATAATAAATCATTTAAATAAAATTTAAAATAAGTATAAAACAAAATATCTAAAAAAAATCCAATATACATATAAACTATAAAACATAATATCTAAAAAAACAAAATCTCAGATTGAAGCTTCCATATTTTCTCTACATACGATTATACAGAGATTTTCTCTACAAGCCAACAATTTCTTCTCACAACACTGTGCCATCACATAAAATTCATCTAAAAAATGGTTGAGACATACAGATACTGCTCATAGAACAATGAACATCATACATTTCTTTCCTTAAAATAGAAATGAACTCCCTAAAAAGTTGGAATTTTGGAGGAGATTTCAAAATCGTAAGGTAATATAAGATATGGGGAACTCAAAAGCCCTTGTCTTTTGTATCCCACGCAGATGCATTCATCTGCCACAATACAAATTCATATTCCCTCAGAAATCAAAGGATAAATTCACAATTCAGAATGAAAAGAGATCCAACGTGGATAGCATAAAAAGAATATACACAAACATGAGATGGGCAATGCAAAAAATGAGCATTCTTCAACAATGATCGTCGATGATCTTAACCATGCCATCAGGCATTGTAAAGTTGCAGTTTTTTTTGGAAAGGGAATAACTTCGAATAATTACTGATCTTGCCCAGTAGAATAATTACTCTCTCATCAAATGTTCATTCGAAAAACATGTATATACAGGCAGATTTTGTGGGCAAGGCCTGTGGAAGTTCCCCACTGGAGTCGTGAATCAGGTTCACTCTCTCTTTCTTGCTTCCTAATTTTCTTGCACAACAACTCTCACCTTTTCTCAGGGTGAAGATATATCAGTGGCGGCCGTCAGAGAAGTGAAAGAAGAGATGGGAGTAAGCGTCTTCCTCCATAATCTCTGTTTCAAACTAATTGTTTTCTCAGCAACTGAGCTCTCTTCTTCCTCTGGATCATGTCTTTTTCAGATCGATACAGAGTTCGTCCAAGTATTGGCCTTCAGGTTGGATTGACTCCTTGCATTTTACAAAAACGTATATTCAGCCTCCATGTGTAAATGTATTTGAGTGCAGACAAAGCCACGAGATGTTCTTCGGGAAGTCAGATGTGTTCTTCGTGTGCATGTTAAACCCTCTCTCTTCAGATATCAAGATGCAAGAGACGGAGATAGAAGCAGCTCAGGTGGGTTAGTCCATAATCACATGGCAAAACACATTCACATCTTCATCATGTTCATTATTGGATGTTCATAATTCGATGCTCACATGTTCATCAGTGGATGCCATGGGAGCAATATGCCAACCAACCAATGGTGCAAAATCACGAGCTATCGAAATATATAGTCCAAATATGCTCAACAAAGACAAAACAGAGACTACAGAAGCTTCACCCCTGTCTCAGTCTCAGCCCCTGGTGAAGAACAAAACCTTACAAGTCACTATTCTGACGATCGGGTAGCGTCGCAATGGAGTACGCACAGAGAGAGAAATGGCGATTTAACCAAAGGAAATTCCAACCTTTACCCTAAACCCAGAACGATAATTTCATGGAGAAACCCTAATTTCAGGGCGAGGAGAGAAAGGACGAGGAGGAGGAAAGAGACGAAGAGGGGGAAAAAGACTTACCTAGGAGAGAAACGGCGAGGAGGAGTCGGCGAAGGGAAGAAGAGGAGAATCGCCTGAGGCAGAGAGGAGTTCAGGAAGAGTAAATGACGAGGGTATTTTCGTAATTTCGTCGAAAACGTATTAAAACTTAAGGTAACGCATAAAAAAATAGATTTTTAAATATTGCGTTTCCGTTTCTGTGCGTTTCCACCGGTCATTCCTGATGTCGCCAACCGTCGCTAGAAAACGCAGTCGTTACGTTTGCGTTTTCAGACCATTCCACCAGATCCTTTAGTATTCCAATGGTTACACACTCACTTGATGTAATGTAAGAACTTCTTTTCTTTCTTACCTTTTTCCCTGAAAAGACTAATAAATATTTTCTCAATTTCAACAAAAATATATTCTCAATTTCAACAACATTCATAAAAAAAAAATACGGAGAATGGCAATGACAACAACAAAAATACACCAGTTCTTTTAAAAACAAAAAAAAAATAATTTTATGCAAAAAAATAACTATTTTAATAACTAGAAAAAGCCCCGCGCGATGCGCGAGATGATGATTTGTTTTTGTTTAACTAATTTAAAACATAAGGTACTACAAACAATCTACATATATAATTTCCAAATCACCATTGATTGTTTAATAAATCGATACTCACTAAGCAAATTCTACAAATTTCAAAAGTTTTTATTTTTCAAAATTACAATGATCAATTTTTTTCTCATTAAGGTACTGGATCAAAAAGAAGAGAAAGATGTGAAATTGAGATGATTGTAAAGACACACAAGTGAACAAAGACTTATTTAATTCAAAACAGTCAATCTTGCCTTCAAGAAAGAATGGAGACTCATGAATCAAGCAACAATCCTATCACATACAAAATACCAGTATAGCCCTTTATGCTTCCTTAACAACGGTATCAAAGCCAAATGACTTATTGATAACCTAGAACAATAAGTTAAAGAGTAAAAAATTTTCATATAATGGATAGAGATGAAACGTACATCAGAATTCCGATAATTTTTCATATTCCCATCAAGTAGAATCTTTTGATCATTTTTCTCAGCACCTCATCATCACGCATCAGGTTTTCCTAATCCTAGATTCCTTAACAAACCCATTGATGTATCTTCTTTGAATCCAGATAAGGAAACCAAACTCGATGAACCAAATAATGTAACCGAATTCGAGTAACCAGAATATCAAATTCACAGAAGAAGAAATACCTCGTCGGAACCCTGGTCAACCCATCATTGTACCTCTTTGTAGACCCACTGGCCATCATCTATGCACAACCGAGTCTTTCTAGCCGACTCGCCATAGCATGAAGAAGTCAGAGCTACAAAAAGGAAAAATGCCAAAAGAAAAAGGATACCATGGAGATTCTTCGATGTTATACTTCTTACCCTGCGAGCCATTTCTTCAATTGAATTCGAACAAATAATTGAATTCTTTTTGTCAATCTTCGTCTTAGCCTTTCCCTTCCCCATATCTCAGATGTGGGTAAAATTCATGAAAGAAAGAAAAAAACTTGAAAGGAAGATGAAGCGAGAAAGAAGGAATAGCGATGTGGATTAGAGAAGAGGAAGCGGTTGGGAGAAGCCACCTTTAAAAAAATCATTACTGACACTGATGAAGACGATTCATACCCGACATTTCGCAATGAGCAGCCATCATGATTAACTCTACATCAGATCGATTTTATATTCATATCCAAACCCATTTCGGTGACCCGATCTAACCTTAACGAACACCGTTACTTTTCATTATATTATACTTCAACTTTCCAAGCAAGTTTAACCTCATGGAACTCTTGGTGGAGATCCTAAACCCTTGATAAAATTAGTAAAAGTGGATGGAAAGTAGATCCATTACGTTGATCTTTACTTTAGCAATTGAATAGAGGCTTTTCATCTCTTACAAAGAGGAGGGAAACTTCAGGAAATCCTTTCTGATGCAGATACATGATCATAGTCTACCCACACGATTGAGAATTCGTAATCATTATGACATGATTATAAATATTCCTTAACATAGGATGGAAAAAAACCTATTTTTCCCATAACTGTCTAAGTAGAAGATGTCAATTCTTGAAACCTTTGTGATATAGATAGGGACATTGAGAGTTTGGTGCATGCCAAACATACCAAAGAAACAAATTGTACTTTTCTCACACACAAAAAACAACTCTTAGGTTACATACCTTGAAGAATCTCAAGTCTACGATGAATAGTAGGCACTACAAAAAAACATGGGCTTTCCAACGGACGGGGCAACGGATCCGTCCGTTGGAAAGCAAAACCAATGGATTGCAACGGATGACGGGATATTGCAACGGGAAAAAATCCATTACAATTCCGTTACAATTTGCAACGGATTTGTAACGGATACCCTCCGTTAGAAAGTCCGTTGGCAGTCCGTCACAAATTGTAACGGATGGCAACGGAAAACATCCGTCGGCAGTGTCTGTTGGAAGTTCCGTTAGAAATCGTTCCAACGGTCGTCCGTTGCCATTTTTAACGGATGGTCGTTAGAAATCTCAACGGATAACCGTTGATTTTATGAATTTTGAGGGCACCGGTTTAAATAATTTCACGTGAACCTGCAACGACGATCCGTTAAAATGTGCAACGGATGTCCGTTGGAATTTAAACTATTTAGATCTTACCAAAGAATGCATCAAACCATCAATAACAAAAACATTTTCGAAAAAATGTCGTCGTCTTCAAATCGAAATATATATAGATCAAGGGAGTGGATGTATAGAAGAAAAGATCCTGTAACCGAAGAGATTACGCAAGAATTCTTACACGGATTAGAGCAATTCATGAGTTTTGCATCGATGCAGCCTTTGTGTCAAGAACGTGGGACCATGAAGTATCGAAGTCAAGAAATTATTTGCAAACATCTGTATAAGGTGGGTTTCGTTGAAAATTACGAAATTTGGTTTTTTCACGGCGAAGATTGCGGTGTTAGAGATAGTGTGCAAGATGCACAAGTACAACGAAATGAAGAAGTTATTTATGAAGAATCAACGACCAATCCATATGTGGAAATGGTGTCAGATGCTTTTCCTGGAGTTGTTAATGAACAAACGCATGAAGAGATGCCGAACATCGATGCACGTCGATTCTTCAACCTATTGGATTCGGCGAAACAACCTATATATGAAGGTTGTCGTGAAGGTCAGTCTCGTTTATCTTTATCTTCAAGATTGATGAGTATTAAAAACAGACTACAATGTGGCTGAAAATTGCATGGATTCATTTTGTAAAACAATGCGGGAATATTTACCGGAAAATAACCAAGCTCCCGAGACATACTACGAAACAAAGAATGTGTTAAAAGACTTGGGAATGCCACATGAGAAAATTGATGTTTGTAGAAACAGTTGCATGTTGTTTTGGGGAAATGATAAAGACTTGTTGGAATGCAAGTTTTGCGGTGCAAGCAGATTTCGGCCTAAAAAACCATCTTCACGGAAATACGTACCATACAAGAAAATGTTTTATATGCCTGTAACAAACAGGTTGAAAAGGTTATATGAATCAAAAAAACCGCTGCAGCAATGAGATGGCACGCCGAACACTCCACGACCGAAGGTGTAATGCAACATCCATCGGATGGTCAGGCTTGGAAAGATTTCAATGTAATATTTCCCGAGTTTGCACGTGAAACGAGAAATGTTTATCTTTGCCTGTGCACGGATGGTTTTAGTCCCTATGGACAATCGGGAAGTCAATATTCCCTCTGGCCGATGATTTTGTCTCCTTATAATTTACCTCCCGAGATGTGTTTGAAAAGAGAGGTAATGTTTCTGACGTTGCTTATTCCAGGACCAGAACATCCGAAGAAAAGTTTCGATGTATTTTTGCAGCCCTTAATTCATGAATTACGACAGTTATGGAATGAAGGAATCATTGCTTATGACGTCAGTACTAAGCAAAATTTCAGATTGAAAGCGGTCTTGTTGTGGACAATTAGCGATTTTCCTGCGTATGGAATGTTATCAGGATGGAGCACGCACGGAAGATTAGCATGTCCTTATTGTATGGAGGATACAGATTCATTTCGACTAGTACATGGTAAGAAACCATGTTGGTTTGATTGTCATAGAAGATTTCTTCCTCGTGGTCATGTTTTCAGGAGAGATAAAAAACATTTTCGGAAGAACGTGGTTCAAAAAAAAGAGGCACCGTGCATGCAAACCGCAAATCATTTACGAAAGATTGAACACAATGGAGGATTTACAAGAATCAGTAGAATGCGGTGGAGATCGTGGGCATCGTAAACCAAAAGGTCAAGGTGAATGGCATAACTTCCTACGGGGATAAAAGATTTGGATAATGGTCCCGCACGAAATGTCATGTGTTGGCCAATCTTGTTTACTCGTGGCTACACGTTCCACACATACGAACACGGAAAACATAGCAGCACATACAACTATGGAGTTTGCGTTAATAGTGATATAGAGGGTGATAATTTCTACGTTATTTTGCACCAAATCATACAACTGGAATATTCCGGTCTTGTTGGGTTGAAGGTTATGATTTTTAAATGTCAGTGGTTTGACCCAACCGTAGGATGTGGAATACGAAAAAACCGTTGAGGAGGAATTGACGTCAACCCGGCACGACAATATGGTAAATATGATCCATTCATCACAATAGATCAAGCAGATCAAGTATGTTACGTGCAATATCCAACAACAGTGAAACGTCGAAGAGAGGAGTGGTGCTCCGTAGTAAAGATCAAGCCACGAGGGATCATAAGCTCTGATGATAAAGAAGATCCGTTGCAATCCGATCATCCGCAGCCGATTCGTTTAATTGATACTGAACGTGAGGAGATTCTTGCGAGGAATGACATAGACGGAGAACTCATACGCGATTATGAAGACGCTGAACCAGAAGATGCTGAAGATGAAAACGGCGATGAATTCAATGAACAAGCGAAAGACGACTCGCCCATCGATGAATCTACTGAAGAAGAAATGTAAATACAATAATGTTTACTATGTGTAATACATGTAGATGATGTGTAAAGTAAATGACGTATACCGTCAATGAACAATGTTTCACGTTTGATGTATGATGTGTAATCGAATATTCGAAATGTTAATACAATCGAACATGTTATATAAACGATGTTTGATGTATAACAAATTAGAATAATCTAATACCAATGTTGACGGTTGCCCGAAAATATTAACGGTTGTTGAACCACGAATTCGCACTCGACACTTAGAAAAAATTTATGAATTTTCAACTATCCCAACGGACATCCGTTGGAAAGAGCAACGGATGACCGTTGGAATGTTATAAAGGTAAATGCGCACCCGACATTTAGAAAAAATTTCTGGATTTTCAACAATCCCAACGGTCATTCGTTGGAGGGAGCAACGGATGACCGTTGGAACGTTGTAATGGTAAATTGACGCCACGTGTTTACGCTTGACGCCACGTGTTGAGGCCACGTGTTCTGTTCCAACGGACATCCGTTAGAATTCCAACGGATGTCCGTTGGAAAATGTAATGATGACTGCAGAAATTGCAACTTTTCCAACCATTTTTCAGGTTTCCAACGGCCGTCCGTTGCAAAGTGTGACGGATGACCGTTGGAAGGGCAGACGAGCCGCCATTCAGCCGTCCGTCGCCTCGGGAATACGCGTTTCCAACGGCTGTCCGTTAGAATTTCCAACGGATGACCGTTGGGAATGCGAAACGTTGCGGCAATTTAATCACTCCGTTGCGATGACGTATTTTCCAACGACCGTCCGTTGGAAATTCTAACGGNGCACGCACGGAAGATTAGCATGTCCTTATTGTATGGAGGATACAGATTCATTTCGACTAGTACCTGGTAAGAAACCATGTTGATTTGATTCCAATAGAAAAATCCGATGAATATTGGTTAACACCAGAGGAGTATAATCATGTCCACACATATATACTACTTAATTGTCAAGAGTTATTACCGTTCGAAAGGTACGTACATGGTACATATTATAATTTCAATCTTTTT
>CM071869.1:33088888-33125501 GCA_036759665.1 Gynandropsis gynandra
ATAAGGAGAAACGAATCCATCATCTTCTTTGGATTATCAGAGTTTAGATACAAAGGTCGTTTGATAGAATTCGAAGAGGAGATCGGCATGAGTGTGAGGTTTTGATTTGAAGAGTAATGAAATTTATTGGTTATGGTTGATCTTGGATTAGGTTCGATTCGACGACGGCGAGAGCTCCATCTTGTAGAGATGAAGAAAACATGAGAAGAAGTTAGTTGAACTTCTAAGAGACAAAACATGTTTTATTTTTACTTGTCTAATTGTTTAATGTTTTGCATATTGAACTTTTTAGAGATAAAAATGTGTAAATTGAAAATTTTATTTTTTACTCATTTAATTGTTTAAGTTTTTACATGTTGAACTTCTCATATGTAAAAACATTTAAAATTTATATTTTAAATAATAAAAAATTTAGTAAAAAATGTTTAGATGGAGATTTAAGGTGATAAATGAAAATTTTATTTTTACTCATATAATTGTTTAAGTTTTTACATGTTGAACTTCTCATATGTAAAAACATTTAAAATTGATATTTTAAATATAAAAAATTTAGTGAAAAATGTTTAGATGGAGATTTAAGGTGATAAATGAAAATTTTATTTTTACTCATCTAATTGTTTAAGTTTTTACATGTTGAACTTCTCATATGATTCTTGCTAAGGTGGCTTCCCCACAAGTCTCTATTTGCAAGAACTTATATATATATATATATATATATATAACTAGGTATATACCCGCGCAATGCGCGGGAAGATATATCATTGTAATGTTTTAAAATGTATATAAATGTTATGCATTAGTTCAATGAAAAAGATTAAAACATTTTAATGGTCATATATGAAAAAGTATTGAATGAAATGCATCACAATATAAATTAGTGAATATGAGGATCAATGTTATTCTTAAATCATGCTATTATGAGAAATGTTATATTCCGAACATTTTAAAACCAATGCGTTATTGTATTTGGTGGCTCATGGATGATTCTGTGTGATGACATGGTAAGATAGCTTCTGATCGTACAACCTATATGGAGGAAAAAAACTATCAGTGATTAAGATAAGAACAACAATATACGTTAGTAAGTAATTGGTTGCGTGAAGAAAACGATTTTATGTTGACTTTATATATATTTGGTAGTCTATGGAATATTTCTGCATAGACAACATTTGTTATGAACGATTATTGTGTGATTTCTTTATGATATCTAAGATACACAACCCGTTGGCTGATATCACTCTTGATAGTGCAACATACAACTGTCCGTGGCTGAAAACCGGTTTGGAAAGATACAATCCAATTTGATTCAAACTTTGACCCTGACTTTTATGTATAGTCATTGCATAACATGAACAGATGGGGAATTGTCGTCTTCTTAATGTAAATGGGAGACCTGAGTCACTGTGTGACAGAATGATTCTTGGTATAAAATGGGCGAAAGCCCGATGCAGCAACTTGCGAGGGGTTGTGCTTTGCTACTTGCTATAAGGACTTTGTTACCAATAAATAAAATTATGAATTAATATTATAGATAATAATTAAGAGGGTATTGTTTGTGAATGAAAACAAAAATATGATAATTGTGTGTGAACTCAATGGGATAGTTGTGAATGTTTTAACAAGTTTGGATGGATGTAACACAATATATATAAGCTTATATAGATTGTCGTGTTTACGATAATAAAACAAATACTTTAAGCAACCAGCTAAAACTGTGCTAAATCAAACGAAATACCTAATAAAACAAATACTTTATGATAATAACCACAAAACATTAGATCCATACAATTTGAAAGAGAAACAAAAATACAAAAGTCACAATTTACAGTGTGAATAACCTATCACTAAAATAATCAATTATTTAATTCAATATTTAAAAAATTTAAACATTAACAAAGCCTGAATGTTACATGGCTATAGGATTCGAGTAGTGGTCGTTGAAAGAATTATACTTTAAGTCGAAGAGGGGGCAATGAGTTGAGTTTACGCATCATATCATTGTGCTGCATTTCTCGCTTTGTACTCTTTGTGAACTTAGAGAAGCCCAAGAAAGGGCTGATTGGGGATGTAGGGGTTGAGTTCAATGACACCATGGATGGAGGTGATGCCAAGGATGTGGGAGCCATAACAGTCAAACCCAAATCTTCTGATCCTAAGTTTGATGCTTGAAGAGTAAGAACCTGATGAAACCAATACAACAACAGATCAACAATGTATATGTGAGAGAGACAGAGAGAAAGGCAATACAACAGATCAACAATATATATGCTCAATCTGTGAGAAAGACAATTCAGACCTGAACAGGAAGCTGAGAGGCTCTTCCATGGGGGCCATAAGGCTCTCCTGACATTTCAGAAGCAACAGATATCATCAGATCCTCGAAGCACGTGGTTTCTAGTTGGTCTGCTGTTTAAAGAACAACCTAGATTCTGCAACCCAAGAACAACCATGCTAAAAAGCCATCGATTTTTAAACAGCTAAAAAGCATGGAAGTTGTGTTGTACCTGTGTAGTTGCATCGGTATGACACCATAACTGCATACTGATCTGCGATCGAACTGCCTTTCCTTTCAGAAATCACATATGGAAGAGACAAACTCGACGATTGCAGTTTCTTCCTTTCAGGGGAGGGCTTAAGAGTATTCCCCACCGAAGAAGTAGGTTTCAATATGAACGAATGCTCCTCTCCTCTCCTGAATCTGTAGAAAACCCGAACCTCATTAAGAACCATTTAGATTGGAAGGATGATTTTACTCTGTCAAGTCCGATGGATCTCATTACTAATTCTATGGATTCACTGACAGTACATCTCATCAAACATGCATGCTTAACTACAAAATCCTTATATAGACCCACAAAAGATAAATTATACCTTATACTTGGTAGTAAATCGAGGGCCATAATAGGTAATTCATCTTAATAATTTACCTCGCCAAACTAACCATGCTTCAACTGTGAAGTTTATTACAGGTATACCCTTTTGGTTTTTATGGTTCAAGATGGATTTTTTCTTTTGCTTTCTGATGTTCACATTTGATTTGTTTCAGAACCATGTACAGAGCCTTGTGGTGATTGCTGTTATCATTTTTTGTTATCATTTAAAGCAAGTTGTACTTTCTCAGACCTGAAAAAAATGATAACCCATTCTAAAATTTTAAAGCAAGTTGCTTACCTGAACCATCAGATTAAACCGGTGAGCACTTGGTGCAAGCTTATTCTAAAATGCTGTATGTCTTCTTCCTAATCCATTCTCAAACAAAAGATTCAAAAAACTTTAAACCCACGTAGAATAACAAAAAAATCTTCGAATAATAATAACCTTTCTTGGTCTCAGAGTTATCTTAAGATACCCACCTCATGAGAAGAAGATGCAGAAGAAGTACAACTCAAATTACATGCTCCATCAAATCATGTGCAAGGGCAACTGGGACTGTCACTTCATCAACTGAAGCTGAAATGTTACAGGTAACATGGTGAAAAATCTCCCTTTCCTCTTCAGGGGTATCCATCAGATTCCATAGAGCAATTAGTTGGGTGGCCACCAGCAGCCCATCTTATGAAGTATTTTTTATAACATGTAAATTACAAATTCAAATAATACAAATTACTATTAAAATATAATAATATAATAATATATATATTTATCAGAATTTTTGTAATGCTCAAAAAGGAAAACTGACATGTTTCATTTTAGACAGGCTAAACCGAACCAAACGGTTCGAGACAACACACATTAGGCCCCAAAGAGAAGCTCCTTACAGATAAAGCATATGCTTGATTTGACAATGAGTTTCCTACTTCTAATATGTCTGACTTAAAAAACTCTGTACTTAGAAAGATGGAAACAGAGCAACAATGTCTTGAGATTTTATCGTAAATCCGATCACGAAACGATGTGGATCGAGGTGAAGATAAAAGCATACAATGGATCCTTAAACGACAATGATACATCAGCCAAAGCCCACAACTCGAAAAACTCGAAAACAGTTTGTGTTCTTTCACTTACTGGTGATAAATGTATTATATTCTGATCATTTCATCGATTAGATCCAATAGATTGTGTCACAAAGGAGTAGCCAATCCTATTGGAGGAAGTAGAAGAACATAGTTAGAGCAACATGTTCAATCACCAATATCAACAAACATGAATAACCAAAGATATACTACTTCCAATATACGAGACTATACATAATCGAAATTCATTCACCCAACGACTCTAATGTAGAAATCATATCACAAACACATTTGTTTTCTCACTTTCTTTCTTCCTAATCTACTTATTGTCATTAGCAGAGAAATCCAAACATGGCATACCGATAAGACCCTCTTGTTCAATAATTTACATAGCAGAAAAGCAGGCAGAAGCAATAAAACCAAACATTAAAGTCAAAGGAATTTCATAAACAAACAGAATGCACAATGTAAAAGAAAAAGAAATGAGAATTTTACCCTGAGAAAGCCAGCTCCAGCAGGAAGAATCTGCGACGATACTCGACCGGAGCCGTGCAGAAGCAATTGCACTATGAAGCGGCATCATTGATTCAACACTTCCCAATGCAGACACCTTCCTTCCATGAAAAAAACCAATACATAAACACAATGTAAATAACACAAGCCATAACTCTGAGAACATTCGGCATTTCCATCCGCTGATTGACCAGAGGAGCTCCACAGATTCCAAACACAAGGAATTTCAGAGAAATCTAGACTTCTAGGCAACAAATAAGCAACATTCTGGATTCGTAGCTGATGAGAGGTACCTGGAAGTTCTGAAAAATTCTCACTACACTAAGGGCATATGAACCCTAAGGCATTGGAACCACATTACAGACAAGCAGGACAAACCTGAAATCGCAGAGGAAGGATCCCAAAGAAGCGAGCTTTCTTTTAGTTGGTGAATCTTGAGCAAGGTGTCTCAGAGTAATGACTGTGACGATGAAGAGAAAAAAGACTCTGATTCTGTAGGCATTGTCGGAAACCCAGGTCGAGAAATCTAGGTTTTTCACTTCAGCGAATCTGTGGATCTGCTGGTGAGTAGGCAATACTCTGATCTGGGGTTTCAGCGACTTAGGTGCCGCACGATCCTGAACCAACATCGGATCAAACCCTGAACCCGAAACCCAGAAACTAATTCGAATCAGGAAAAAATAAGGATTTTTATCTCAATTTCAATTTCGATTTCGTCCTCGGCTCCAAGAACTCGACTTCTGTGTTAACAAAGAACAAAAAAGGAGATTGGTTCTGTGCAAGAATGCAATTGTGAAATGGAACCACATTACAGACACTAAAGGCATATGAACCCTAAGGCATTGGAACCACATTACAGACAAGCGGGACAAACCTGAAATCACAGAGGAAGGATCCCAAAGAAGCTAGCTTTCTTTTAGTTGGTGAATCTTGAGCAAGTTGTCTCATTACTAATGGAATTGAAAGGATGGATGAACTGAACAAAAGATCCTTTCAAATTGATAAGCGCGTCGATTGCAACTCCAACAATCTTTAAATCTGAGCTATCAATTTGATAATAACTTCGAAAGCAGGAGAAACAAATGGATAACCCTCGAGGTGGAGAAACAATCGGAGGGGCCCCACAAAAAAAACATACCTGATGATCTTGCGAACGAGCTCAGGGGGCAGATCCCTTTTCTGAGTCTACATGAAAACAAACTTCCTCTTGTCGGCAGAACGCTGCGATTCGAGGTGTAGTCATTTCCTGGCCTTTTCCTCCAGCTTCGCATCCGCCTCATCGGGAGGAGGTTCTGCGGGAGGATTCAGATTAGGATGCGGCGGAAGAGGGGGTAAGAAGGGTGAGCAGACGGAGGTGGCTGAAGGATGGACCCGCCAGTACAAGGAGGAACAATGGGGTTGAGGGCCGCTGTTCCACATAGCATAGGAGATAAAAGCGGGGGGAAACCCCAAAACGAAGGGGTTTAATTTTCCTACCCGAAGAAAGGTGTCGTCTAATCGCAGCTAAACGAAGACATATCGGAGGTACTCTCGGCGTCACTGGAATCTGAAGAGAGAGATAAATTTGGATTTCAGAGCGATCCCTTTACAAATACAAGGAGCATCGTTTTCGCAGATCATTGTGTTGCAGAGAGAGTGATCATTGAGAAACATATGATCGATATTGAAGAGTCTCGTGTTCCTGGAGAAGAGTTTGCAGGGTGAAGAGATCGTGGGAGAGAGGAGAGATCGTGAGAGAGTGGAAAAAAAGGTGAACTAAAGGTTAGAGGTGACGTGGAGGGCTGAGGGACGAGAAAGCCTGAGAGAGCAGCAAAATTAGAGACTTTTAATATATAGATTTAATAAAAACGTCAATTTTTTTAAATTAATTTCATTTTACACATAACTGCTACATAATAATGCTAACTCCATGCTTTTATATTTAAACAAAAAATATATTAAAAACTGAAAATTTTATGCAAATTTAATAACTTTTATGTAAAGTATAACTAATTAATACTATAGACAATTATGTGTAAAATATTGACACAAAATATTCGTTTAAGATTTTAATTTGGGGGTATTCCATTCCGCAAGAATTGATTATACACATATACATACGTTAATATAGCATAAAGTCTTATTTACTTTTATATGTATATTTTCGTAAAGATAATATGAGTTGATCATGTATAGATATATCATGGTAAAACCACGCTCATGCTACCACATATACTCCACTATGTCCAATATGAGTAGCAATGGATCGTGTCTTTTTTCTTGTGATGAGTCCTCTGATGTTGCTTTTGATCAACCACATCAAAATTGACTTATTCGATCGTATTTCGACTCTGTTTTCCTCTTTGAAAACTGAGTATCTTATCTCAGTTTTCTTTTTTGTTCTCCAACATGAATCAAGAATCGAGCTTTCGTTCTAATTTCGACAAAAACCTCGAACCAAAATCCCAAACAAAAAATGCATCGACATACTCCTTTGCCCGACGCTATCTTTGGCGTACCGAACCTCGACGCCATCTTCGGCATACCGAACCTGACGCCCTTCGATGTATCGAACCCGACGCCCTTTGGCATACCGAACCCGACGCTTTCCGGTGTATCGACCCATGAGCGTTTTTTTTCCAAGTTGGTCGTCCACGATTTGCACGCTCCAACTTGAGGGAGGGTATTAATGGATATAATCCATGTGATTGATACGAGAATATTCTCCGAGATCACACGGATTATTCTGATGATATTCTACGAGATATTCTGGATATTTTCTGATATCTTATTTAATACCGTAATATTTTTGAAGATTGTATAATATTCTGCGATATTATATTTCCTTTTTCGTATGATATTGTATACTATATAAGAATGTATTTCGTGATATAATAGAATGAATGGAGAATTGATTCGACTTCTTTCAATATGTAGTCGCATATTTTATCATCTTCAATATGTGTTAAGTGTAAATTTAGAGTGACTAAGATTTCATCCTTAATTCGTGTGTAATATTTACGGATGGACTTTTCTTCCAAAATGTCATGCTAGACAAAAGTTCATGCATTCCAAATCAAATAAGCATCAACTTTTTTGTCCAAACGAGTATCCCACCAACATGAATTTATGATTATAGGATGTAAATTTATTGTCATCATAATGTGTATTGTAAGTGTAGCATAAGCTATCAAAAGTCTAACAAATGTTTTAGTTACGGTGTATTATGAGAATTTCATATGGTGTTTGCCTTTATAGGACCATTGTAGTGATTTCTGAGATAACCGATGGTAAGAACACATTCACCCTATAAATCAATATGAAATAAAGTGGAGACTGAGTCTTACTTTCTAATAAAAAATTTGAATTTTTTCTATTTTAAAGGATCACAATGTTGATCCATTCTTTTATTTCCTAAATTTTAGGATCATTTGTTTGATATGTTCTTTCTTTTTAGTTCATTTTGAATGCGTCTTTGCTTATGAAATAAGACCATATAATTATTGTGCGAAACACTTTTCCTTTTTATTAATTTGGCTTTGATTGGGACCATCAATTAGTATCAAAATCTTTATCACATCCATCTTTGATCCGGACCACAAGCTGTGGTATCAAGTTGATTTTCCATAGTTATTTTCTTTCATTCGACTCGGACCACATCATCAGTGGTGTCGTAATAGCTACTAATCGAGACATAATCGAAGTTCTGGAAACGGACTAGGTACAGTATAAGATGAAATTGCCCAGCTACAAACGACGGTAGGAGACGAATTCCATCTGGAGTTTTGTATTAAAAGACTCGCATATACTATAGGAGGCGTGAACGAGGCATCATCCTCGGACAAAGGGCAACGACAAGAGCCTCGTAAAGGACTGTCGATGAAGACAACCTCACAACCGATATTCTTTGCAAAAATAACTACACATAAGTTTCCACACTTTGTGTACGATGATCCGACCATTTGGATTACCAAGACCAAATAATTTTTCACATATAGGGGACATCGGATCACCAACGAGTGAGTTTAGACTTTTACAATCTAGACAATGAAACTAATGAATGATTCCAAACCCTCGTAAAATCCTGTACCGAAGACGAAGTCGTCCTCAATTGGTAAGCTTTTGAAGAGGAGCTTTGGGCTCGCTTCGAACCAACTGAATGCGAGGATTTTGACTAAACATTGTCCAAATTTTGTCAACTTGAAACCTTAAAAGAATATCAATGGGACTTTGAAAGACTGCAAAATAAGGTACACAAATAGACACAAAAGGCACACATTGGAACCTAAATAGGAGGCCTTCAACTGTCAATCGTTGATGGTATACGTATGTTCTGCCCGAAAATATTGAAAGAAACTATTACTCTAGCTCGCATACTAAATGATTTATTGTAGAAGCAGACACGATAGTGTACAACCAATACCAACACAAATGTTGTAGGAACAATAGCCAATTCAATAGCAAAACAACTTAGTGAGGATGAGATCAAGAAGAAACGTATCCTCAGATGTTGTTTTAGCTGCAATGAATGGTGCACACCCAGTCACAAGTGTGTCAAACCCCAATTATTACTCATGGAAGACATGAATAACAAACGCGCTAAGACTGTAAAGAATATTGACCTTGACGAAAATGTATTTGCCGGGGTGGGGAGTTATGATGGAACGTTGAAAAAAGCGATCGAGTTGGGCTCGTAAACTGAACCTAACGTATCAAACATGAGCAAGGGCCACCGAACGAGGAAGAAGTGGTTAGACACAATTTCGGGCGACTATTTCTACCGGTGTCCACATTTGTAAGAACCGCCTCAACCGATGGTCATATTTTCGAGGAGACTCAGTCTTATTTTCTGATCAAGAATTTGAAATTTTTCTATTTTAAGGATCACGATGTTGATCCATTCTTTTATTTCCTAGATTTTATGATCCTTTTTTCTGATACGTTCTTTCATTTTAATTCTTTTTAAAGACGTCTTTGTTTATAAAATAAGATTACATAATTATTTCAAATTTAATAACTCTATATAAAATAAACCTCTGGAATTAATATTATAGACAATTATTTGTAAAATATTGACACAAAATATTTGTTTAAAGGTTTTAATTTGGGGTATTCTATTCCATATAATTAATTACAAATACATACATACTCTAATATAGCATAAAGTCATATTACTTTTATATGTATATTTTCAAACTAATTGATGTATATAAATTTTATATACCCAATTTAGAAAAAAAAATTAAATCTCTTAATGTCGAGAGAATTTATAAAGATGTATAAAGTTGATACATCGTGGTAAAACGACACTCACGCTACCATATATTCTCCAATATGTCCAGTATGAGTAGCAATGGCTCGTATCTTTCTCCTTGCGATGAGTCTTCTGACATTGTTTTTTGTTCCGTTACTTGTTTCATCATCCGACATAAAAAATATGTCTAAATTTAAAAGTGAATAAAAATATGTCTTCAATATGTGTAAATTTAGGAGTGGACTAAAATTTCATCCTTAATCCGTCCGTAATATTCACAATGGACTTTTCTTTCGTAATGTCACGCTAGACAAAAACGTTCATCCATTCCAAATCAAATAAGCATCAACCTTTTTGTCTAAGTTAATATCCCATGAACATGAATTTATGTCTATAGGACGTAAATTTATTTTCGTCATAATGTGTATTGTAAATGTAGCATAAGCTGCCAAAATCTAACAAATTTCTTAGTGACGATGGTGTACCATGGAGAATTTCATATGGTGTTTTCCTTTGTAGAACCATTGTAGTGATTCATGAGATAACCGATGGTAAAAGCACATCCACCCCAGAATACATAGGAAGTAAAGTGGAGAGCTCGAACAACATTTCATATATGATAATGTTTCCGTTCAACATACTCATTTTATTGTGATATATGTACACAAGACGTAACATAAGATTAGTATCTAAATAAACCCATCATTTTCTAGTCTTAAAGGTACTACATTCGTAAATCCACATAACATGTAGGCATATAAGATTAATATCTCATCATCATATGATTATTCACACCATAATCTAGGATTGATAGTACGTGGTAAGTCTTACCCTCATGTTGTCATTCCCCTCAGATTTTTTTAGATGTGTCTAAAAATTGTTTAAATTACTCATTCGAGAATCCATTCAAACAGACATATTAGGTTCATGTTGTGTTGAGATAGAAGCACCCGCCAATCATTGGACAAGAAAAAAATTCACGCGAACCAATAGAATAATACCTCAACCATGAATTTGTTGTGACCCACCACGACCTAGAAGTGCCTGTTGAGCTACAATTACGTTTTTCAAAGAACCTTTCTATATATTCAAAGAGTTGGAATGATCCGATGAGTGACCACGTCGACCACATGAGAGGAAATAAGTTGGATCACGAAGAGCCAAATTGTACACTCTTTGAAGAGGTGTGATGGAACATCAGAAAAGTGACCAAGTTGGACTCGTAATCTGGACCCAATGTACGAGACGCGAACAAGGTTATCGAATGAGGAGGAAGTGGTTGGACGTAATTTTGGAAGACTATTTCTACCGAAGTCCACATTTCTAGGAATCGTCAAAACCAATAGCCACATTTTCGGGGAGGACGAGTCTTATTTTCTAATAAAAATTTGAATTTTTCCTATTTTAAAGGATCATGGTGTTGATCCATTCTTTTATTTCCTGAATTTTAGGATCATTTTGTTTGATTCGTTGTTTCCTTTTAGTTCTATTCAAAGACATCTTTGCTTAAGAAATAATATCAGATAATTATTTAGTGAAACACTTTTCTTTTTTATTCATTTAGCTTTGATTGAGACCATCAATTGGTATCAAAGCCCCTATCAATATTCATCTTTGATCCGAACCGCAAACTGTGGTATTGGTTTTCATTGGTTATTTTCTTTCAATCGACTCGGACCACATCATATGTGGTGTCACAATGGCTACTAATGAGGACATAATCGAAGTTCTGGAAACAAGACTAGGTACAGTCTAAGATGAGATCACCTTACTACGAACAAAGACGATAGACAAGTTCCACCAATTGGAGTTTTCTATTCAGAGACTCACAGGCACTATGGAGGGCGTTAATGAGGCATCATCGTCGGACAAAAGACAATGACAAGAAACTCTGATAACACGTAGTGTGTTTTAGTTTTAGGCTACACATTTAGATCATTTCTGCGTAGTTTGTATAACACGAGTTACAAAACCAATATTATCTAATCCTTTTGTTGATTTTCAGGTTTTAAGGCGACAAGGCATAATCGAGCTTAAGGATGTTGATTCTTGGAGTCAACTGCACATATTTGGAGCTACAAACCACTCGAAACATATTCAGGCTAAGGAATCACATGGAATACCTGAGCATCGAGCGAAAGAAGCAAACCACGACCGTTCCCCATGAAAAGCCATGAACCCACGCAGAGTGGTTCCCTTAGCCCGTGGGGGCTGCATCTTCAGCAGATATAGCACGACTCAAGAATTCACCAAGCCCGAGTGGGGTGCTTGTTTGGATGAGCATATGAGGAGCCCGCACGGGGTGGCTACCTAGCCCGCACGAGGTGTGTGTCGGGACAACAACCCTAAACAAAGGACTAGAATGAGCGAAAAAAAGCAAGGCCACTGCTAACAAATACCAAGGAGCAGCTCAGACCAAAAGGAGGAGAAAAAATAGAGGGAAAAGCTCATGAGAAGTTGGGGAAGCAAGGAAACAACATTGGAACATCGGTGACGAGATAGAAAAGTCTGAGGTATCGTATTCCTTACTCTTTATCATGTGTAATGTTGTTTTTTATTGTTTTATAGCGGAATCCATAAGTGAATAAGCCTTTAGCTATGGGTTAGGGATGCCGGTTTTGTAAGGGATGCTTGTTTTATGCATTAATGCTTAGATCTTTCAAAACTTCTTGTATTTCAGTTCTACAATCAATGCTATGAATGTTTTATATTTGTACTGGTCGCTCAATAACTTAGGATTTCATATTTAACTGGGAGGTTAGATTATGAATGCAAAAATATTGATTATTGATTGAGTTTGATTAATGAGAATCTGACCGATCGGTTAATCGACTCAAGAATTAGTATTGCATGCTTAATGCTACCGTAATTACGTGTTAATCACTGCTGGGAGGTAGGATTGCATGTTATTTGGTTAGGGAGTTTAGATGTCGAGAGAACCATTCTCTACTTACGAGCATGAATTTCCCATTATCAAGATAGTTTAATTGATTTATGATCTTTTGATCGTTGCAGCCTCGTAATTTCGGTAACCCGAAGCCGTAGTATTATTAATTGTCAAGTTTTTCGTGTGTCCTCATTGCAGTCATATTTTATTTAGAATTTTTAGATTTTACCCCACATCACATCACTTTTATTTGTCTTAGTTTAGTTATATTCTTAGCTTAGGTTGCATTAGTCCTTAGAGTTCGATCCTGGTATTATACTGATTTGTATTCTTGCCATAAGTGAATATTAAACATTTTATTGTTTGATAGCTCGCACATCAAATTTTTGGCGCAGTTGTTGGGGACTAATTACGATCTAGATTAAGAATTTACTGGATTAAGATTTAGTTTTTTTTCCAGAGTCTTAGGTTTTTTTCTGCATTTTTCTTTTCCTTTGATCGAGTCTTCTCTATCTACATCGGATTTATACCTTATCTTTGATTGTTCATCTATGCTTGTGCATGTACCATTAGAAGCTCTAACATAAGCAATAGACATAACAATGTCCGGTCAACACTAACACGAGCAGAAAGGATAGCCAATACAACAGAAAAATGGCTTAGTGGGGATGAGATCAAGAAGAAACGTAGCCTCAAACTCTGTTTTAGCTGTGATGAATGGCACACACCCGACCACAACTTTGTCAAGCCCCAATTATTACTTATGGAAGGCATGAATGACAAACTCGAAGACACTGTAAAGAATGTCGACCTTGAGGATACGAATTTAGTAGGGAGGAGATTGATGAATGAACATAAAATAGTGATCGAATTGGGCTCGTAAACTGAACCCAATGTTCTAGACATGAGCAAGGCTACCGAACGAGGAAGAAGTGGTTCAACACAATTTTTGGGAGACTATTTCTACCGATGTCGACATTTGTTGAAACCGTGTCAACCAATGGCCAAATTTTTGAGGAGATTGAGTCTTATTTTATAATCAAGAATTTGAAAATTTTCTATTTTAAAGGATCATGGTGTTGATCCATTCTATTATTTCTTGAATTTTAGGATCGTTTTGTTTGATCCATTCTTTTCTTTTAGTTACCTTTAAAGACCATTCATTTGGCTTCGACTGTGACCATCAGAGTGGATGAGGATTGACAACAAGCATGTTCAAATATATCGTGCTATATTGGACATCATTGAGGGTAATTAAGAATTAGTAAACATGAACATCCTCGAGTTTCTTGTGGAGTTTGACTGTCAAATGACACATACAACTATCGCAAGTGCAACCCAGACAGTTACTGATCGACATTGGATCGCAAACAATCAAACATTCCATAACCGCTTTAAATTTGAGAAGTATGTCATCATTATCAAATTATGTTGCTTGTAGAATGACAATTCAGATTTCAATTTAAGACTTTTTGGATCATTGATTTCGTTCCACAATTCTTTAGAAATTTCAAAATAAGACACAATGTGGTTGCTCGGATCAATGGTGTTTGGAATCGATGAAACAATTAGCGAAGTACCCACCAATTCTCGAGGTCTTCAGAATCTCTCGGAAGTTGTCGAATTGTGCCATTACCAAAACCAAATTTCTTACATGAGCTTACGTTCACCACTCATGCGCTGATTTAATGTAGTTATGCAGCATTAGAAGGACTTGAGATGGAACACATCCCGTGTTATCACTAGGTAAGGTCGCAAGGGTTTATCGTACAACAATGAAGGTCGAGGAGAAAGATGTGTCTGTCATGGCTTAAGATGCTTTGTTCTCTCATGGAAAAACAGAGGAGAGAAACATGAGAAGACATGGCTCGATAAAGACATAAAACGACCAAGTGAAAACGTCAAAAAAGTCACGTAAAATTGAGAACACCTCGATGAAAGAAGTATTCTACACCGAACGCTGGTGAACACCTCTGAAACACACGAAACACAAAAAAAAATAATTCGATTAAAGGTTTTAATTAATGTTATACCACTCCGCAATATTTAATTTTATTATATTACTAATATTTACTTTGCGCTTTGCACCGATGAAATCAATTTTTTTAAAACTATTTATTTATATACCTAATTATTTAAACATTATTGAAATTGTTTTATTTTATTTTTTTATCATATCTACACAATAAAATAACAAATTAATATTAATATTAATAAATAAAAAAGTTTCATCTCTTTCATTTTTTATCCATTCTTTCTTTCTCTTTTTTTTTTCTCTTTTGTCATTTCTTTCTTTTTCTTCAATTGTGTGCTACCCGATTCTGCCTCGGTCGCCCTCGCCTTGCCTCCCCCGAGCACCTTGCCTCGCTTCCTGTAGCACCCCGCCTCGCCCCGTAGCACCCAACCTCGCCTCCCTCAACACCCCACGTCTCTCATCCCCACCCATCTCGCCTCCCCCAACACCCTATGCATCCTCTCCACATCCGCCTCGTCTCCCCCATCAACCCGTGCCTCCCCCAGCACCCAACACCTCGCCTCTCTCAGCACCCACACCTCGCCTCCCAACACCCCGTGCCTCGCCTCGCCTCCCCCACCCGCCTCGTCTCTTCCACCGTGTGGTCTTCTAGACGGATCACCGAAAAAGATAGGAGAAAAACATAAAAATGGTTTTAGATTTTGGAGGAATAGAGAGAAAGAATAAAAGTAAGCCGAAAACTAGACGGTCGAGATTATTAACATGCAAAAGTAAAAAATAATCGTTTCCTAAATAGTAAAAAATATTGATTCAATTGTTAATAAATGATCAATATATTAAAGAAAAAAATCTAAAAGCTAAAATTTGGACAATTGGCTTTCTTTTACTGTTGGCTTTCAACATATCTTTTAGTATATATATGATAAAGATATATAATCTAAATCTAAATGTTACCACAACGTCATATTTACCCTTACATGTATATTTCTTTATTTTTTATTAATTTACTAGAAAAATTATTTTATTAATAAAATATAATTGATTAGTTTTCTTCTTTTTTAAGTTAATATATTTATTTGTCATTTTCCTTAAGAAATAATACAAATTCTTTTATATACAAATATTTAGATCACTTAACAATAACAAATCGATAGATTTGAACAACCATTTTGCTAAGGCCTTCAACATCATATCACATTTATTAATGAAAAATTTTCTAAAATGCATCCCGCTATATCTAAAAAAGTTATATAAAATGTATTTATCCATTTATACAAATACTACAAATTTAATCACATTTGGAACAGTGATCTAACTGAATATAGATTGATATTCTTCAAATGTAACATTTTTGAAATATCTAATAACTAAAAAAAATGAAATAACTAACCAACACTTGCAAATATATGATCCGATCTAATAACTACAAACTATTTATTGAGATATAGTTTTTTTTTCGTTATCATATACTATCTATTGAGTTAAAGTTTTTCATATAATACATAATTTATAATTTAATCCAAATGACATAAGACAACATAACATTTTTTTGTTCAAATTTGATCCTAAAATCTACATATAGCAAAAAATTATAGTCTCAAATATTTAAATAAAGAGTAACTAAGTTTTAATATTATATTTTATATATATCTTATACTTTATCTCATAATCTATTAATCTATAGGTGATAAAGATAACGTAATACAAAACTCTATAACATTATGACTTCACCTTGACCAAAAAATTTTGCAACAACTTAGAACAATTTAAATTCGGTGAACTGACAAATGATTTCTGTTGATTTTAAAAATCACATAAAATAACACGTGTTTTTAAAGTAAAAAGGGCACAAATCAAAATCGATCAACAGCGTTCACTTTTGCGAGGAAGAAGCTTTGACTATTCTAAAGCTTACAGATCCGCTCTCAAGAGTGTTCCATTTTTGTTTTTCACATATACAAGAACGCTTCTTTGATAAAATAAAAATAAATCTCTTCGAAATTAGTTCCTTACAAAATCATCAATGGAACTTTCGTAGTTGGAAGCTGCAAATGCTTGTTCCCTTCGATGCTTCTTGATCATGCTCTTAGACCCTCTTGTCTCTTCTTCCTCGTTCTTCACCATCTCCCATGGCTATCGCCGTATCTCTCTCCTTCCTTTCTCCGACCAGACCCATGAACTTACCATTTTACCCTTCTACGAGACCGGACTTAGCTTGCTGTCTTTCCATAGACCGCCCAAATCGCCAATCTGCCCCCGCCGCGGCCTCCACCGGCGGTTCTGAACTCCGGGTCGTGATCGCGACGGGGGGAACCGCAGGGCACATATCTCCGGCGATGGCGATCGGTGACGAGTTGAAATCAGCAGACCCACCTCCTAGGATCCTCTTCGTAGGTTGCCCTAACAGCATGGAAAGCACGACGGTTCCCGCGGCCGGATTCGACTTCGCCGCCATCTCTGCTGGAAAATTAGCCCGACCCTTCTTCTGCCTCTCCAACCTCTTCTCCCTCCCACTCGACTTCCTCCGATCGGCGTGTGAGTCGCATTCGATCCTCCGCGATTTCAAACCCCAGATCGTTGTCGGAACCGGAGGGCACGTCTCCTTCCCCACATGCTTGGCCGCCGTGGTTTTGGGGATCAAGCTCGTGATCCAGGAGCAGAACTCGGTGCCCGGAATCTCGAACTGGGTCCTCTCGTTCTTTGCGGATAAGATCTTCACGGCCTTCAACGCCGCAGTCAACGGCTTCCCGAAGAGACTTGCGGCGAAGTGCATCCCCTGCGGCAATCCGATACGGCTGGCACTGCGGCGATACGTGTCGAAAGGGGCGGCGCGTGTGAATTACTTCGGACAGTGGGCAGGGGCTATGTCGGAGGCTAAGGTTGTGCTTGTGCTGAGTGGCTCATTGGGTGCGAATTCAGTCAACATTGCTCTGTTGAACTGTTACTCGGAGGTGTTGTCGGAACATGAGAACTGGTTCTTCATTTGGCAAACTGGAGTTGAAGCTTTTGACGAAATGGATAGCCTTGTCCGAAGCCATCCCCGTTTGTTTCTTGTTCCGTAAGTGTGAAACTCCGATGATGATCCGTCGCCCATCTTAGCTATTTGCTAGTTTTCTTGGTGTTGAAGTAACATTATAGCTGTTTGTCTCTCTTGTTTGGTGATGATGTGTTTGTTCTGGTGGCTGCTATGGGGAGGGGTTAGAGCATATTGTGTGAACAATGCATTTTAGATTTGATGCGTTTTTCTTAGCTGTTCTTGCCTGAAAATAACGCTCTCTTTCATTTCGATATTTACATGAACCCTATGCATAGTTTCCAATGTTCTTCGTTTATCTTGTCTAAAAGCTAAGCTCGTCATACATGACCATTCCACGGTCTCTTATGTTGTCTTATCCCTCATTAAGACATCATCACACTTTTTTATATATGGTAATTGTCCAAGCTTTTGGGGTTGAGTTACACGGTCTTTCTTTACTCTTTTTTATGCTTTCTTGTAATGGTGAAATGAAGTCTTTGAACTGTTTAGGTTTTTGAAATCTATCGATATGGCATATGCGGCTGCGGATTTGGTTGTCTCAAGAGCTGGTGCCATGACATGCTCGGAGATCTTGGCTTTAGGCAAACCTTCTATTCTGGTATATATGTTCGGCTGGGATTGTCTTCTTAAATCTCCAACTAGTTACTGCTCTTATTGTTCAGATTTTACTGTTCTACAAGATTTTACTGTTTCTCCGGATGAAGCTATGTCAAGCTTGAATTTTGTTCCTGTTGTTTGTCTATTGAATTGAAATGTCTCAATCTAATGTATCTTTGGTGATTAAATTGTACCTTTGGTGTCTGTAGATACCTTCACCAAATGCCGAAGAAGGGCATCAACTAAAAAATGCCTCGTTAATGGCGGACATCGTAGGCGCAAGGGTAATTACAGAGGAGGAGCTAGATTCAATCGCCCTTCGAACTGCCATGGAGGAGATTCTAGGTACTGCAAATCCAAATCTCCAATTTCCTCTCCGATACACTCTCGTAACTTCATGGATTGCACAATCAATCTATATCATCGTGCCCGAAATGCAAAAGAAACGAGAAATGCTGGATACAATGAGTTCTCGGGTCTCAGGATAAGCCATCAGAAGTCATAAACGGAGACTGAGAACATCTCCAATCACACTAACAAGAACCAAAACCTCAACAGAAGCACCTCAATGCCTTTGTTTCTCCTTTAGTTTGCGGTTTTATGCTTAACGACGAAATGTTAAAACTTCTTCAGGAGACGAGGAACGGATGGCGGAAATGAGCGAGAGGGCGCTGAAAGCTGCGAAACCGGATGCTGCATCTGTGATCGCTCAACACATTCTGTCACTCGTGAAATCATCGGAGTCCAAATATAAGTAAGCTCCCAACATGATGTAACAATGTACATGAGAATTCTTCCTCTTTCCCAAAATTTTATGAAGAGTGTTTTCCTTTTCCACGGCTAATGAATCTTTTGATATGTCTAAAGTAAGAAAGACTTCAAAATCTTTGAAGTCCATCACAATTTTCCTAAAAAATGTCATTTTTTTAAAAAAGTTATACACAAGTATATATATACACACACACGTGAATGTGGAGAGAAAGAAAGAAAAGATGTGATATATGTGTGAAGAGATGAACAAAAGGAACGAACATCTCCGTTATCAAAATGGATGTGTAGATGCTATTTATAGCGGACAGCAATTTGTTTTCATATATTATGATGGGGGATCAGTGAGCTTTATATGATATAAATATATTTTAATATTTATAGTTTAAGAACTCTATATAATATGACTCTATATATATAATATAATATAATATAAATATATTTGATAGGAGATTTATAATTCGTGAAATAACATATTCGAAATAACTTCACATGAAAAACAAATACATGGACATTTAATCTAATAATATGGATATGGTTGCTTATTAATGTATAGATCTAATATTAGTATATCAATGTATTCCTTTCCCCTTCGTTTTTATCTTAGTATTTTCTAGATTAATAAAGTTGTTTCCGGTCGATACATTATAAAATAAAAATAAAAAATCAAAATTTTAATATCAAAATTTTCGATCGAATACAATATAATAGATGTTCATTTAGCTTTAACACCAAATCCAAAATATCGATATTTTTCGACCTCGATACTTGGTCGAACGTCAATTATCTAGATAATCTCTAATCACTTAAGATTCACTAAAATCAACTCATATATATGTCATCAATTCTCATACGAAATTTTTATTGAGTTTAATCTTTATTTATAACGTCTCAATTTCCCCATTATGAATATCCTAAAAATTCTATTGTGATCATGCCTTGTTTTGAACATATGAACTTCTCCACAAAACAAAATTTTGATGGAGAAAGATCATCACCTTAATTTTCTCCGATGATTTGATGATTCAAATTGTTTTGCTAACAATTATACGAATCGAATTTTCCTCAATATAGATTCGATCAAATAATCAATATCTATTATATAAATATTCAAATTGGTGGAATAATGACAATGATAATTTTAGAGTTCTATTTTAATAAAACTAAATTTTGGGTTTTTAATTGACTTATATACTAACAATAATAATTCATATAAATTGGGCTTCGTGGGCTTGACAATTCTCCCCGACTACAATGGAACTCCTCCTCTAAAATGTTATCAATTCTGAGAGTATCGATTACACGAATACCTAACAAACCATATTATTATTTTCAAATAACTCTTGATACTCATGCATCATCTTCTTCTCTGATTCATGTCGCTCATTCTACGCCATGATGTTCCCACATAAACTTTATCATTGGAATCTGCTTACGCCTCAACTATTTCACTTGGTGATCTACGATACACATCGAACATTTTTATACAATAAGTTCTTTTTAAAAATTCTGGTGGCTCTATCAGTTTCCAGTACGTATAAAACTTACGTAACAATGATACCTGAGACGCATCATGTATTCCCTCTAAAGGGGAAGGAAACTCAACCCGATAAGCAACCATTACAATTCGCTCAATCACTTTAAATAGCCCTGTGAATCGTGGTGATAGATTTTTAGGGTATATGCAAAAAAGTTATCTGTTAATCCAGTTTAAACAGTCCTGTCTCTTTAATAATCTTTGTTCTAATGATAAATCTCTCCTCCACCTCGGTCCAACATAAGGGTGTACGATATGGTCACCCGTATAATGCTTGGTACGGAAGCATCCCAATGCTAGAGTGATAGTTGTTTCTGTATTAAACTCAAAAAATGAAAAATGATTCTCCTAATTACCAGGCCACTCTAACACACATGCTCGCAATAGGTCCTCAAACTTCTTTATCGTTATCTCAGATTGTCCGTATGTCTATAGATGATACACGATGCTCATGTGTAGTTTGGTCCCTAACTATTTTTGAAAGTTCTGTCAAAGATGTTAGGTGATCTCCCATTTTGATCTAAAATAATGCTTGACGGAACCCTATTCAACTTCACAATATGTGCAATAGATCATTGCTAGTTTATTCACATCAAAAGTTTTTTTATTGAAATCAAATGTACAGATTTAGTGAGCTTATTTGGTAACGAACTTGACCCCACCGACAATCCATTACAGCTCGATATCTTGACAACAATCCATTCCGAGTATTTCAACATAGCAATCCATTAGAATGATAATAAGCTCTGCAACTAGCTCATCTTCCCTTATCACCATAGGCACATCTTTGAGAATTCCTTGTGGTTCTAAAATATGACCTCCTGGAGTATGCACTCGAATAATACCCCTTGGGTCCTTAGGATCAACTAATTTACTAGCCATCGACGAACTCAAAAAACTATGTCTCACACCGATGTTAAATAGCACATCAGTATGTAGATTTTCCATGGTTACCAATCCTACACAATGCGAATGATTGAAAGATCTTAATTTCTCAATTCCCTCATGAAACTTAGCCCCACATAGATATTTTATTTCATCTTGGTAACCTTCCATTTGTTTACTCATGGTTGGACAACTTTACGCTTTGACGCATGCTCTTCAAGCTTTCTAGCTCTAATTTGCGGCATTGGTCCCACTAGTGGTGGTGGGGATGGTGGCCTAGGAAAATCCCTCTGAAAATACTCCATACTGACGCAACAAAAAAATTCATATGATTGTTCTCACCTTATAGCTCCTCCCACTTACTGGGACATTCATGAATTTAGTGTTCAAAACTACCACATTGAAAGCATTCTACTCTCCTATCAAATCTTTAGCATGCCTCAACATGTTTGTGTCCACAACAATGACATGTGTCCCTGAAGTTGTTACGATATAGTGATGCATTCCAAGTTAAACTAAATTAACATAAACTACCTGCAAGTGCACGACACATGTGTAGTACTCTAGGAGTCGATCCCACAGGGACTACGCAACACAACCTAAACCCAAACTACGAATCAAACTTGCAAACAACAAATATTAGTTTTAAGAATGAAATAACTAAAAATAATAATCTAACGAGTTCTTGACAGTAAGACAAACGTTCTAGGATTACGGTTTCACCACAAGACTACCGAAACCAACAATCAACCTATCTAATCATGCATTCCCAATCAAGTTATCTAAGACGGACGATCCTAATATGATATCTACCCTTTCTCAAGACATAGACACGTGATCTAGTCAAGTTATCCTCTAATTTTGTGGCTGACACCTTAAACTAAACCCATAAGTTCTATGATTCATCCGTTTAACCCTCAACCGCTACTACCCTACTTTCGTGGCCTAGCCTCGGTTGTTCTAAGCCTGATTATCCGGAATTAAAATTCTCCTTTCGGTACTTCTCCTAAGTTCCTAAAACATGCATCTACTTGGCCTTCGTAAACACAAGTCAATCAAGCATCAGACAAAGAATAGATAAACGAAAACGGGAAATTGCACTCAAAGATAAATCAAAGTGGTTCCGGAATAGCCATGGGCTAATCCCTTCTCCTAGAACAAAACGACTACTCGTTCATGCGTTCGAAAGAAAACAACCTAATCAAAATAGATAGTTTAAATAACATAAAAACCAAACAATACCGAAGTTCTGAATTGATCTCCAATGCTCCTTGAATGTCTCATCCGCAAGAACTCACAAACAGCTCTCTCTACTCTCTCTGCAATTCTCTCTCTAATTCTAATGTGCAATCTCTCTCAAACTGAAATGAATTCGACCCTTAGCTCTCTTCCTTGTCTTTCCTCTTTTCTTTCTTTCATTTTCTCCCATTTTTGCTCTTTGGTCGTTCACTTCCTTTCCTCTTCTTTCCTCTTTGTTGCAACATGTTGTTTTATGAGTTTTCCGTTCTTATTTGCATTAGTTTACATTCTTAAATAAGTGGAAATGTTTCCTTTCTATTTTCTAGCCATATAGCTCTCATTCCCCTTCTCTAACCATGTTTCCTTTTTTGTAGGCAACTAACCATTTCCTTTTCTTGTTTCTCACAAGTTTCCTTTTTTTTTGTTTGTAGGTGGCGGACGCGACCCGCGCGGCCCGGAGTGTGTGCCCCACAAGGGCTCCCTTGTTGAAGCTGGATCCACACGTGGTGAGGAATGCCCCGTGCCTTGCTGCATCTACTAGAAGTTAGGCTCCGTGCAGGCTGAGGGTGAGTGGTGGTCCGTGCATGTTGATCTTCACCCGACGCGTGCTGGATTTGCTGGAGGTCATGCCCCTTGCGGGCTAGGTGAATGCCCCGCGTGGGCTGTGCTCATCCTCGCCAATTCGCGTCCCGTTCGTTCCGTTATGATCTTCGATGCTAATACTTTGTCACATGTACGTTCTTTAGCTTCGAAATGAACCAAATACACATTAAAACTTGTAAGAACACGAAAACATGAAAACAAGTAAAACTGATACGAAATCACACGTAGACATCGCATCTATCATCATAAACATCTCTAAAATCATGCGAAAAAATGTATAAAAACGAGACGATCATAGAGCGAGTTTTAACTATTTTCCTCTAATCCGATCTCCTTTGAATCTATTGGATGTCCTGTTTCCCCTTGGCATCTGAAGACTTCAAGATGCCCTCCTTGATGAGTCTCTTTTCTACCAACTGAGCATTGTGAACTAGCTCAAACAATGATCCATGTCTCTATTTTCCAGATGTAGTCCTTGCAAAAATATATTGACCTTAAGAATTTCCAAGTTACTGATTTGACCCTAAACCGCGATAACTCCAAATAACTCTCGTAATACTGAACAATGGTACAGTCACCTTTTGTCAGGTTTAGAAATGACAACTCTATCTATTCATGTGCAACGTGCTATACATACTTCAACTCAAAAGTTGTTTGAACTTGGTAAAAAAAAATACTCTGGATGTTCCCTCTGGATCTCATCCCACCAGAAAACTCATTCGCTTCTAGATAGTGAAGTGCAATATCCATCTTAAAATTCAATGGACATCTTAATGATTGAAAGTTTCGCTCCAATCGAAATATCTACTCCTCCGCATTCATGGAATGTATCACACCTCCACGAAACGTCTAGGTATCCCATTTAACCATGTGATTCATGAAATATAAATACTCTAACGTCTCCTTATGCCTCTGATTAAATATTAGGGAGGTGGTGGTGGTGGTGGCACTGATACTTACGGTGGTGCATACGTTGTGCTTGGGGCGGTGGTGGTGCCTACAGCGGTACCTATGGCAGTCCTTCTACTAAACACTCTCTCAATACTTCTCTAATGGCATCTCTATCTATCTTGCTATGTAACCTTTGTCGCGATCATTGGTACTGCATA
The DNA here is from genome assembly GCA_036759665.1 of Gynandropsis gynandra. NCBI lineage: Eukaryota > Viridiplantae > Streptophyta > Magnoliopsida > Brassicales > Cleomaceae > Gynandropsis > Gynandropsis gynandra. The sequence goes on from CM071869.1 coordinate 33,113,225, forward strand.
CGGCTAATGGAAGGAGAGCCTTCGCGCATTCTGCAACCAAGAGCTCTAGCAACCACCCTCTCGATAACGTCTGTTTCATACAATTAATCACCATTAGCTTTTTGTAGCTCGAAACCCTACTAAATGATCCAAGACATACGTGTTACAGTTTCATGGCTTCATTAAAATATTTCGCGATTTTAAAATCCCATGAAAATTGTTAAATGCAATAACAACAACAAGTCCTTGATACCAATTTGTAACACTCCCATCTTAGAATAACATCGATACTAGGAGTATCCACAATCACCTCCAAGAGGTGACCACTTGTATCATCGCTCAAACACATTTGTAAAACAAAATAAATACTTTTATTTGAAATAAAAGTGATCCAAACCATATAGTAAAATAAAATACATAAAACCATAATCACGATAGTGGATATATATGAAATAAAAAATAAAGCTTATTAAGATCTCTTGCATGCCTCTCTCATCATTTTGTTGTGAGCTCTGATGTTGCTGCTCCATCAGTATAATACAATACCCTATCGCTCGAAAGGTTACCACAACCCCAACACGGTATGACGCTGGCAAATCCATTTATCTAACTAACTATAGTGCTTCGTCGCTCGAAAGGTTACACAAAACCCTAGCACGGTGTTGGCCTCTGATCCAAGTGTCGCAATATTGAGATCATCAACCTGATATTCTTCATGTAAAAATTCTTGTCTACATGCTCACACACCCCTTCTTTCGAAGGTTTGAATGTAAAATCACTCAATCGAGTACGCTGCACAAGATGTTCATGTAGTTCTAGCACCGACCCCAAAATATCGACTTTTTTTATCCCAACACTTGGTCAAACGTCAATTATCTAGGTCATATAATCACTTAAAGTTCACCACAAACCAGCTTATATACATGCCATCAGTCCTCATATGACAAATGGGGAGAAGAGAGCACATGGATGCTAAGCAGATCATGAAATATCTTAAGAAGATGTTTGGAGAACAAAGTCACACGGTAAGGTCTAAGTTGTTGGGGACTTTGTTCAAGTTCGCTCTGAGTGGGGGCTCTCCTATGGGACCCTATGTTCTAAATATGATAAGTCTGATAGAACAGCTTGAGAAGCTAGGGTGCACCTTCTGCAAAGAGATACAACAGGAGATGATCCTACATTCACTTCCGTACTCCTTCTCCATGTTCGTTGTTAATTACAACATGAACAAACTTGATGTCGAGCTGCATGAGATGCACAACATGTTCACTGAGTATGAGAAGTAGATGTCCATCGGGAAGAAGGAATCATGATCTATTCTGATGGTTGGGCAATCCTCTTAGCATAAGAGGAAGGGCAAGAAAAGGCCCAGGACCAGGCAGTGCACGCCCAAGGCTGGTATGGCCAAGGCAAAGGGCGGCGCTGGTAAGACCGACCAATCAGATGCTGAGTGCTTCTTCTGCAAGAAGAATGGGCATTGGAAGAAGAACTGCAAGGAATATCTTCAGTCTCTTAAGGGCAAGAAACGAGGTAAGACTTCTATGGAAAGTGTTTTCATGATTTCCTTGACTACTATTGATTCGTCTAAATGGGTATTGGATACCGGTAGCAGTTTTAACATCTGCAACATGTTGCAGGAGTTGAGGATCAGTAGGAGATTCAAGAAGGGAGATTTTAGTTTCAAGGTTGGAAATGGTGCAAGTGTTGTTGCTCTAGCCGTAGGATCGATTTCTCTTATTATGCCTATGGGCAAGACTTTTTTGTTAGATAATTATTATTATGCTTCGAATTTTGTTTCGAACATTATTTTTATTTCTATATTTGATAGACGTGGATTTCGAATAGTTTTCAATAATAACATTTGCTCTATTTATCATGGTGATGATTTACGTGTGAATGGTTATCTACAACAAGGTATTTACGTCTTACTTAATGTTAATGTTGAATTATTCAACATGCATGTTTCGGGCCAAAAGAGAAAGCTAGATGATCGTCAAAATCAGACGTATCTTTAGCATTGTAGACTTGGTCACATCGGTGAGAAGAGAATCAATAGGTTGCATAAGGATGGTTTTCTAGGCCATTTTGATTTTGAATCTTATGCAACTTGTGAGTCCTGTCTCACTGGTAAGATGACTAAATGTTCGTTTAGTGGAACCGGAGAGAGCTACAGAACTTCTGGGATTGATACATACTGATATATGTGGACCTATGAGGGTTCAAGCCAAGGTGGATATTCGTATTTCATCACATTCATTGATGATAGGTCAAGATATGGATCTGTATTCTTGATGAAACAGAAATCCGAATCTTTTGAAATGTTCAAGAGATTCCGTAGTGAAGTGGAGAAACAAACCGGAAAGAGTATCAAGGTGTTGAGATCAGACCGGGGTGGTGAATATCTAAGTCGTGAGTTGTCGATTATTTAAGGCAAAATGGGATTTTATCTCAGTGGACTTCTCCTGGAACACCGCAGCATAATGGTGTGTCCGAAAGGAGAAATCGAACTTTATTGGATATGGTCCGATCCATGAGGGGGTTCACAGATCTTCCAATCAACTTGTGGGGTTATGCTTTAGAAGAAGTTGCATATATCTTAAACAAAGTTCCCACTAAAGCAGTCTCTAAGACTCCATATGAGATATGGAAGGTACGGAAACTTAATCTGAAACATATCAAGGTTTGGGGTTGTCCATCTTTTGTTAAGAGACTTCAGCCAGAAAAGCTAGATGCTAGGTCTGATAGGTATAGATTCGTTGGTTATCCCAAGGAAACTATGGGATATTATTTCTACCACTCATCTGAGCACAAAGTGTTTGTGGCCAGAACTGCAACCTTTCTTGAAAGAGAGTTCCTTAAGGAAGGAATCAACGCAAGCTCAGAGACATGAGATGTCAAATGAGCAGTCTTGGTTGGGTGATATGTTGTTAGGCTCCAGGGTTTCATCTTCAAATATTGAAGTGACAGTGCCAGTTCAGGAACTAGTTCAAGAGCCAGTTCAAGAACAAGTCCAACAAGATATTCCACTGCAGGTTGGAACTGCTACACAGGCTTCCTTGAGAAGGTCAACATGTTCTCATCGTGCACCTGAAAGACTTAATATGTTGGTGCACGAGGACATGATCGGTCATAGAGATGATGACCCGTTGACTTTCCAAGAAGCTATACAAGGTCTAGATTCTAAGAAATGGTGGAAAGCCATGGAGTCCGAGATGGAATCTATGAAGATCAACGAAGTATGGAGTTTAGTTGATCCTTCAGAGACTTCCAAACCAACTGGTTGTAAATGGGTTTACAAGAGGAAGATTGGAGCAAATTGGTAGGTAGAGACCTATAAAGCTCGTCAAGTGGCCAAGGGGTATAATCAACGAGAAGGGCTTGACTATGAAGAAACGTTCTCCCATGTGGTAATGCTCAAATCTATTCGGATTCTACTTGCGATAGCGGCATTCTATGACTATAAGATTTGGCAAATGGACGTGAAAACAACTTTCCTTAACGAGAGCTCTAGGAAGAGGTCTTCATGGCTCAACCTGAGGGTTTCACATTGCTGACTCAAAGTCATATGGTATGCAAGCTTCAAAGGTCCATTTATGGACTCAAGCAAGCTTCTCTTAGCTGGAACATTCGCTTTAACAAGGCAGTTGAAGAGTTCAACTTTGTTAGATGCGATGAAGAACCTTGCTTGTACAAGAAGTTTAGTGGGAACGCGGTTGTTTTCCTCGTACCTTATGTGGATGACATATTGCTCATAGGGAATGATATTCCTGCATTGCAAGAGATAAAGTCGTGGTTTTCTGATCAGTTCTCCGTGAAGGATTAAAGAGAAGCGACCTATATTCTAGGAATAAAGATTTATATGGATAGATCGAAGAGGTTGCTTGGATTGTCACAATCCCACTACATTGACAGTATCATGAGACGATACAACATGAAAAATTTTAAGAAAGACTATCTACCGATAGGCACTGGAATTTCTCTTTCTAGGGAGGATTGTCCTAAGACCCGAGAAGAAAGATAGTGCATGAGTCGGCTTCCCTATGCTAGCGCAGTGGGAGCCATCATGTACACCATGACATGTACTAGGTCTGATGTAGTCTACGCGCTAAGTGTAGTGAGTAGATACCAGGAAGATCTTGGTGAGGAACATTGGAAGGTTGTTAAGAACATCCTTAAGTAGTTGAGAAGGACTAAGGACGAGTTCCTCATTTATGGTAGTTCTAACTTGGAATTAAAAGGAACTGATGCGAGTTTCTCGATAGACAAGGATGATAGCCAATTCATTTCAGGCTATTTGTTTTGTCTGAATGGAGGAGCAGTAAGTTGGAAAAGTTCCAAGCAGGCTACTATAGCCAATTCGGTGATTGAAGCAAAATACATAGCGGCTTGTGAAGCAGATAAAGAAGCGGTTTGGATGAGAAAGTTCATAAATGAACTTGGTGTGGTGCCTTCGATAAAGGAAGCGGTTCCTTTATTGTGTGATAACACCGGGGCTATTGCCCAAGCAAAGGAACCAAGGTCTCATAAAAAATCGAAACATGTTCTGCGGAAGTATCACTTGATACGATAGATCATTGTGCGTGGGGATGTACAAATACAAAAGTTGGATGGAAAGGAAAACGCAGCAAATCTGCTCACGAAGGCGCTTGGGTCAAAAGAGTTTGACAAACACAAGGTGAGGATCGGATTGAGAGACATGACGAGCTGAGATTAGTTTATAGACTAGTAGCGAGTTATGTAATTTTGGACATCATTTTTTATTTATTAATATATGGCATTATTTTTCTCATTTGATGAATTTCATAGGTGTATGATAGAGTCCGAGATTAAATCCAAAAAACTTGATATTATGATAGAGATCATAATAAAAAGAATCAAGTTTTTTGTATGATTTAATCTGGAACGTTATTGTTCGTACGATCACTATTCGGACCATAATGATCCGGTAAGAACAACATATATGTGATAGATTTCTATATTGATAGAAATTAGTGGATCTCTTTTACTAAATCACATATGTGGGTGATACACATAATGATGCGATCACTGAACAGACCTAAATGGAGAAATGCTTAATGGTAAAATTACCAATGATCTGTCAATAAGATTTCTTTAGAAAGTTAGATTGTTAGTTCTTTCCTAGGTATTGGGAATAATTAGATGTTTGCGTAGTTGGTGACTGATCAAGATGGGATCCGTCAACTCTTGGTAAGATTTTAAGCTCTATGTTGTCAGTAATCAAAATGACTGTACGAATCTCTGGCCAGAGTACACTGAATGAATGAAGAAAGGTGTTTCTTAGGTTCATTCACCGGTCAGTTATGATTGACATGAATCATAGTTGATGATCTGTAGGCTGACAGTTATGACCATGCCTAGGATGCATCCGGAGCTGTAAAGATAGAAGGAAATACTAACGTCAACTTTACCCTGGTTCGTTTTGAGTAAGGATGTTATTCAAATGAGTAAGGATGTTGTTTCACATTATCCGGTCGTCGAGGAGTGTTGCTAGACGCCAACCTCGATTAGTTAATTAGTGGAGACTAATTGGCTACCGGTTTAGTGATGAACCTACGAGGTCACACGCTTACGAGTGTCTTGGTATCTACTTGTGATTGTTAGACAATCAGTGTGGAACACAGTTATATTCATCCGCTAGCACCGAAAAATAAAGTTGTATTTGGTTCTCTTTTGGGGTTTGTACATTAGATGCACGAACAAGTATGTGTATGGAGATACATGTACTTCAACTATTTGAGATATTACATAAAGGCAAGTGTGAGATTGAAATTTATATGCCTATTGTGTAATATTAAATAGTTGAGGGTCAAAATTAATTAATGAAAAATTATGTAATTTATATACGGAGAAAAAACAGGTTTTCATATACGAAACTTTCTGATCCGGATTGAAACTCTAGCCACCAGAGAAAAACGAAGAATAAAAAATATCATTTTTCGTTCCCGACCAGATCCACGCCAACCATTGACTGCAGATCCCGATTTCGGCGTGGATAGACGTAGATGACTTGTGCGTTTAAGTCCCACATCCTGTTGCTGTCGGATTCACCAATAACAGATAACGTCGGAATCGTTCCTCATTGTTTTTCATCGAAACCATTTGAACCTAATCCCCAATATGACTAGATCAATAAATGGATTGTTAAAACACGCTTCTGCACCCGAATTGCAACCCAACAAAAAGAGCATCACCTTAATTTTCCCTGATAACTTGATGATTCATGTTATTTTTGCTAACAATTGCACGAATCAATTATCCCTTAGTATATATTCGTTCGAATAATTAGTCTCCATCATATAATCTTCAAAATGGCGGAATAATAACAAGGAGAATTCTAGAGTTATATACCCAAATCCAATTAGAATTCATCCACAATGAGAACACAATGAAAATTTGACGAATTTTCCTTCTCTCCTTTTTTTTTCTTTGTTTTTTCTTCTCCTCTTTGCCTTGTGCAACTGGCGGCTCTTAATGTGTTTTAATAAAACCAAAATTTAGGTTTTTAATTGCTATATATTATTAAATAATAATTCATATAAATTGAACTTCATGGGCATGACAAGAGGTACTTTTGTTCTTGAAATATTTTTAGATTTTTAGGCGTAAGCCAATATTTGATATGATATCACATTTTATTTGTCCAATTTAAATAATTGATATAGAACCTATGGTTATGATATTCATACTTTAGAATCTAGATTGAAAATGATAGATAATGTTATGGTACATCGACTATAATATTAATTTAGGCTCTTATATATTAAATTGGACAATATTTGTTATTAGTGGGAAGGGTAAGGCTTCTTTGGGTGACTGGCTTGCACCATGTGAGTCTTAGGATAGCTGCTGAAACATGGGTAATTTATGAGGTATGCAACTAATTTTTCTCTTGGTGAGACCTTCTCAACAAAAAAACAAAAGCATCCTCTGATACAGGTGGAAAAAATATTTTAACCAAGAGATGAAGTATATTTTGAAGATCTTGAATGGAAAAAATCGTGGAACCTATAATAAGAGTATATATATAACTACTGGTGGATCTGCCTGTGACCATTAGAGAAACATGTACAGTTGACAAAATTTTCAATAGGGTAAGAAATTCCTGATGAAGAGAGTGGCGTAGAAGAACGAGGTGATGGACTCAATACGTGTACGGTATATGTAACATGATCGCGAAGATGAGTAGAAGGTATTTTTGGACGCATGCCAAGACCCAACTGGTCCAACTGCCGGAGAGAGCAGAGCAAAAGAACCTCCATTGTCTAGAGTAGAGAGAACAGGGGCGAAAACAGGGGAAATCGAGACAGGTTCTTCGGCCAAGGGTGTAGCTGTAGATGTAGGCGCCATTGTCGGAGTAGCCGAAGATACATGAGAAAATTCATCAGAACATAGCAGAGTTAGTGAAGGCGGAAGCGACGAGGAAGAAGAGACGTCGACAACTGTGGTGTGAGGAAAGTCATCTTCACAGAAAACGACGTCACGAGAGATAAATACTTTCTTCGATTCCAAATCATATAATTTCCAACCTTTCTTGCCGGACGGATAACCTATGAAGATGCTCTTGCGACTCCGACTAGCAAATTTATCTCCCTAATTGTGTTGATTATGGGCATAGCTTGTACAACCAAATACACGAATGTGACCCAAAGTAGGAGCACGGCCGTATATAAGTTCGAAAGGCGTCTTGCCGTGGAGCACTTAAGAAGGGGTGCGGTTGATGAGATAACCGGCCGTTAAGATGCATTCTCCCCAGAATTCCAGCGGCAAGTGAGCTTGAAACCGCAACGCACGAACAACATTAAGGATATACCAGTGTTTCCTCTCGATCCGACCATTCTGCTGTGGATTTCCAGCACACGAAGTTTTGTGGATGATCCCAAGAGTCTGAAAATGATCATAAGACACATGAATTCAATTCCATTATCACTTCGCACCGTTTTAACAGTTGTAGCAAATTGACGTTCAACTAAGGCGAGAAAATTGCGAAGCTTGGTTGATGCATCAGATTTGTTGCGAAGCAAATAAATCCATAATCCCCGGGAATAATCATCGACTATAGTTAAGAAGTACTTGGAACCATTAGTACTAGGAAACCGATAGAGGCCCCAAACATCGCAATGGATAAATTGAAAAAGCTCCGTACTCTTATTATTACTCAGAGGAAAAGAAGAACGTGTTTGTTTGGAATGCAAACAAATGTCACATTGTTGAAAACTACAACTAGTAGAACAAAAACCCGGGAAAAGCTTGAGAACCGTGGCTGAGGGATGACCAAAATGGCGATGCCAAAGATCAACCGAAGTAGAATCCATGGTTGTCGTTGCTGCAGTCGATACCGTACCACGTAAACAATAGAGTCCACCTCGTCTTTCACCCGCCCTAATCTGCTTCATCTTGATAGGGTCCTGAACAATACAAAGATCCTTAGTAAACTCAACAACACATCTCAAATCATCACTGAGTTGTGAGAGAGAGATAAGGTTGCAAAAAAGGCCGTTGACATAAAGAACAACAAAGAGTCGAAGAGACGATGTGAGAGAGATGTCGCATTTCTTTGTTGCAAAAACAATAACACCATTTGGTAGTCCAACGGAAATTGGCGGAATATCACAAATATTGGTAAGAGACTGCAGAGAACCTGTCATATGAGCAGATGCACCGGATTCAAATAACCATTGGAGAGTGCAATTCTTACCATCAATCTCAGCAGCAACAGACGCCTTCTGCTGGCCGAGAAGACTGAAAAGCAATTAGACTTGCTCAACCGTCAAGCCAGAAACAACAGAAGAAGATCTGGGCAATGGAGAGACAGGATCGTTCACAACAGCATGATTTACGACAAGTGTAGAAGAACTGCGACCTCATCCACGACCACCAGCAGCGCCTCGACCACGTCCATGACCGCCCAACGCACTTGAAGTACGTGATTTATCGGGCCACCAATCAGGAAATCCGTGGATCTCAAAGCAACTAGCTTGATCATGTCCACATTTACCACAATGAGTGCAATGAAATTTCTTGCGATCGGGGTCAGAACGAGTAGGAGCGAGAGTAGTTTGAACTGAAAAACTCACAACTTCAGTGGGATCTGAATCCGGGGAGGCGAGCTTCAAACTTTCGTCTTGAGTGATAACATTGAAAGCTTGCTTCACAGAAGGAAGAGGATCCCGTGAAAAAAGTTGAGAACGAACCGTACCGTAGATGGTATCATCGAGGCCGAGGAGAAATTGATGAAGTTTCAAGTGCTCTCGACGAGATTCCAGTTTAGCGCGAATGCACCGAAGGTGGCATTCACCGCAGTCGCATATAGGGGTGGAATCATAGGTAGCAAGATCATCCCACAGTCTTTTCAGCTTGGCATAGTAATCTGAGACAGACATTCCACGTTGTTTCAACGAGGATAGCTCGAGCAAAAGTCTCTATTCCCGCGGCCCATTAGAAACAGAGTAATGTTCTCGTATATCGTCCCATAAGTCTTTGGCAATCTCAAATTGGCCAATTTGAGATCGAATAGAAGAATCTATGGAATATCGGATCCGTGAGGTAATTAGGGAGTTGTTTGTCCACCAATCCTCTAGGTCCGGGGAATCATCGTCGGGTTTCGGTATTGTTCCGTCGATGAAACCAAATTTCTTTCGGGAACGCAGGGCCATACGCATGTCCTTTGCCCATTCAGCATAATTACTTTCGCCTCTGAAGATTGTTCGTGTAAAAATCAATCCCGGATGTTCTCTAGGAGTAAGATAGTACGGTGAAATTGTACGACGGGAAACCGCAACATCATTGCCGGCGGGTGTGGTAGATGCCGGATTGGTCATGACGGTGCGAGAACGATTGAACTGATGTGTTGAGAACGAAAGAAAAAAACGATGCTCTGTTTTGTTTGTAAGAAACAGAGGATTTGAAGAGAAGAAAGAACAAAGCCAAAAATCGGAAATCAAACGTAGAGGGATCGATTAAAGCTCTAATACCATGACATAAGAGTGCCTTGATGCGGCTGTAATCTCTTGATCTCTTAATCACAACAGTACAAAAATATATATAGGAGTAATTAACCCTAGGTACAAGAATCCTAATAAGGGAAGAATTCTACAATATATAAACCTTCCTAAACCTTCCTTCTACAATATGTAAACATCCCTTTTCGTATGTGGTATTAGAGTCTTTTCATAAGGATTTGGAAAAATTCTCATGCGATGTGTGGGTGATAATTTTGTTTTGTATAACTCTTTAAGAATATTAGATTGAAGAATATTTATCATATATAAATTTATTTCATAGTGTGTTCTAATATAATGCTTACTTTTCAATATAAATTTGAATTTAGGATTTAAGATAACAATTATTTATTTAAGGTGATTTATCATACATAAATTGTTGTAATGTATTCATAAATATAAAATACTTACATTCCATCATTTTTAATATGTTTATGCGTGAAATGTATAAATATGATATGAAGAGTATATTTAAAAAAATATTAATATTCTATCATAACAAATATCAAGATAATATTTGCTCACATTTTTTTATCTAAACATATTTTTTGGAGAATCATAAACATCGTTCATCAATCAAATAAATATATTTAAAAGTAAATAACTGAAAAATAAATCAAATTTTATTTAAAAATTAAAATAAATTAGACATAAAATATAAATTTTCATGTGATATTTGAATTTTCTCCTAAATATGTCAGATTCAATTAATCTCTTATGTTATTTATTGGGAATAAGAAGCCAACATCACTAAATAGCACAATGGAAGTATATCGTTTAAACTTAATGTGAATGTTATTGATGTGGTTAAGTATACTAAATTTATTCCCATTAAAACATATATAACTTTTTGTATAAAATAAATCATATACCGAATAAAATAATATGTTCAAGGACACAATCTTGATTTGTGTAACATGTTCTTTTCTCTCGGAAATTACTATTTACATTTTTATCTCCTTAAAAATAAAAAAAAGAAAAAATAATAATGAAAGAAAAAAAAAAGGGCCTTCTTAACCATTTTCATACATTTATCTTCAAATAGAATTCAATCACCAACTACAGCACAAAGCTAGACCAACATTATAAAATTTAACTTCGATGAGTCAGATTTTCTCAGCGTTTATAATCCCCCTTTACCCCAATTCTTATGAAACTATTACAAAAATGAAGTGTGTATTCTCACAGATACTGCATTATTCATTCTTCTAAATTATTAAGTAATGAGTTAGGAATTTCAATTTTACTTCGGGTGAAAGTTTTGAATAAGGTATTGATAGTTGTTTCTTTCCTTGGTGTCTTCATTTTTTGTTTGATTATTGAAAACATGATGATTGTTCTATGTTTGAGTTAAGTCTATTTGTAGTCTGAGTTTTCTTTGTTAATGTTTGTAGATATCGCAAGAAGAACCATGAACGAACGGTCAATATTAAAATAATTTAAAATTATATATATGTATATATATATCTAATTTGGTTTCATGTTTGAAGACTATATATTATGTACTTGACAGCTAAATAAATTACACCAAAAAAGAGTTTTTGAATCCATAATTTGTAATTTTATAGGTTGTAATCAAACAACAGTTAAATTGTAATATCAAAATATATAAAAGTTTAATCAATAAAGAACACTAATTTGATTGCATATTTAAAAAGACTGATTAAGAACAAAAAATTAATTAATTTATTAAATATATATAATTATACATAAAATTAAAATAAAACTTTATATTTGTTAGTAATAAATTTAATCATTAAATTAAAAGGGGTAACTTCAAAAATACCTTCGTAGGGCTAAAACACTTCAAAAATACCCTTCCCGAAAAAGAAAATATTTCTAACTTCAAAAGTACCCGTATAAATGTTGATATTCCCAAAATACCCCCTGCGACTTTACGACCCAGTTTGACCCAGCGACCCAGTTTGACCCTGCGACCCTTGTCCCTCTGCGACCCTTGTTCCTCTGTGACCCTTGTTCATCTGCGACCCTTGGACCCCTGCGACCCTTGTCCCTCTTCGACCCTTGTTCCTCTGCGACCCTTGGACCCCTGCGACTCTTGTTCCTCTGCGACTCTTGGACCCCTGCGACCCTTGTCCTTCTGCAACCCTTAGACCCCTACGATACTAATTTATTATTTACAAATTATTTGCACATAATATGAATAAAATTTGAAAATACAGCTCAAATCAAAATATGTTGGACCCGTGTGACCCCTCCGACCATTGCGACCCTTTTGACCATTGCGACCCTTCCGACCATTGCGACCCTTCCGACTA
>CM071869.1:33132367-33144740 GCA_036759665.1 Gynandropsis gynandra
CCACGCCCCTCAAACGACCATTGTGACCTAACCGACTCACTGACACTCACCCGTTTCAAATCAATAAACTGAGTCTAAGATGGTCATGAAACTACTGCGACCCTTGCTACTCAACCGACTCACGGAGTCGAAGATGTTCATGCAACTCCTGCGACCCTTGCGACCTAACCGACTCACTGACACTGACACCCATTTCAAATCAATAAACCATTTTGTGACTCGAAAGCTTGCAAAACCCTAGAAATCGAACTACTTACACTTATTGACGCCATTGAAGATTGACTCGTGCTCTCTTCGTGCTCTCTTCGCCAGTTTCCTTCTCGCCAACTTCAAATCGTTCGCCAACTTCAAATCGTTCCCTCTCAAGTTCGAAATCACTTATTTCTTTCTTGCTATCAACTTTTAAACAGGTTTCACGGCGAAAAACTGTTCGGCTTTCTCGTTTTCGGCAGTTTTTCACGTCGAAAAACTGCCGAACTTCCATTTTTCCACGTTCGAACGTTAAGGGCAAATTTGTCTTTTCCTCAGTTTTTATTTTTCGAATTTAATAATTATTTTGGGGAAGGGTATTTTTTAAATGATTTAGCCCTTTGAAGGTATTTCTGATATTCCGCCAATTAAAAGGCTTATGCAATTATCATAAATATAATAATACAAAATAATATACCAAAATAATATAGTTTTTCGTGTATATGACAAAACATATATATATATATATATATATATATTGAAAAATATAAACATGCTACATGTATAATATTGAAACGTGAGGAATACATGGTAATAGCGTTGAAGTAAAATAATATAAACTTATGTAAGATAACTCTGAAACAATTTCAACAGATCAATTTCATGCGTGGATTTGTTTTTATTTACACACGTTTTTACATTCACCTTAAAATGATATAATTATCTTTTTAATAAACATAATAATAAAATATAATACCAGTGTAACCTAAACCTAATTACTCTTTCGACCATGCATCATCTCTTTTCTTCTTCCTCTTTTTTCTCTTCTTTTATTTCTCCTCTCCCACACCAGTACGTCTCACCCACCCATTTTTTCTTCTTATTTCTTTCTATCTTTTTTTTCTACAATGGTCGTTTCATCGTCATCTTACCATCATCGCATCGTCGACACAACCATCTCTTCATATTCGATCTGTGTGATTGCTTCGTGGTGTCGGACGAAACCTTGTTCTCGGTGAAAACATCTATTAGGTGGAAAATTTTCTGTGTTATGATAAGTTGTTCCACATCGACTAGGACATGAATTTTGGGACTCATATATATGGTGTTGGGCAACTCTAAACTCTTGAATTAGCTTTTGGGATTAGTTAGTCCCAAGCCCATATTTGACATGGTATCAGAGCCCGGTTCGTCGCGATCAATGTTAGACCCTCGATTGCTATGTCCACGCTCCAGGATCGAGTCTGGACGTGAGAAGAAGTGTTATGATAAGTTGTCCCACATCGACTAGGACATGAACTTTGGGACTCATATATATGGTGTTGGACAACCCTAAACTTTTGAACTAGCTTTTGGGATTAGTTAGGCCCAATCCATATTTGACATTCTGCTTCTTCAACCAAAAGAAATTTTCTGCATAATCTAAGGCAGATATAAATAAAAGAAACATCAAAAATATTATCGGATACCCTAAAAACAAAGGCTTCAATAAGTGAATTATCTCTGAATGTCTTAAACAAAATGATTGGAAGGAAAAACTAATTAGTTTCCAAGTAATCCAATGAACCGCTTGCTTCTTATTGTGATGGACTCATATCCAAACCAAGCTATGGAGAAGCAACCCGTGACAAAAAATAATTTTCAAACGATGAGTGAGAAAGCAAAATCAAAGGTGAGAATGGGTTCTCAAATTTGGTATATAGGTCATGAAGAGAAGACAAAGAGATATATTAGGCAACGAAAATTATTCATTCATGGTTAAATGGGAATTGATGATGGTTAAATGGGGATTGATGATAAAAATGTATTATTTTTAAACTTTTAAAAAATGAATAAAAGTTTATGTAAATATAATGTGAAAGCTAACGTGGCTTTGTGAAGGAGCATATTTTGTAAAATTTTTATATATATGATTTTTTAAAAAACTTTTTAAGAATTAAAAAATGAAAACCTGACATGATATTACTACAATCTAACAAATTATTCAACTTTTATGTATATTATAATTGATAAAATGAATATATGTGTTATCACTACAAGAAATTCACGGATTAGGGACTGACGAATCAGTCCCTGATCCGTCTGCAAATCTGATTCGGGACGGTTAGATGTCGTCCGTAAACGAGCGTCGCCACCCCATTTCCGTCTGCAATCCGTCCGCAAATACATATGGAATATGTAGTCCGCAAACCGTCCGCAATTTCGGACGAAAAGGTTAGTTCGGAAATCGATGCGAAACCCGGACAATATCGTGCCCAAAATTTCTGGACGGCCCTGTTCCCATCCGGAAATGTTTTTTTTTTAATAAAAAACCAAAATTTTAAAACTAAAATTGAAATTAAATGATTATTATTCATACAATATTAAAATTATCCATTTACAAACTAGTTGGTAGTAATTGGGAATTATCATCGTCATCGTCATTGTTTTCGGCCGTATCCCAATTGATAGTGGGCATGTGTTCCTTCATCATTCTGAGCCACTGCTGACGTTCCTTTTTTAATCGTTCAACTAAAAGAATTCGTTTTAAACTTTATACGAATTCTAAACCCTAATTTTCTATTGTGATTTACATCAAAAATTGAATAGAAGATCGTGATAAATACTTGTATCCATAGAATATTTAATGCAACGGAATTGATCTTCTGGTTCTACGTGTAATCACCGGATTCAACACACGGATGGGATGTGTGAAGAATGCAATGAGAGTTCGGTATATTTTTTTAAGTGTTGGTAACAAAATGAATCCACACAAAAAACTTAAATCTCATCTTTATATACACGTGAACTAGGGACCATAAACCGAGAGTTAACCGGTTAATTATCCGGTTCTCAATATATCGTTTAATTCCGCCCATCATGAAATTAAAGATATAATCAAAGGTCTCTACACATATAACCTCCCACATTTAATTCAATACCGAAGTCCGTTCAATTAAACTTAAATCTGATCACATTTAATTTGGACTAACCGGATGACAACACTTATTCCAAAATTATTCACATATATAGGTCCACAAATATAAGATTAAACCAAAAATCTTATAATCTCCCACTTGGACCATATATGTGACCATAAAATATGGAATAACCTTAAGAGCGCCCATCAATTGTTGTCATCTAATCGGTATTGACACCAATCTTGTCCATCAACCATATCAACGTAGAACCAAAGAGATTTAACCACAATATATACGTAGTTAGACCCACATTTGATTACTTACGTAATACAGAAGAATGACATAGATCTGAATGTGGATGCATAACATGAAGATTACACGTGAAGTGATCGAAACATGTCTGTCTCCAACTGGTCCTACCTTATCGAGATCATCTTAAATCGAATCATACAGAGTGAATAACTTAAACTTCAACTGAATAGTTCCGGAACATAATACTGAAACTGAATAAGTACATCGCTACAATCCAAGAGCAAAATAAAATAGATACAAGACTCACACTAAACCAATATATCATCACAAAAGACAATACCCATACGAGCAGTGTGCTCATGAAAGACTTTAGGTATAACACCCTAAGTCAGCGGATCCGCAACCATGGAGTTTGTAACTATATGCTCTATCGAAATGATCCCACTCTGTATTCTCTCACGAACAATAAGATACTTAATATCAATGTGCTTTGACTTCGTAGTACTCTTGTTGTTGTTAGAGTATAAAACTGCAGAACGATTGTCATAATAAAGTTTTAGCGGTCTATCCACACCCGTCATAATGTGCAGCCTTGTGACAAGATTCAGGAACAATAAAGCTTGATTGGATGCCTCATAACATGCTACATACTCTGTCTCCATTGTGGACGATGCCACGAGCTTTTGCTTGGCACTACGCCAAGAAATAGCCCCACCAGCAAGAAGAAATACATAGCCTGAAGTGGATTGAAGAATATCGAGACACCCAACATAATCTGAATCTGAATAACCAGTGATCTCGAGCTGGTCTGATCGTCTGTACACGAGCATATGATCCTTTGTTTTCTGAAGATATCACATCACCCGTTTGGCTGTCCTTTGTTTTCTGAAGATATCGCATCACGTGTTTGGCTACCTTCCAATGATCAATCCCGGGGTTACTTAAGTATCTTCCCAAAATGCCAACAATGCATGCCAAATCAGGTCGTGTGCAAACCTGTGCATACATTAGACTCCATATAGCCGAAGCATAAGGAATCTTCCTCATTTCCTGAATTTCCAGTTCAGTCTGTGGGCACTGTCTAAGGCTGAATTTATCACCCTTAGAAATAGGGGTATCTATACCTTTACATCCTTTCATGCTGAACCACTCAAAAATTTTATCGATGTAACTCTTTTGTGATAAACCTAATATACCACGAGAGCGGTCTCGGTGTATTTTTATACCCAATACAAAAGAGGCATCACCAAGATCTTTCATCTCGAATTGCTCTGAAAGAAATTTCTTAGTTTCGCACATAAAGTTTACATCGTTTGCAGCAATAAGGATATCATCCACGTAAAGGATTATCAAAATAAATTTTCTCCCACTGATCTTATGATATGCAGAGTCATCTACCTGATTCACCTCAAAACCATATGAGATGATTATACGATGAAACTTGCGATACCATTGACGAGACGCTTGCTTCAAACCATAGACGGATTTCTTTACTTTGCAAACCATTTTCTTTGGATCTCCAACCACAAAGTGTTCTGGTTGCACCATATAGATAGTCTCTCCAATGTCACCATTGAGAAAGGCTGTCTTAACGTCCATCTGATGCAGCTCTAAATCATAATGAGCTGTTAGTGCCATCAATACTCTCAAAGAGTCTTTCGATGAAACCGGAGAGAAAGTCTCTTTGTAGTCTATGCCTTCCTTTTGAGTAAATCCTTTGGCGACTAGACGTGCTTTATACCTTTCCACATTGCCTTGCGAATCCCATTTGGTTTTGAATATCCATTTGCATCCAACTGGTTTCGCACCTTCAGGCAAAGGTAGAAGTTCCCAAACACTATTGTCATTCATAGATTTAATCTCTTCTATCATGGCATCGGTCTACTTTTGAGAGTTAACACTTTGAATGGCTTGACGGATGTTAACTGAATCATCTTCCGTCAATCCAATGCCATCCTCATGTTCTTGAAGAAATACTATATAATCATCAGAAATAGCACTTCTCCTCTCTCGAGTAGACCTTCGTGGCATAATTTCCTGATGTAATTGTTCTTGAAGTTCATAAACTTGTTCTTCATGGATTTCAGGAACGACATTTGGAGTATCTTGATTTATAGCACGATCAATGTGATCCAAATCATTGCTAGCTACAATATTTGGAATAGGAATCATTACCTTTTGTGAAACAAAAGTTTCATCCTCATCCTCTCCAAAACAAAATTCATCGTCCCTTTTCCCAGGTTTAATGTCCTCAAAGAACGTCGCTACTCCCGTCTCAAAGATCGTCTTTTTCGTGGGATCATAAAACTTATACCCCTTAGATCTTTCCGAGTATCAAAAAAGTAACAACTCACAGTTTTGGAATCCAGTTTCTTTTCATCGGGTCGATAAGATCGAGCCTCTGCTGGACATCCCCAAATGTGAAAATGCCTTAAGCTATGACGTCTACCCGTCCATAACTCGTAAGATGTCTTAATTGTTGCTTTAGTTGGTACTTTGTTCAGGATATAAAACGATGTCTTTAATGCCTCACCCCACAGGGATTTTGGGAGAATAGAGAACGATATCATACTTCTCACCATTTCTTGAAGTGTACGGTTTCGTCTCTCTGCAATACCATTCATGCTAGGTGTACCCGGCATTGTGTATTGGGGAACGATTCCACACTCCTCGAGGTACCTGGCAAACGGTCCTCGACGTTGTTCACCCGATCCGTCATTTCTACCGTAGTATTCACCACCACGATCAGAACGAACGGCCTTAGCGCGTTTATTAAGTTGAAGTTCAACTTCAGCCTTAAACGTTTTGAAAACATCTAAAACCTCCGACTTCTCATGAATAAGATAAAGATAACCATATCGACTGTAATCATCTATGAATGATACAAAGTAATGTTGACCATTCCAAGAAGCAATAGGAAACGGTCTGCATACATCCGTATGTATCAATTTCAAAGTCTCTGAAGTTCGATATGTACCTTTACCTACTTTCTTTGTCTGCTTCCCCTTGATACAATTGACACAATGGTCAAAATCCGAAAAATCAAGAGTTTCAATTATTCCGTCTGATACTAAACGTTCCATTCTCGGTTTCGAGATATGTCCTAATCGTTTATGCCATAAAACAGCGGAATTTTCATTCATCAATTTACGCTTCACACCACATGAACCAACATGCAAGATTTCATTATATGAAGGGATAATATCGAGCATATAAAGATTATCTGAAATAGATAAAGAACCAGTTCCAATAACATCCGAATGAAATGAAAGGGTAAACTTAAGGTTTCCAAATAAACAATAAAATCCTAATTTGTCCAATGCAGAAACTGAAATCAAGTTTCGTCTAAAAGACGGTACGACGAAAACACCCTTCAAATCAAGAAATTGACCAGTCTTCATCAAAAGTCTAAATTGCCCGATCGCTTCCACTTCCACTCTTTTACCATCGCCCACATAGATATATCTTTCACTATCAATTGGCTTTCGGTAATGGAGGCAACCCTGCATAGTAACACTTACGTGAGTTGTAGCACCAGAATCAACCCACCAAGTATGACTTGGTACAGAAGCTAAATTGATCTCAGAACAAACCAAAGTGAGAGTCAAACCTTTATCTGCACGTCAACTATGATACTTCGTGCAAGATTTCTTCATATGACCAGTTTTGTGGCAAAAGAAACATTTTTGCACCTTAGCCTGATCTGCATGATGTTTCTTTTGCACATTAGTTGTTCCCGAATAAGCGGTTTCATAACCCTTTTTCCTTTTCTCGACCTTGCCCCTTGAGGTGGTAGCGGAAATAGCACTATGTGTCTTTTCCTGCCTCAATCTCTATTCCTCTTGCACACAGTGGAAAATAAGCTCATTAAGAGTCCATTTGTCCCTCTGACAATTATAACTAACCTTAAAATGATCGTATTGTGCAGGGAGAGAGATTAAAATCAAGCACACTAGGACGTCTTCCGAAAACTCAAGTCCAAGTGCCTTTAACTTAGAGGCATTGTTTGACATTTTCATGATGTACTCCCGAATACTCCTGTTGCCTTTGTACCTCATGGAGACAATTTCCGCTAAAAGCGTGATTGTTTCCGCTTTGTCATTTCTGGCAAAGCATTTCTCCAAGGCCTCGAGATATTCCTTAGCCAATGTCACCTCATTAGGCACAGAGCCCCTGAAAACCGAAGGAATGAAATGCTTGATGATCATCAAACACGTGCGGTTCGAGGTTTTCCAGTGTTCGAGTTTGTTACGATCCTCAACAGAACTCGATTCCACTATCGCTGGACGAACCTCCCTAATCGCAAGGTGGTGACCCATCAAAGCAACCACGATCAATAAGTGCTCCTTCCATTCAAAAAAGTTCGACCCATTCAACATAGGATCGAACTGATGTTGGCAGAGATACTTGATGTCGATTGCACAACTGTAAAACAAAAGATAACTCGTGTTAGACAAATATTCAATAAAACCTTAATGATAACACAAGATCTTATCCCATCACAAGACATATGTGCAACATCAAAATTTAGTCTTTGGACATTAATTTTGACTTGCAATAGACGACTCATCGCATTAATAAATAGTGTAAATTAAACATCTCATGTAGTGGTCAACCTTTGGGCATACCCATCATATTTATGTCATACCGAAAATAAACACTAAATATTAATGTACACACAATATAATACTGCCAAACCATGATTCACCTTTGGGTTTATCAAAATTCGCATGAATTATATTATGTAACCTTCTCAACGTAATTGAAATAATTATTTTTCTCAAGATTGCCTACTTTGGTAGGATGTTGGAAAAATTAATTAAATCGCATACATTGATTAAAGGATATAATAATCATCATAATAATTCAGTGAATAACTTTTATCAAAAAACTATGATATAACCTTATAACTACACTGTCTGTATGTGTAATTAATCATAGTAAACTAAATTCACCGCAATTATCATATGATATATATAAAAATAATTTTCGTGCCAATTCTTATCCAAATGAATTGCACAAATTAGTTGAAATATATAAACCCATCCTTATGCGTATTAATCAGCGGGTTCGATTCAAAATTTTCTCGGGTTCGAATCATCTACCGAAAACAATTTGTTCCTTTTTTTAAATGGGCCCCCTTTTTTTCTTTAAAATGGGTCGTCCCTTTTTTTATCAATTAAACGGGCATGTATCCAATTTTATTTTATAAAAAAATTCTCAAAGCCCAAATATAAAAAACGAGCCCAGATTTTTTTAAAATTAAAAAAACTTCAACCAGAATCTTTTTTATTTTTCTAAATAAAAAAATAATAATGGTAGTTTTGACCGTGTAATGTGCACGATCCCACATAATCCTCAGTTAGTTTCTCTCTTTTTTTTTATTAAATAAAAAAATACACAATTTGTTTTTCTTCCTCACCATTTCACCGTGAATTTTCATCAAATTTTCTTTAATTTTACTCAAAATTTTGCTTAATTTACCATATTCAAAGCCAAATTTAATATAAACACATTAAATCATTTTTAAATTGATGTAAATACAATAGATTAGGCTCTGATACCAATTGAAAGAATTCGTTTAAACGTTATACGAATTCTAAATCCTAATTTTCTATTGCGATTTACATCAAAAATTGAATAGAAGATCGTGATAAATACCTGTATCCATAGAATACGTAACGCAGCGGAATTGATCTTCTGGTTCTACGTGTAATCGCCGGATCCAACACACGGATGGGATGTGTGAAGAATGAAATGAGAGTTCGGTATTTTTTTAAGTGTTAGTAACAAAATGAATCCACACAAAAAAACTTAAATCTCATCTTTATATACACGTGAACCACGGACTATAAACCGAGAGTTAACCGGTTAATTATCCGGTTCTCAATATATCGTTTAATTCCGTCCATCATGAAATTAATGATATAACCAAAGGTCTCTACACATATAACCTCCCACATTTAATTTAATACCGAAGTCTGATCAATTAAACTTAAATCCGATCACATTTAATTTGGACTACTCGGATGACAACACTTATTCCAAAATTATTCACATATATAGGTCCACAAATATAAGATTAAACCAAAAATCTTATATCAACTTCTCTTTTCAGAGCGTTGAACTCTGAACTTTGTTGTTGTAATTGTGCTTGCATCTCCGAGATTGTGTTTCGTAATTCCTCGGTCGCGACCTTTTCCTTGCCTTTGGAGGAACTCGCATGGTTTGATAATATTCCTCCAAGAACAAATAGATTACCTTTGTACGGTGTTACGTGCTACAAAAAATATTGACATTTAATTTAAATTTGAATTGTTAATAAAAAATTTATTGTAAAAGTATAATAATTTACCTCGAAATACATCTCGTTGTATTCTTCTTGAGAAAGAGTCGGTTGCATCCCATCTTCTCTTGGGGGGATTTGGGACACTCGTTCTGATTCCATGTTCACAACATCGTCGTGAATTTTTTTCGCCCTGACATCTACCCACGAACCGTCGGATTTTTTCTTGTGTGTACGTTCAAAAGATTCCACGTACGACGGTTCACATCCTTTCTCTTTCGCCTAAAACAAATTTGAAAATCATGTTTTACCTATTAATCAAATGCCACTTATAATAAAATTTTAAAAAATTTTAAATCTTACCATATCTTCGTAAACTTCCGCGAAAGAGCGAGAACCAGCAGTATGCGCACTTATCCCATATCCCGCTCTATCAGAATGACGGCATCGACTAGCGCGCTCACTTCTCTCCTTAAAGATAGGAGAGTCCCAATAGGCAAGCAGCTGTTTCCAGACATTATATGGGATCCAAACGGGTTTGACATTTTTTGTCTCCCACTCATGTTTTGTGACGTATACAAGGTTTTTCAGTCGTTGTGTCGCATGCTTTTGAAATTCGGACTTTACTAGTCCGGTTATTGCAGGATCCCAATAAAATTTTTGTTGAAAATAATGAAATAATTATTTTTTTTAATATTAATTTAAGTTTAATATTTATAATGAAATGAATATTTCAAAAAAACATAACACGAAAGCTTTCCACCATCGTTCCTTTATTTCGGATCGGTTCGCGTCCAGTTATAACATAGAAGATCATAATCAGCTTTTATCATCTTTGTGATATGACGATTAAGTTGTTTACGACCAAACCTATTAAAACAAAAATAAAAGTAAATTAAGACTTTATAATTAATTAGTTACAAAATTAATTTAAATTTAGTTTATACCTAAGTGCGCCGGATGAAGAATTCGGATCTATACGAGGAAGTTTGCGTCTTTCCTCGTCCATTGCTAAAAGCTCTTCCACTGTTGGTTCCTGATGCATCGGAGGCTCGTGATGCATCATTGGCTCGACCGGCGGTGGCATCTGCTGATAGAAGGGATACAACATATATTGTATCGATGCAGTCGAAAATAAATTCGGATTCATAAAATCCGAATATACTAGATCCGATTGTCTCTGGTGTTGTGGACCATTAGCACTTTCTTCAGATGTTGAGCGGTTTCTGTTTTTACCGCCTCTTCCAACACGACACGACATACTAAAATTGTAATTTAAAAAATTATATAAACATTTAATTCAATGTTTATATTAAAAAGTTTAATTGCTACTTGAATATTAATTAATTTTAATTTAATTTTACATATAATTTAATATATATGTTTTAATTTTAAAAACATATAACTAATATATATTTTTTAATATATGTTTTTAATATATGTTTTTTTAACAACGTATATAACTTAACGACATAATATAACGTATATAACTTGACGTACATAATATAACATAACAACTAAATATCACGTAATATAACGTATATTTCATTTAGAAATTATATCGAACACCTAATCTACATAACTTACTACATATATTTATATTCAATTCTTTCAAATATATTAAACATACACCTAATCTTCATTATATTGAACATATAAACATATAATTTTTCACAATTTGTATATATTTCTACAAATTGTACATACACCTAATCTTCATTATATTAAGACATTTATATTAAACTTAAGATATTTATATTTAACATATACCTCGTGGACCGGCGAACGGACGGACCGACAGACAAGCGGTGGACCAAAGCGGATGGGCGACGGACCGGCGGACCGGCGCGGACGAGCGGCTATGCGCGACCTAAAAAAATGAAACCGAAATCAGTTTTCCGGCTATGCGGCGGACTGTAAAACATGCAAACCGAGAGACATACTTACCGGACGGGCGTCGGACGGACGGCGGACGACAGGCCGTGGACGGGCGGCGGGAGGGAGCGGCGGACAGCGAACTAATGAATCGAAAGGAAATAATGTCTTCCGATCTATGCAAGTGAGACAGGAATAGACGAAGGCGATATTTATAAAAATTTCGGACGGGGGTCGCGAACACGTCCGGAAATTGGAGACGACTTCCGGACGGGGGCCGCGACCCGTCCGAATATTGGAGACGACTTCCGGATGGAGGCCACGACCCGTTCGGAATTTGGAGAAAATTTCCAGACGGAGTGGCGACCCCTCCGGAATTTCGAGACAATTTCCAGACGGTTGTCGCGACCCGTCCGAAAATCGCAGACCGTCACCCTTCTTCGTCCCAAAGCCGTCCGCAAATAGGATATTCCACCGAGGGACAGGTTTCAAGCGAGGGACGAGTTTCGACCGAGGGACAGGATCGACCGAGGGACGGGTTTCGACCGAGGGACGAGATCGACCGAGCGAAAGGAGCGAAAACAACATTTTAGGTCATGCACGCTCGGGCATCGGAAGTGTGCCCGCTCGGGTAATTGATGCCAAGACAACCCCGTAGCTTTGCACGACTCGGGTGCTCAAGGAACATGTTCGGGCATGTGTGCCCAATCGGGTGGAATTGGCGTGCCCGCTCGGGTTAATTGTCATCAAGATGCACCGTAGGTTTGCACGACTCGGGCTGAAGAGGAACACGCTCGGGCATGAATGCCCGCTCGGGCGAGAATGGGTGCACACGGTCGGGCACAAGGCCTGCACGAGCGGGTAAAGGCTG
>CM071869.1:33151959-33178652 GCA_036759665.1 Gynandropsis gynandra
ATAGATTATATAAATGCATCAACATATGTATATAATATAGATTATCAATTTACATTTTTTGTTATTCATATATGTTGAAAAATGTTATTTTAATTGGATATAATATAGACTATATCAATTTAAATAAAACATTATATATATACTCGTTTATATATATATATATTAAAAGATGATAAAAAAGAAGAAGCACATAGAATTTGACCGAGGGATATATATTTCATGAGGGAAAAGAAAATACCGATTGTTAATACAATATAAAGTTAAAAATAACAATTCTTTAAACGTCTGAATTTGATTCAGAGTCACATAATTCTTTCATCGATTTTTGTGATTCTGAATTTGATTCAAATTCTTCATCTTCTTTGTTTCCTTCTATTTCTTCATCTTCAATTTCCTCGACTTCACCATGTGCCAATGCTTCAATTGTAACTTCATCAATAGCAACAATCTCGGGGGTTTGTTGTTGCATGGTCAATTGTTGTTCTTCTGTGTTGTCGATAAATCTACCCCTTGGAAGTATCTTCATTGCGAAACGCCAACCTGAAGATCGTCTAATATGTGGATAGGAAACGTAAAAAACTTGATCGACTTGTGACGCAAGAATAAAAGGCTCGTATTTTGCAAATCTTCTTGTAGAATTAATTTCTACGACACCTAATTTGTTTATTTTTGTTCCACGACCGTTTATTGGATCGAACCAATCACATCGGAATAACATTACTCTTAAACCGATGTAACCTACAAAAAATGGAAAATATAAGTCAACATATTCGAAAATATCATACGAAAAGAAATTTTTGGATTAGTATTAATACCTCCATAAAAATTGGTTCGTCGGTCGATTCACAATAGCTTTCACCTTTCACACATACACCATAGTTCATAGTTGACTTCAATTTTCCGTGCTCGTAAGTATGAAAGTTGTAACCACGTGTAAAATACATTGACCAACTCGTAACTTTTAGAGTTGTTCCTTTAACAAGATCGCTTAGCCATAACGGGTGATTACCAATCTCAATCTGCATCAAATGAAACAATCATCGATATAAACGTCTTATCCATATGGAGAAATCTCTTCCTTTAACAATAATATATCTATCATTTACTTACATATTGTCTTATCCATGTGGAGAAATCTCTTTCTTTAAGTTCTTGGAGTTGAGATTCATCAATATTCATATATGTATTCTTCGATACATCATCGAACATCCTGAAAAATGTCAGAAACATTATGTTAACTTACAAATAAAATACGCATATGCAATTGAATCTATATATTTATAGGATTTTACCTTTCAAAAGGCCGTAGATATTCACAGTTGAGTAAAACATATGTATGTGCGATGTGTAGATCTCGTTGTGATAGCGATATCTCTTTCGCCTTACCATCTGTTCGACCAACTCCGCAAAAAATATCTGGAACATCTCGTACTAGATATGAAAATGCCACACCACCATCAAAACATCTGTCTGGATTTCTACTTCGCGTTTGAACATGTGGCTCGAAGTAGTAAGAAGTGAAGAACGATATCTCCTCATCCACGTATTGTTCCACAATTGAACCCTCTGGACGAGCTTTTTGTTTGGTTTTTTTCTTCAAATGGAACATAAATCGCTCGAATGGATACATCCAACGAAATTGAACTAGACCTCGGCTTCGTGTGGTAGATGAACTGTCAGATGCTCCATCACATCGAAGAATGATGATGGGAAAATCTTCTCCAAATTGCATAGTACTGTAACTATGTTACTTTTAAGTCTACGAACCACATCTACGCTTAAGTTTCTCGCACATAAATCTCGAAAAAATATGCCAATACCTGAAAATTCAAGCATATTAATTAGTTTATTTTACAATTAATATTTCTATAAATTATTAATCACTAATTATACTATATAAAATAATCATGATACCTCCAATTGCTTCGTGTGCATGTTTGTCCATCAATTCAGAAAAACATATGGGAAGTAGTCGTTGCATGAATACATGACAATCGTGACTTTTCATCCCTGATAACTTTTGTCCATGAATATCGACGCACCTTCCGATGTTAGATGCATAACCATCAGGAAATTTTACGTCTTTCTTCAACCATTTCAACAATTTATATTTTTCCTCATTAGCCAATCTGAATATGGGAACTGGATCTTTACCATCTCCACTTATATGTAACTCCTTCCGCGAGCAATACCCTTTGAGATCCTTCCATGATTTAGTGTTATCCTTCATTTTTCCTGTGACATTCATTACCGTATTGATGATATTATCGGGAAAAAATTTCTCTATGTGCATGACATCAAGATTGCGGCGAAGCTTCAGATTTTTCTAATACGGCAGATCCTAAAATATGCTCTTCTTATACCAATTACGGGTAATTCCGTAACCATCAATTCTCGAATGATTGTTTTCTCTGCAATCTATACTCCTAGGAATACCCAAA
The DNA here is from genome assembly GCA_036759665.1 of Gynandropsis gynandra. NCBI lineage: Eukaryota > Viridiplantae > Streptophyta > Magnoliopsida > Brassicales > Cleomaceae > Gynandropsis > Gynandropsis gynandra. The sequence continues at coordinate 33,154,401 of CM071869.1, forward strand.
GCAAGAAATCGTTCATATAATATCTCTTCGCCGGTCAAAACTGGAGGTGGAGATTTCCGCACAACAATATTCCTTTTGAAATTCCTCTTGTTGTGTCGTAGTGTATCATCATAAGGAAGAAAACGGCGATGACATCAAACCAACTCGTCTTTCATCCATACTTCAACTGAAAAACGTCTGTTTCCTCCATACAATATGGACAAGCCAATAGACCATGCGTTGTCCACCCAGATAGCATACCATGAGCTGGAAAATCGCTTATTGTCCACATAAGAGCACCTTGTAATATAAAATTTTGTCGTACGCTGGAACTCCCTTCCATAATTCTTTCAATTCTTCAATCAGTGGTTGAAGAAATATATCCAAACTTCTTTTCGGATGATTAGGCCCGGGAATCAATATTGTTAAGAATAAAAACTCACGCTTCATGCACATATCTGGTGGTAAATTATACGGTGTCATAATAACTGGCCACAACGAATAATTTCTCCCAGACATCCCGAATGGATTAAAACCATCAGTGCAAAGGCCTAAATAAATGTTTCGATACTCAGCTGCAAAATCAGGATATACCTTGTTAAAGTGTTTCCACACCTCACCATCTGAGGGATGACACATTTCTCTGTTAGGACTTAAATGCTCGGCATGCCATCTCATGTCGCTTGCGGTCTTCTCCGATTGATGCAATCTTTTTTATCCTGTCTGTAATTGGTAAATACCACATACGACGAAACGGAACCGATTTTCCATTTCTTGTCAAATAAAATCGATCTTTTCCACAAAATCGACAATTGATCAAATCCGAAGTTTCTTTCCAGAAAAACATACAGTTGTCTTGGCAAACATCAATCTTTTGATACGCCAATAAACCCAATGATCTCATTAACTTCTTTGTTTCATAATATGACTCGACTGTATTATTATCTTCGGGCAAATAATCTCTTACTAATTGCGATATAGAATCCATGCAATTCTGAGAAAGATTATTTTCCGTCTTCAAATTCATCAACCGTGCAGATAAAGACAACCGTGATAGACCACTTCTACAACCATCATAAAGTGGATGCCTAGCACTTTCTAACATTTCAAAAAAAACTTTTTGCTTCTTTATTCAGATCTTCTTTAATACTTTCATCTTCGTTTCTTTCAACGAATGCATTTTGCACCATTTCTACATAAATGTTTTCTACATCTTGAAAATTCTGAGACACTTCATGATTTATGATACCCCTACTAAAATTTTCCACAACATTACTGGGTCGTGGTGCAAAATTCTCTGCATGAGATAACCAAATAAAATAATTTGGAGTAAACCCTCTTAAATAGAGATGATTCCAAACGGTTTTCTCATTAACAAACTTTTCACTTTTTGCATTTTACGCATGGACAAACCAACTTACCATTTTCTCTATAAACTTGTTGATTTGTCGCCACCGTCATAAACTGTGTAAGGCCTTCTACAAACTCCTTCGATACACTTTGAATTTCCGGATCAATTCTTCTATACATCCACTATCTCGAAACGAAAATATTTCATCTCGACGATGATGCCATTATAATCAGAAACAATAACAATATATGAAGAGAAATATATGATATTTGTGTGTGAGAAATGGGTAGAAGAGGATAGATTAAATAGAAAAATTTAAGACCGATTCTGGACGGATTGCGGACTGAGATAAATATTTCCCGACGAACCGTCCCGAATTCGTCCACAATTTGTGGACGGATTACAGTACCGTCCGCAATTTCCGGACGGGCGACTACATCGTCCCAAAATCGTCCGCAATTTGCGGACGGATGGTGAATCCGTCCGCAAATTGTGGACGCCCTTGAAAGTGGTCCCGAATCCGTCCCGAATTACGGACGACTTAGGGACTACTCTGCTGTCTGCAAATTTGCGGACGGATTAGGGACGGATTTATTATTCCGTCCTTAAAGAGTCCCTAATTTGTCCCTAAATTTAGGGACGGCTAACTCAGTCCGCAAATTCAGTCCCGAAATCTTATTTTTCTTATAGTGTAAATTATAAATAATAAATTTTGTAAATAAATAAAAAAATTGATGTGAATATAATCTGGAAGCTGACATGGCGTTGTGAGGAAACTCCATTTCATAAAATTTTATACATATGATTTTTCTAAAAACTTTTTAAGAATGAAAAAATCTGACATGATATTACCATAATTTACAAATTATTCAATATTTATGTATATTATAATTGATAAAATGAATATAATTGTTATATTATAAAATAATAAATTTTGTCACATAAAAATCGATTACCTTTTGATAGAATGATATTATAATAAACCGGAATCTTAGTAAAAATTGATTATTATTTAAATTATAATGAAACTTATCAACTGTTTAAATTAAATTGTAGATTTAATACGATCTAATCACAATAATAAAAAAATTGGTTAACATTAAATAAGATGATAACATATTAAATCGAAATTAAAATAAAAATCAATAATGATTTTAAATCTAAATTTGGTTAGTATATGATATGTGAGATGGTTGTCACATCATCGCTTATGTGGCTTCACTAGAATTCAACAAAAACTTAATTTTTAATATAAAAGATTCCATATGGATTGCTTCAAATGATAAATTTAAATTTCTAGATATAGAAACTTTATGTTACTCTTTCGTAAAGAAAAATAAGTTTTTTGGATTTTTATGATTTTAATACGAATCAATATACTAACCGATTGATTTGTATTATGATTTTAATACGAATCAATATTAGCCAAAAAATCAATAGATTTTTTGGCTAATATTGAATAGTTGGAGAGAGAATAGAATTATGATTAAATTTTGAGGTGTGAATCGGAGGAAAATGTCTAATTCCAAAGAAAATAGAACAAACCAATATGTCTAGGGAGTAAAAAGCCATTATCATTTATTGCAAACATCTTTTTTCCCAAATGTACACCTAAAAATAGGGTTGGACAAATAACGAATATTTGCGGATATCCAACTATTTGTATTTGTATTTGTATTCGGCGAATATCCAGATTTATTATTTGTGTTTGTATTTATAAATTCGGATATTTGTAAATACGAATATTTGTTGGATATACGGATATTCGTCGGATATACGGATATCCGTATTCGAACTTAAATTTTTTTAACGTAAAAAATATATACAAAAAATTTTAATAAAAAAACCAATAATCATCAAATATAATTTAAAACTAATTTCAAATCGCACAAAGATGCAAAAATACATAATATAAATAAAACAAAGCACCAAATCTTCACAATCATCTTCACATCAGTCATTTAAATTTAGTTTCTTTGATGATTCTATAAGTATCGTCAATTCACCTAAAATAATGAAACAAATTGTTAGATTATACACTAAAATAAAACTCGTAAAAAAGTTATATATTTAGTGAGTTCTGGTTTTTCATATACTTTGATGTCTCTATAACATTGTTCAACTTATTTAGATTAGAACCAATCTTGAGTGTAAATTAAATCTTCAACAATATTAGTTATTTTAAAGTAGTTGATATTTTAGTCCTCCAATCAGTAATATATTGCATATTTGTATATATATTTATATAATAAGTGTTTAAATAAGATTAATAATGTTTTTATTTCCAATTCGATCATTAAAATCAATTTTGTTATATATGAATCTATATATTAACTAAATTTTCTATTTAACGAATAGTTCAGATAATTGAGTCTACTATTTGTATTTGTATTTATCAAATATTTGATGTCTAATATTTGTATTTATATCAGCAGATATTCGAATTTTCGGTTCGAATACGAATACTTCAAATATTTGTATTTATTAAATTTAGTAAACGCCTAGACTCCATATAACTTAGAAAGAATACCCATAAAAAATTAAAACGCTTAACGACTACTAGCTTTCTAGATGACCGTTTAGATCCTTTTTTAAATAGTGATTCAAATAGAATTGTTGCATTTGAGATGCAAAATAGAATCAAAAGAGTCTAAGTTGTGAAGAAAAACTGACGTGGAAGCATGTTGGGTGAGATATAGATGATTGTCTTTTTTCAGCATCTTCTTACTCTAACCAAACCGAGTTAGGTTTTGTTATGAACTAAAACCTCTCCTTCTTTCCCTCTTTTGAACATTACTTCTGCATGATAATTTTTTCCATTTATAATGTGTATATATATACACATATTATAATATGTGTATATATATTACAAACTTCAAACAACATTTTGAGAATGTTTGTATTTGTATTAGAAAAATGCACAAAGGTAGACTCATTTTTATAATATACTTCAAAAAAAAGTCCACTTTATAAATTTATGATTACGCTTGCTCAAATTAAAATTAAAATGCATATATAAGCTTTTCGCAGACGTAACAACCAAAAAACGTTCACTCACCCAATTTCTCCGGCAAGATTCTGCGACTGGAGATGGAGATGGCTGTTCTCCTCTCCGGCCTCGGCTCGCCTTCCCTCATCCCCGCCATTAGTGCCCCCTTCTCCCGCGTAGACACCAGGCAAACCTCCTCCTCCTCTTTCTCCTCCTCCTCCTCCTCCTCACCGCCGTCGTTGCAGCTCGGCCGAGTCCTTCCGCCGCCACCGCTTCCGGTGGTCGAACCAAAGCGGAGGCAGGCGGTGGAGGAGGGAGCATGTACGGCCGACGAGCTCCATTACGCTCCTGTTTCCAATTCTGATTGGCGCATCGCCCTCTGGCGTTATCTTCCTTCTTCCAAGGTATACTTACACGCATATATATACATACATATACATTCACATATATATACACACACACATATAAACATAGTGATTTCATGTTTATGGATTTGACAGGCACCGAGGAGGAATCATCCATTGATGCTACTGTCAGGTGTTGGAACCAATTCTCTTGGATATGATCTTTCTCCTGAGGTGATTTCATTATCGATTCTTTTGTTCTTTTTGTAAGTCTTCAAGGCTAAACATACACATTCCATATCATATTATTTTTATATATACACAAACAATACTAATCAATCATATTCATTAAAAATACGTAAACTGATAAAAAATTATGCTATAAATACACAAAATAATAAATATTTAATATACAAACTGGTAATTGTTAAAAAAACTGTAAAGTTGTATTGAACTGATGGAAAAGCTGAATATCATGGCACTTAACTGGTATTGATGATTCTTCTGTCCAGTCCTCGTTTGCAAGGTTCATGTCTGGTCAAGGGTTTGATACATGGATTGTTGAGCTCCGCGGAATTGGGTTGAGTTTACTCGGGGATAATATCACAGAAAAACAGCTCGGTAGGGCTTGAAAATTGTATGCTTAATGTGTAAATGTCATGTTTTCACTCTTTCTGATACAAATGTTGAGGTAATATAGGAGGGAGATCATCCAGATATAAGCAGCGCCAAATAGCCTCTGATCTATTGGAAAACCTCAGAAGCATATCCAAGAATCTCGATCCTTTACTGGATGAAGGTTGATTCAAATTTACTTGTGGTGTCAATTGGAGCATGTCCTATTAACCATACTGACAATGAATCTGTAGGTTCCAAAATGCTTGGAATGCAAGATAGTCTGACCAAGCAAGCAGAAGATTTGCAGAGACGGCTTGAGCTTATCCGGTGGTACAATTGGGATTTCGATAACTATGTGGAAGAAGATGTTCCTTCAGCGGTGAGGTGACACCTCTTGTTTATTCTGTCATCATTTTCTTGGTAAAATGATTAGGGAAAATTGTTGAACAGTTTATACACAACATTTGAAAATCTAAAACAACATTTCAATAGTTATATGTGCTATGGCCATTGGCAACAGAGATTGTCTCTGCAGTTTTGTTTCCGTATATAATATATTGTACCTAATGGAAAGGTCGGTCTTTTAGATGGAGTATGTGAGGAATAAGAGCAAGCCAAGGGACGGGAAATTACACGCGATTGGTCACTCAATGGGTGGCATGATGTTATATGCTATGCTATCGAAATGTTGTAAGTTAAGATAATTGACATAGCAAACATTTTATGTCAGAATCATTCATGGTCTAAAAGAGTATATCGAAATGTCTAATATTAGATTTGTATGTTTTGGCCGAATGGTGTTAATTTGAAGGTCATGAAGGAAGGGACACTGGATTTGCTTCTGTCACCACTCTGGCCTCAGCATTGGATTACTCATCCTCTAATTCGTTCTTGAAGAACCTATTGTTTGCGGCAAGAATTTCAAAACCTAATCATATACATCTTTAAATGAATTTATGATTGATCCCAAAATGATGGTTGCTGTAGGCTGTGCCGGCACAAGCCTTCAGAGTGCCTGTAATGCCAATGGGGATTATGTTCACCATGGTTCACCATCTTATGTTTCGTCCTCCTTACGCGTTGTCGTGGTTATCTACACAAGTCTCTGCTCCTCAAATGATGAAAACTAAATTGCTTGAGAAGCTTATCTTGAACAACTTCTGTAAGTACAAGTACTAGTTTTCATTTAGTTCTTTTGCATACCCAAATGATAAATCATGAGGATTATCTCCGTAACGTACTAACGTACCATCGAAAATTCCTTTCAATCTATCAAGGCACGGTACCGTCTAAGCTTCTATTGCAGCTATCAACAGCATTCCAAGACAGTCCTGGATTAAGAGACAGAACTGGTACTTTCTATTACAAAGAGAATATTAGCAAAACCAATGTCCCAGTCTTAGCTCTTGCCGCAGACTGGGACACAATCTGCCCTCCTGAAGCTGTTTACGGTATTCTTCAACACATTATGCTCAAACCCAAGATTTTGCATACTCTTATGTTTTGTTAGAACATGAGACTTGAACTAACTGTTGAACTAGCTTATGTTATGTTATATTGTTGTGTCATACCTCCATTAGAACATGATTAATATATATAATATTGGATCATTGTAAATTTAATTTGTTTTAATGATGTTATTAAACTAAGCAGAGACGGTGAAACTGATAAAGGAATCTCTAGTCACATACAAAGTTATAGGAGAGCCAGGAGGTCCACATTATGGTCATTACGATTTGGTAGTGAGCCGAGAGGTAAGCCAATCCAATATCCTCGACAGTGTTTATATTAAACATTATCAAAGGAATCGATTTGATCTGTTTTGAATCTCTTTATTTTTGGTATATTTCCAATGCAGGCTCCAAGGGATGTGTATCCTTCTATAATTCAATTTCTTGAGCGACACGATGATACTTAGAGTGAGGTCCAAGTAAGTGAGTACTTTGGTGTGTAAAAAGAATTTGCACGCAAAATGAGATAAAATAACGGATTTTTACTTGTATTACTATTCTCTATTTACTTGCTGTAAATTATTTGTGTTTTAATATCTTGTTACTTGTTAAAAGATCAAGTATATTATATATGGGAAATCGTTTGATACTATATAATTGAGTCAATCAAAATTATAGGGAAAAAAATACTTTTTTTTCAAATCCAAATCATTTTTCTTCCTTAAATGTCTTCCTTGATTCTGTTTTTTTGTGGAGGAATCAAAAACCGAATAGAAAATAATACTTGTTTAGAATAAACTCATGCCCTTTAAAATATTACAACAAAAGGACACAATTTTTCATTTTTATTTATTTATCAACTAGTTATTAAATTTTGTAATATGTTATAAAATAACAATATACGATTAGAATTTAATGGATTAGCAAAAAAAAACATTTACATCCGATAACTGTTTTTCATTATCAATAAAATTTATGTGTATTACGGTAACAATTATAAAACTATTGATATTATATAAATTATCATTATCATTAGAAATTGAAATTTCTGAGGCTTGTTAATATGTATAAAGCAAGTTTTATCGTTTCTTTTCATTTTTATAAATTTGAATTTGAAAATTGAATCTAAAGCATTCTCCCACATTTAAAAACACACAACTTTCCTTTTTTTTAAAGAAAAAAAATGTTGTTGAGAAAAGCTGTATCGTGGGGTTGTCTGATGGGAAGCAATGGCTCCATAATTTGTCGGAAAATGTCTGTACTTTTACCGTACGTAAAAGTAAAAACTTTTTCCCTTATAGTAACCCTTAAAAAAATTATGACCTCTATTTTTGTTTCCAAATTTTGTTCGAAATGAAAAAATATAAATATATTGACCAATATTGAGATCAAACTTTAATATTAAGAGTTTTTTAGAATAAATGTTAATCAATATATAACAAAACGAATGCAAAAATCACAAGCAATACTCATAAAATACCACTAAATTAAAAAAGAAAAAACACATAATTGTTGAAGTCTAGAAAACCACAGAATGAAACACCATGGATTATGTTTAGGGTTTAAAATCTATACAACAAGAAGCTGAATGAGGAAAGTCAATATGAATTAAAGGATATTTCAAGTGAACAAGAAGCTGAATGAGGAAAGTCAATATGAATGAAAGGATATTTCAAGTGAAGAAGAAGTACCAACGTTGGCTGTCTCAAGACCTCATGTATGCTGCGGTCTTACAGACAGGGCATGCGTTCTTTCTTGATAGCCATTGTTTGACACATTCGACGTGGAAGCTGTGGCCGCAATTCAGTTTACCCGTCTCATCATCCTTCTCGTATTCATCCTATCGACCACGTAAAAAAACATAACATGAAGTCGTTAACATTTATCATTCTTTCCTCTGATCCTTATTACCAATCTATGCTTACCTGACAAATGCTGCACTTCTTATCTGCAATTGATGCTGAATTTGATGTGGAGGGTTTGATTTTGCAAAGGCAGCGATTGATCTCCTCTTCTTTTAGTCCAGTATTCACATATCCAATTCTCTCACCAAGCTCAAGTAGTTGCTGCGTAAAACCATATCAGTCATGGATAAAGATCTATCTAGGGCTTCCAATTTGAATTGGTAAGATGTGACATCAAATCAATATGAACACACCTCATACGACATGTTATCGACATCTAGTCTTAGGTCCCGGAAGTGATCGTGTGAATCTAATACACCTCCCATCACAAAACCATTCTGGAGCATCATAATCTGCGATGAAAAGTCAGAGAGACTTAGCTGCATGATCCACATTGGCATAAAAATGACCAATTCTACATGGAAAATGGTAATGCAAGGACATTCTAAAATGGTTTCTTAATGAAGATCCTTGGATGCTAAACCTAGGGTTCAAAGTCCAGCCATTGACTGCTGAGACAATTCAGTCAAAGTAATTACAATCACATGTCTACTTGATTTGTCCATCGGGTCCACAGCGATTAAGGGCATACCCTAGAAAGAGCTGGCATATTTATGTTTGATTCACATATTATTTATCGAGTAATCAAAACACTACAACCGATAAACTTGACAAAGATAAAATTCAAATAGCATGTGTTACATTATAATACTAATCAACACTCCAGACGAACTGCCTAGTGGTGCAAAGAAACTAAGCATTTCAAACCCCTTGAAAGAAGATTAGATCCATATTAATTAATTCATTCGTAAGTATGAACAGAAGAACTTCCTCTACGGATGTGATCCGATAAGTGACAGTTACTCCAAGCCATTTCAGTAATTTAAATGTTTCTAATAAGTAGGCAACAGAGTTTATGTCACATAACAAATCCAAGTGAAAGAGTATTTACATTATGTAACTTATGCGATGCAAATAAAGATGATACCTCAGCAATACCGTCAGGGTAAGGGGGTCGGAAATGACGATGGTGTCTATTGGAGAACATCGTTGGGTCAGCACGTGATGTCACAAAGGTAGAATCTGAATCCCAGAAAGCAGGAAATTCTTGATTGTGAGAGCGCCTGTGAGAGACACAATAATTCTGCCAATATTTCTAACATCGAGTCAGCAATGTTCATTAAGGATTTGATACAATGATCTCCTGTGAAGTTTCTGTCACTTTGAAATGCTACAAAACCATAAGTATGGGAAGCCAAACAAAAGGCCAGTACCTGACGTTGAACTCAAGAAAGTAAAAGCAAAAAAACATAAACTCAAAACTAAATCCACCGGAAGAACATAAACCAAAATTTACATAACTAGTCAGAAGATGCTCGTTTCATTCAACCAGACAAAATGTAGCCAAGCTAATACTTCCAATTTTTTATTTTTTTAAAATTTAATTCCGATTTGTTTATCTCAGTCCTAACACCTAATGACCAAATATCCAACAACCGAAGTAGATCTCTCAACATTCTATTCTACTTCAAGAAAAGGCCGAACCCAATCAGACACGAAACAGAGTTACTGTAAATGCATTCTATAGGCAAAGTTTAGTCAATGTTCAAACTATTACAAAGCCAAAAGACTGCGTAATGATTTACCTCTCTGTGATTATTATTACCGCTACCATTGTATCTATCTCCATCGATTTTGCGCCTCGACGTAATATTCCTTCTCGAAGGACCCGGCACGACCGGATCAACAGACCCACCGACCACCGCATCCGTCGAGTACCCAATTCCGGGTCCGCACCAAACGTCCGGAATCGCGACGCAGCCGCTGCCATCAACACCACCTCCTCTAGTGTCGCTCAAGATCTTAATGGAGCCGCCATTGAAGCTCCCATTGATCTTCTTCTTGCTCTTCATCTTCTTATCCTTCAACTTCTTTGTATCCCCCCACTCAGCGGAGGAGCGAATCACGGCGGGAACAGAAACCTGATGTGACGCGGCGGCAGCGCAGCCCAGCCCCCGAAACGACGCCGTCTGAGGGAAACCGACGGGTTTCTTCCTAGTGGGAAAGGAGGTTTCGTTGGAGGAGGAGGAGGAGGTGGGGACGAGAAAGAACGAGGACATGGACGATTTGCAGAGTCGAGTGGGTTGCGCTACCGGAGGAACGACGTGGGTTAACGGAGGATCATCGGCAGTGACGGGGGAGATGGGTCGAATGCAGCGAGAGGTTTGGTTTCTGGGTCGTCGGAATCTGATGTGGTCGCCGATGGTTGTTGAAGACGGCGAGGGCTCAGCACCAACAGGCATCTGTGAGAGAGAGATGGAGAGAGAGAGAGAGAGAGAGAGAGAGAGAGAGAGAGATGTGAGGAAGAAGAAAGAGATAAATGAGAAGTGGGGAAAGAAAGAGACACAGCGCGGGTGAGAGGGAAAGGGAAGAAGAAGAAAGAGATTTTTAAAGTTTGGTGAAATTAATTAATTACTTGATTAATCCACTTTTTTTTAGTTAATACTTTTCGTGACAAAATGTAAGCTTATTTTTGTTTTCAAGTATTATTTTTCTTCTTAAATTGCGGTATATTTTCCCAATTGTTATATTCATATATATTATTAAATTTTACAAAAAATCTCATAAAATTAATGAATTGTTTAATTTCATAATTATAACTTAATTAAATTTGTTCATTTTATATATAAATTATCATATTATTTTCAGGAAAATACATTAAAACTATAATCATTATTTGAAAAAGTTAATCCATAAATATATACATATTATCGATATTTGGGATGATTTGAAAATAATTCTGATAAATTATGTATTATTATTAAGTAAAATGATAATTCATATATAAAAATATACAATTAAGAAAAATGTTATGTAATAATCGTAATAAAAAATTATTAGTTGGTGTATTTCGTTATTATCAAGATATTATGTTATATATAACAATGTAACTAATCGAACAAATAAATTTGGAAAACAAAAATGCAATGTGAGGGCTCTAAAAGAGTAGAAGGGGACGCCGTTTGGCTGGTAACTAGTATATTCTCCAACCAGCCCTTGACCTTTTTTCCATATTTAAAATATATATTTGGAATTTGACTTTTCATTTTTTTTACCATTTTCAAGGTGAAAACAAAATCAAATAATATAAAGTTTTATCTGTCATTTTCTCCTTATTAATTTTTTACTTTATTTTATTTTCCACTTTATTTTTTTAGTTAATTATATGTTTTCTCTTGAAACTATTGAAAATTAGTTTATTTTTTATTATTAAAACACATACAAAAACTTAAAAACTTATAGTTATTTAAAACTTAATGTTTTTATCTTTTTTATTACAAGGAAAACGATATTTTTTCATAATAAAAAACGATAATTTGGTTGGAACTGGATGGTGAAGAAACGGAATATTTGATTAAAATTTAAAATCCATGAAAAAGTTAGATGTTATAGTTTTTAATTTTTTTTTTTAAAATATGTAATTTGAAGAAAATATAAAATAAAACTAAAAAGAGAACTCATTCTTGCTTGTGTAAATAGAAAAGTTCTCATTGCACTTTAACTTTTTTGTCGGATTATTTTTTTTAATATATATATACGAGATAGGAAAGACAAAAGAAAGGTCAAGCATTCTACTTTCACATTAATATATTTTTATTACAAAATTAAAATTGGAATATTTTCCTTGTCATCATTTTTTAAACTCCATAATTTTGCCCGATTTTATAATTTTTGGTAAAAGCTTATTTCACATATTTATTAACAATGCATATATAAAGAAGAAAACGAAAAAAAATTATTGAATGAACATTACTATTTACATGATAATAAAAATATTTTTAATTTTTGGGATAAATTTGCCATATTTTTTCTCTCTCATTAAATTGGGTTAAAAATTATTTTTTAAATAATAAATTCAAAATTATGAAAAGAGGAACGCGTAATTTGAATTATTTTTATAAAATATAATATAAATATTTGTAGGGCGAATGTGTTAAAATCATAATTCCAATATGATGGAAGCGTGCCATCGCTGCAAATCTATCGCCGTAATTGCAGCTTAATTTTGTTTATTTTAAAAAAAAAAATATAACAAGTCCTTATGTTTACGTAATAGATATTTTTAATAATGCAAATATTATATTAATTAGGTTCATAACAAATACATATAGATGTAAAAAATAGTCATTAAAAACAGGGTCTAAAATTCTGAAAGTCCAGAGAGGTAGGAACATCACGAAATCCTAAAACCTCAATATTCTATCACGAGGAAAGAACCAAAAATGCCACGACAAAATGAAATTAACTAAATGGAAATTATTAATTGAAATAATAATTTTTGTTTTCCAAACTAAAATATGTCATTAACAGGGAAAATATTTAACTGATATAAATTAATTTGATTGGTGAATCAAATATATATTTTATTTCAAATCTGAGTATTAATATAACTAGTAATAGGCCCGCGTGATGCGTGGGTCGACGATTTTTTTGTATAATGATGAAAAAAGGTTTTAGTAAAAAAACTTTTGTGGATATTGTTTGTAAAATTAATATTATGTTATAATGTTTAGGTTTTTCAAAATAAATCAGGATAAAGAAAAAATATTTATTAATAAATAATTTATTAATATAAAAAAGGAATATCATGCGTAATCTTTTGTTATATGGCATGACAAAATTTATTGGTGAATAATTTTTGGATCATATTTATTAATATATAATTTAATAATAACATTTCTATTATCATGTTTATTAGTATATATTGATATATGTAATAATATGTTGTGGTAATTGTCATCGATTTAGACGAAAAAAAATAAAAGGAAAAAGATTGACAAAAGAAAAAGACAAACGTCTTTAAAGAATAAGACAATATATATTTCACATAATAACATTCATAGAACATAGACAACCTCTTGCTCTTACATGAGAAACCCATCCCTCGAACCCGAATTAATCTCTCTCTAAAGTGTAAAGTATGGACAATGGCATTGTTCATGGCTTCATACGCCGATCCCGCTATCATTGCACCGTCACCTATAACAACTATCACATTATTCCCCCTTTTTGTCAAATCCCTTGCCACAGCCATACCTGTTCACAATAGAGACATAGTTATATTCGATCTATCATTGGATGATCAAAGAATCCATAAGCAATTTTCGCTATAAGATTTAACAAAATCGTCTTCCTTTCGAATCGTAACCCAAAAAGTAGATGCTCAAAGAATTGAATCAATTTTGTGTTTTAAGGTGCTTTATCAGTGAGCTTTAGTTTAGTAGGATAAACTTGAGATTCAACCAGCAATGGCGAGAAATGGAATAATACCCGAGTGAGCTGGAGGAGCGGAAGATAGCATGTGTCTTGGCAGTGCAAAATACCATTGTGTATTTCTAATGTCGAGAGAGCAAGATTGCGAGTACCTACGATTGCGAGGAGATATATGTAAACATGCATAAGAGATAGATAGAAAGAAAAAATACGTTTCAGTGGTATTGAACCACAAAAGGAAGAAAGACTTGAAATATATTTAAATTCCAGACTTGGTTTGTAAGCTGTTATATGTCTTCTTCAGCTTCATCTTTTTCTAATATTTCATCAGTATCCTCTGAGCTCAGAGAGAGAGGTTAATTACCGTTTCTTTCTTCTCAGCTTCTTTTTGAGCTCTTATGGCAGCAGCTTTATCAGCCAGTTTCTGCTTCCTCTCCATGGCTTGTTTGGCTTTTGCAATCTCCTCTTGTCTTCTAATCTCCTTCAGTGTAGCTTCATCTACAGGCTTTTTCTCTTCCTTTTCCTTCTCACCTACTTCAGTGTAGCTTCATCAACAGTATCCTTGTCGACCTGACACAATGATAAATACATAAGAACAAATCTCGACATCGACATCATAGCAATAGCTGGTGTTGAAGAGCAACCCTCGGTTAGTGATAGTGCATCAAGATCTTTTATGTTCTTCTGAGCAGCTAAATCCCGAGCTTTGTTCAAGACAGCACGGCTTTGGTAAAAGTCAGCATTCTGTAATATATCACCAATTTGGATAATCCAAACAAAGTTTATAAGCAATTAGCAAGTAAATGTTGATCAATCCAAACTCATTTCATTGAACAATGTATGTATGTGTGTGTATATATATATATACCTACCTACCTCGGTTAGACTCAAAGGAAACGAAGAAAGATTTATGGAGCTTACCGATTCATCACGCTGCTTCCTGAGGTCCTGAATGTGTGCAAAAGCTTTGTCTCTCTTTTCGGTAACAATCTTCAGCTCATTCTCCAATGATTGGATCTCATCTTTAATAGCTTTCACCTTTTCACTTAGCTGATTGATCCTAGCTGAAATTGCTTGACACTCCTTTTTCACGTCATCCAAACCCGCACCCATCAACTACGAAAGCATACGAAAGATTTAAAAGTCCGATACTACGAAAAACCATAAGTCTTTATGAACATTTTCTGTTACCTTAACTTGATCTTGGATATCTTGTTTTTGACCCAAAGACTCCTTGATCTTGCTCTCATGGCTGCAATTGAAATGACCTTCTCCCTTGTACCTTCAAGTTGTTTGATTTCTTTGAGAAGTTGCTTCTCCTCGTTCAATGAGATGCTTTCATGTTGAATACGAATTTGAAAGTTGTATATCTACATTTTGCATCAACGGATTAGTATAAAGAAAAGGGTAAATCATAGTTGAAAGTAGATCATACCATATCACTCAGTTCTTCCTCGGATGAACCACGACCACCACCATCATTGCTCCTCAGCTTTCCAAATGCCTGCTGCAATGGCTCCATTTCCTTTCTCTTCTCATCAAACATGGTATTGAATCCCTTACGCTCATTTTTCAATGGCTCCAACCGATCGAATAACTCTGCTCTCTCATCCTAATCATAACCACAAACAATTCAGCAGAGAGGCACAAAACACAACCCCACAAGATATTAATCTATCAGGAATGAAGATTAAAACTATTCCTCCACAATTCCAGCACCAGCACGGTTCAACTTTTGAAGCTCCTTATCAGCCAAATCGAGCTTAGATTTGATTTTTGGATCTTCAAAAGGACGATACCTAACAAAGTATAAACTGTGGATCTGTTTGGCTGCAGGGCACTCTTCAATGGCATCTTTTGGGGCTTCAGAACTGAATACATTATTGTTCTCTTCCCCTTTGCTCGGGTCATCATGTGAATCGAACTTAATGGAAACTTTGGACCCTGTTCCATGATCCGACTACCCATTCTGATGACTAACATCTGGCGGATGAACTTCTAAAAGCACCACCACCCTGTAACAATAGTTTTAAAAGATGTTAAGCATTTGTTTCCCATCAAATATTCCAAACGCAGTTAACCCTCAACCCCATTGAGAATGTGTACTCTAGACGCTGTAAATCTAAACTTACCGAGTCAACGGCATAATTCAACGGCATAATTGAACAACGGAGTTCGAGTTGAATACTTTTTTCGAGTTGAATACTTTTCACATGACCTCCAAAATTCCAGGAACCCTAGGCACTCATGTCGCATAAGTTTCTTCCGCGGATCCCTGCAATACATCAACATAAACGTTTCGAATCAAATGTCCGTGATAACACTGAAAGTGTATCATTATTAGGATAGGTTTTTAGATCATTTTCACATATTTCTTACAGAATGACGGGAAGTCGGAGACTCTGTAAATCTAGAGTATCACAATAATGGGTGCCTCGAAGGAACTGATTTACTTCGAGGCATTCATGAGGAAGAGGAAACGAATCGTGTGAGTTGCAGGGTAGGCGGCATGAGAAAGGAGGGCCCTAAAGAGGCGCAACAGAAGAGTGAAAGGCGGCTAATGAAGGACATCTGAATCGAGTAGCGGAAGAAGAGGAAGGAGAGAACGGGAACAAACCTTGCTGAACCGGGAAGGAAATAAGGCGGAGAGACTCCTTATTCACGGTAGGTTTGGGATCGGGGAGGAATCGACTCGAATCTACCTGTGCACACTCATAGTGATGCTAAGCGCATCCTTACATCTGAATCGAGCAGCGGAAGAAGAGGAAGGAGAGAACGAAAACAAACCTTGTTGAACCGAGGATTGTGAGGGATGTTGAGGCGTCGTATGTGGGAAATGGTCGACGGTGGGGATCAGGCGCAACGAAATGTTTGGGGGACTGTTAACCAAGAAGCATGGGTCTAAGGATCATAGTGAGAAGAATGAAACACACTGCGAGGAAGGGGAGAGGGCGTGGCTGAGATCGTGGGAAAGAGAGGGGGATCGTGGGAGAAGGTGAATGAATGGATATGGTTGAGGTGGAGGCTGAGGTGGAGGGCTCACAAGCGAGAAGCCCTGAGAAAACAGGGAGAGTTTGAACTTTTAATATATTAATTTTGGTAATGCAATATTATATCTAATGTTACTAATTATGTATGTAAGTAATATGATTAATTACTCAATAACCAATATGATTAATTATATAAAATTAATACAATCAATTGTACGAAATTGATATAGATTTCACAAAATTATCACAATTTAATATATGACAATGAATGTGGAAAAAATATTTATATTTAAAACATTACTTGCGGAACAATCTTTGAATTAAGCACGAAAAAGGTAGAATGCATCGAGTTCTACTAGAGAAACCTTGAGTTACAATTCGCTTGAAGATCATGTTAAAGATGAGGTTTCGCTCGACACCCTAACAATACAAGGATCAATCATTTGAGCTAAAACTAAAAGGATGTAGAACTTATTTGTCCGATTTGTGGTGGACAAACTTGCTAAGGTACCACAAGAGCATCAAAAGACATCAAGAAAAGCTCTGTTGGTGTGCTTACAAATGAACAAGGTTGAAGGAAACAAGAAGATAGAAGAGCCAGAGGTGCTCGGCCCAAGAAACTTGTTGTTCTATCCGAGTGAACCCACAGGACAAGAGACAATCAAAGCGTTCGACTCGAGCGAACTTACTAGACCAAGGGATCATGCAGAAGAACTCACTGCTTGACCAAGCACTAAGGATTCGATCGACGGTTTGGGAGCTCGATTGAGCATTACTTTCGCTCGACCAAACAAACTTTAGTTTTGTAAATTTAGAGTTAAGACTTAAAAGGCACTCGACCAAATGGTTGGACCACTTGATCGAGAATTTTAGCTGGTTTAGTTAAGTTGTCTTATTTCGGTTTATTTCTATTATTTTTTTGTCTCTATAAATAAGGGACCCTTTTGTATGACATTATTACCCAAGTTTTTATCAACAAAGTTGTCTTTTTCCTTGCTAATCCTAGAGATTTAGCTACCAACTCTTGGAGAGATTATGAATTATATTTGACTTATCAACACTAGATCATAAGTGTTGTGGCATCATTCGCTCCATCTTAGGTTCTCTAATCGCGTTGTAGTCTAGGTTTACGACGTCATTTCTTCAAAAAGACAAGTTCGAGGTTCATTTATCGGGTTGCTAGTGGGTTTTATTCTAAATCTATCCTAACAATAAAATGTCGATCTCGGATCATGTCAAGTGATATCAAAGCCTCGTTCTTGCATTAGCCTATCCATTTCGTTTCTATCATTTCTATTATTATTCTTGTTATATATTTTTCTTTAGTTTTATTTAGTTTAGTTTGTTTTAGTTTTGTTTTTGTCGTTTTATATAAAAGAAGAAAACAAAAACATAAAAAAGGATCTTCATCCTCGCGGATGATGTGGTATCGCCTTGGTCGTCTTGACAACTCTTCATCCTCCTCTTAAAGATCGTGTTGAGATGTTGCTGCATGTTCTCGTCATCTAAGTTGAAGATCTAGTTATTCTGCTTCTTCCACATCGTTTTCATGAATCACTAGTGCATCACATTTGGGTTTCCTCCGTTTTTCTTGAAGGCGATTTATTATCGACTCAATTATTTCCTTGTTTAGTCATGTTCTCTAGTTATTTTAACAATAATCAAACAAATAAAGGATTAGTATGGTAAAATAATTTAAAGGGAAGCAAACTCGGGGGTGTTACACACCTCTAGGTTGAAACTCGGGACACTTACGGAGAATTATTTAACCTTGATCGCTCGAGTGGGATTCATTCTGACAATAGGATTTCTTGACTATTCGAAGGGCATTTTTCAATGAAGTTGTCTGTTGACGGTGGATGGAGGTAGATGATGATGGAGGATCTTTTCACTGGCCTAAAGGCTCTCTTCAAGATTCGTCTGACGATGGTGGAAGCTGATGGTCGATGGTGGTTGTCGAAGTGTTCCAAGTGGAGTGATGGAAACCACAATAGGTGTAGAAGCCTCTTGATGCAGTCAGAAAATGACTTCAATTGTTCTCGGAACAAGTTGTAGTCACCGTGTTCTTGGCATCGATCAAGACAAAAAGAAAGTTTCATTACTTTAGATGTCAATGTCACGTTACAAATGAAATAAAGTATTTTATATAGAAGATGTTTCATGTTAGAACAAGGAAAGTGAATAAAGAATGGATAACAGATTGATGTATTAGCCACTGAGATGATTTTATGATCGTTTGGATCTTCAGAACATGAAAGAAGATGATCGAGTGGGATAATATTGGTTTGGATGATTTCCTAGCTGTTAGGAAGGATTTTCTGGCCATCAGAAAGGATAAGAAAATATCTTTATCTTCCATTTTTTCTTATCCGTATCACCCAAGCCCATTGGTTCTAGGTGGGCGAATTGAGGTCCAGTTCATTGTAAAAGACTGACATGATGTTTCATCGAGTTAGGTTGAAATCCTTTTTTATTAATAGTCTCTCATGCCTCTTTCACTATCTTTGTTGCTTTGTTATGCAAGCTGCTTGCTCATCCACGTGTGGACCGTGAAAAGATTTTGTCTGCTTGTCATCCCTCTCAATCCGATTCTCAGCTTATGCTTGTCAAACTCCTTTCACCCAAGCGCCTTCGTGAACGGATCTGCTGCATTTTCCTTTCCATCCACCTTTTGGATTTGCACGTCCCCACACGTTATGATCTCTCGTATCAGGTGAAACTTCCGCAGAACATGCTTCAATTTCTGATGAGACCTTGGTTCCTTCGCCTGAGCAATAGCTCCGATGTTATCACACAATAAAGGAACGTATCACACAAAAAGGAACGACTTCCTTTATCGAAGGTACCACACCAAGTTCATCTATGAACTTTCTCATCTAAACCGCTTCTTTAGCTGTTTCGCAAGCCACTATATATTCTGCTTCAGTCACCGAATCGGCTACAGTAGCCTATTTAGAACTCTTCCAACTTACTGCGCCTCCATTCGGACAAATCACATAGCCTGAAATGGATCGACTATAATCCTTGTCTTTCGAGAAACTCGCATTAGTAAATCCTTCTAACTCCAAGTTAGAACCACCATAAATGAGGAACTAGTCCTTAGTCCTTCGTAAGTACTTAAGGATGTTCTTAACAACCTTCCAGTGTTCCTCACTATGATATGCCTGATATCTACTCACTACACTTAGTGCGTAGGCTATGTCAGGCCTAGTACACGTCATGGAGTACATGATGGCTCCCACTGCGCTAGCATAGGAAAACCGACTCATGCATTCTCTTTCTTCCGGGGTCTTAGGACAATCCTCCCTAGAAAGAGAAATTCCAGTGTCTATTAGTAGATAGCTCTTCTTGGAATTTTCCATGTTGTATCGTCTCAATATACTGTCAATGTATTAGGATTGTGACAATCCAAGCAACCTCTTCGATCTATCCCTATAGATCTTTATTCCCAGAATATAGGCTATTTCTCCTAGATCCTTCATGGAGAACTGATCAGACAACCATGACTTCGTCTCTTGCAACGTCAGAATGTCATTTCCCATGAGTAATATGTCATCCACATAAAGCACAAGGAAGACAACTGTGCTCCCACTAAACTTCTTGTATACACAAGGCTTTTCATCGCATCTAACAAAGTTGTACTCTTCAACTGCCTTGTTAAAGCGAATGTTCCAGGTTCGAGAAGCTTGCTTGAGTCCACAAATGGACCTCTGAAGCTGGTATACCATATGATCTTGATCTGGCGACGTGAGACCCTCAAGTTGAGTCATGAAAACCTCTTCTTGGAGCTCTCCATTAAGAAAAGTTGTTTTTCACGTCCATCTGTCAAATCTCATAGTCACAGTACGCCGCTATCACAAGCAGAATCCGAATAGATTTGAGGATTGCCACAGGGGAAAATGTTTCTTCATAGTCAATCCCTTCTCGTTGACTATACCCCTTGGCAACTAGACGATCTTTATAGGTCTCTACCTCCCCGTCTGCTCCAATCTTCTTCTTGTAAACCCATTTACAACCAATCGGTCTGGAAGCCTGTGAAGAATCAACCAACGTCCATACTTTGTTGATCTTCATAGACTCCATCTCGGATTCCATGGCTTTCCACTATTTCTCAGAATCTGGGCCTTGTATAGCCTCTTGGAAAGTCAAAGGGTCGTCATCTCTATGACGACCACGTCCTCTTGCACCATCAGATTAAGTATGTCAGGTGCACGTCGAGAACGTGTTGACCTTCTCAAGAAAGGTTGTGTAGCAGGTTCAACCTGCACTGTGATATCTTGTTGGACTTATTCCTGAACAAGTTCTTGAACTTGCTCCTGAATGGGCACTGTTACTTCAAAATTTGAAGTTGCAGCGCCGGAGCCCAACACTGTATCACCCAGCCAAGAATGCTCATTTGACATCTCATGTCCATGAGCTTGTGTTAGTTCGTCGGGTTCTTGAATCTCGTCAAGAACTACTTCCCCACCATGAATTCCTTCCTCAAGGAATTCCCTTTCATGAAAGGTTTCCGTTTTGGCCACAAACACTTTGTTTTCAGACGGGTGGTAGAAATAATATCCCATAGTTTCCTTGGGATAACCTATGAACCTACACCTGTCAGACCTAGTATCTAGCTTGTCTGGCTGAAGTCTCTTAACGAAGGTCGGACAACCCCAAACCTTGATGTGTCTCAAGTTTGGTTTATGTCCCTTCCATATCTCATATAGAGTCTTAGAGACTACTTTAGTGGGAACCTTGTTTAAGATGTAAGCAACTGCTTCTAAAGCATAACCCCACAAATTTATTGGAAGAGCTGTGAACCCCGTCATGGATCAAACCATATCTAATAAAGTTCGATTTCTCCTTTCGGACACACCATTATTATGTGGTGTTCGAGGAGAAGTCCACTGAGACAAAATCCCATTTTCCCTTAGATAATCGACAAATTCGTGACTTAGATACTCACCACCCTGGTCGGATCTCAACACCTTGATACTCTTTCCGGTTTGTTTCTCCACTTCACTGCGGAATCTCTTGAACATTTCAAAAGACTCAGACTTGTGTTTCATCAAGAATAGAAATCCATATCTCGACATATCATTTGTGAATGTGATGAAATATGAATATCCACCCCTGGCTTGAACTCTCATAGGTCCACATACATCGGTATGTATGAGTCCTAGGGGTTCTGTAGCTCTCTCTCCGGTTCCACTAAACGGAGATTGATCTTACCAGCGAGACATGACTCATAAGTTGCATAAGATTCATAATCGAAATAGCCCAGAAGACCATCTTTATGCAACATGTTTATCCTCTTCTCACCGATGTGACCAAGTCTACAATGCCAAAGGTACGTCTGTCTTTGACGATCATCTACCTTTCTCTTATGGCCCAAAACATGCATGTTAATTGGTTCTACATTAACATTAGGTAAGACATAAATTCCTTGTTGCAAGTAACCATTCACACATAAATCATCACCATGATGTATAGGGCAAATGTTACTACTGAAAACTATTCGAAATCCACGTCTATCAAGTATAGAAATAGAAATTATATTCGAAACAAACTTTGGAACATAATAACAGTCGTCTAGCAATAAAGTCTTGCCCGTAGGCATTATAAGAGAAATCGATCCTACAGCTAGAGCAGTAACACTTGCGTCATTTCCAACCTTCAGATTGAATTCTCCCTTCTTGAACCTTCTATTGATCCTCAGGCCCTGCAACATATTGCAGATGTTAAAACTGATACCGGTATCCAATACCCATCTAGATGAATCAATAATGGTTAAGGAAATCATGAAAACATTTTCCATGAATGTCTTACCTTGTTTCTTGCCCTTGAGAGACTGCAGATATTCTTTGCAGTTTCTCTTCCAATGCCCTTTCTTCTTGCAGAAGAAACACTCGCCTTCTGATTGGTTGGCCTTGGTGGTACCACCTTTTGCCCTGTTCACACCAGTCTTAAGCGCGCTCTGCCTGGTCCTGGGCCTCTTCTTGCCCTTTCTCTTCTCATAAGAGGACTGCTCAACCATCAGCATAGATCCCGATACCCTCTTCCCAATGGACATCTGTTTCTCATACTCAGTGAGCATGTTGTGCATCTCATGCAACTTAACGTCCAGCTTGTTCATGTTGTAGTTGACCACGAACGGGGAGAATGACTCCGGAAGTGAGTGCAAGATCATCTCCTGCTGCTTCTCCTTGTAGAAGGTACACCCCAGCTTCTCAAGTTGTTCTATCAGACTGATCATCCGTAGAACATGGGATCCCACAGGAGATCCCTCACTCAGAGCGGACTTGAACTAAGTCCCTGACAGTTTGGACCTTGCCGTCCGACTCTGCTCACCGAACATCTTCTTAAGATGCTCCATGATCTATTTTGCATCCATAGGCTCGTGTTGCTTGTGAAGTTCACCACTCATTGATGCCAAGATGAGGCATTTGACAGTGATGCATTTTTCCTCGTACTTAGTGTATTCATTGAAAGCCTCGTCATTCGCTGGATCTGGTACTGGAGGAGCCGGTTTATCGATCACATTGATCAGCTTCTCATGTGTCATCACCAGGTGCAAATTGGGTTGCCATTCATCGAATTTCTCACCAACCAGCTTGTTGGTCTCGAGAATTGGATGCAAGTTGAACTGAGACATTCTCATGAGATCTCGAAATGAAAGGAAAAATTTACAGTAGAGAGTTAGACATCGTAAATATCATAAAGACATGGACTTCATCTATATGATATTTTTCGCTAATCAATGTTAGGATAACATTAGAAATCTTATTTCCAATAAGCATCAATCTATAACTATATGCTTGAGCCCCTTGGTAGTCAAGACGTTTCCCAAACATATAAAATAGATTCTTTATAAATTTTATCCCCATAAAATTTATAGTGAAATAAATTCGACTCTATATCATATAGTCACCTGGTAGTCAGGTCGTTCATATCGATATAGTTGAGTTCATCCTTCAGCTCATGGTCGGACAACAATTAAGTTTATGTCTCTCGGGTAGTCCAGGCGTATACAAAAACTAATTGTTCCCTCCCACTAGACATCTGATGTCGTAGACGTACAGATCGAATTCTTGAACTACATACCTCCTGGTAGTCAGGTCGTACCATGTAAACGAGAACCTATTCAAAACGTCTACGATGAAAGAAAAGCCTAACGGTAAACAATTTATCGTTTAAGAACTCAATTATTAATTTCTAAATTAAAATTCTTTAATTTTAATTTAAATTTAATTTTTTTTCGATTTTGCTCGCGCGGGGTACGCGCGCCCGCTCGGGCTCACGCGACGCGATCGCTCGGGCTCATGCGACGCAATCGCTCAGGCTGGGATTAGGGGTTCAGGAAAAAACCC
>CM071869.1:33180325-33217855 GCA_036759665.1 Gynandropsis gynandra
GGTGGCGGCGACCACAGGCTGCACACCGGCCCTCCGCCCGCACCGGCAACACTCGCTTGGGCGGGTAGGGTTTCGGCCGCCGTCATGTCTCCTCCTTCGCGGGTCGCGCCTTTTATTCTTGTGTGGGCGCGCGCGACTTTTACGTTTTTTCGATCCGTTTTTTCATAAAAATTAAAAAAACTAATCCTAAATAGGCGACCAGACGCTCTGATACCACTGTTGGGTTGATTTGGATGCGGAAGCGTATTTTTATCAACCCGAATATGAGATCTAGTCATGTTTAAGATTGGTTTTTCTGGGGTTTCAACGACGAACAAATTTAGAAACGATTTGGAATATACCTGTTAACGTTGAACGTGTGATTATCAGATGCATGACTTGATAGCACAAGCCCTCTACGCGTATCCACGCCGAGATCGGATTCTATCTTCAACCTTTGGTGCGGAATTCTCCGATGAACGAAATTGTTTCGTTCTTCGTTTTCTTTTTGACGATTTCTAGGGTTTTTGTTTGATTTTAGATTATGAAATCTGATTACGAAAACTCATTTTTCGTTTCTTAAATAATTATTAACATTGAATAATTATGATTTAAACCGAAACTATCAAAATATTATATAAATGGCATAATACTTTCATGTGAGAGTTTAACATTACTCATGAGCTCAAAGTGTTCTTAACGCCATGAGGTGATTTCTCATTAAAGCACAACCATGTGCGATAAAACCATGATGAAAGAAAAAGAACACTAACGATTCATGAATATTTCTTCTTCGAGGTCTTCTTGGAGGAATGCATTCATGACATCTATCTGCCACAATTTTTTTTAGGAGTTAGTAGCAACATATAGTAAGATATGTACTGTATAGAGTTTGACGGAAGGTACGAATATTTTCGTGTAATCCTCTCGATAGGTTTGGGTGAACCCACGAATGATAAGTTTAGCTTTACAACATTCAATTTATCTGTTTATGTGGAACTTAACTTGTAGATCCATTTGCATCTTGTTGACCTCCTTTCCTTAAATATTTATGGGGTCCCAAGTGTCATTCTTCTCGAGAGTTGAGATATCTTCGGCCATGACTTTTTGCCTCACCGGAATGAGACTCGCTTTTTCATAAGAAGAATGTTCCTGGACACCGTCAAGTTGATTCACAAACGCTAGATTCTCATTAGTAAAGTTAGTCAAATCATAAACGAATTCAATGGGATAAGCAATAGCATTATTAGAGTAATTAATACAAGGGAGTCGATTATTTCGTTAGGAAGCGCATGACGTTACCTCATGTGTATGTTCCTCATTTCCTAATCCATGATCTACTATTTATTCTTCCTCTTGAGGAACAAAAAAAACAACAATTCCTCTGAAATCTTTGATCCTTTCTTCATATATGTTGCTACAATGGTGTCCTTCACTTACCACATATGATTTTCTCCTCCCTCAATTGGTGTCATAGATCGATTCACCGTTAGTGCCATTTCATACGATGAATCACCTCCCTGATATATGAATATGAGGATCAACGAGGGAACAAGATCCCTTATAGTGTAAAGTCTTATCGCTCCTCCGACGACTTACTCACTGGCGCACAGAGAACAAAAATTCTCCATCGTTTCAAGGATTCTATCAACGAAAAGCTCCATCATGATTCGACCATCAGGCGTGTGTTGACGGTCATGTAAAAGAAAACCCTAGAATTCATCATTTTCCAATTATTGAACAAGAAAAGTATCATATAGGTACAAAATATTAGGGTTTCAAGGGACAAGTGCAGGGATAAACACTGACCTAAAAAGGAAAGTTGATTATTGATTAGGGACACATGTAGTATTGTAGAAGAATTTTTGTAATTAAATAGAAAAATATTTTTTTTTGTATTTGTTTTGAGTTACCTCGCAAATCAACCCCTACTACGAATATCGTGGGATATTGTCACCACATTATTGTAGCGAGAAATGGAAATTTCGATTTCGATTAGGATTTTATTCGGAAAATATTTTCTATGATGAGGGGTTCATCTTTAATCTCATATTGATCTTCCCGTTATTGGAACAAATGATTACTTGATATAGTGTGCTAATAAATTATATGTCATATAAGATCGAATTACCAAGATAATGATTGAAGTACATGAACAATAATAAAAAATTTATTGTGTTTTCAGTAAATTAGGGGTTTGTGATCTCCCTACACTAATTTGAAGGATATTAGGGATACTATGGGATATCAGTCCCATTTTCTAGAAACCTTTGAGTGTATTTTTCTTATTTTTCTAACTACAAATTTGCATGTTATTTGTATATATATTATGTATTCTCATGGATATATACACTATCTCTACCTATTATTCTTGTTATCCCAAACCCATTAAAAAACCGTTGGATCGAATCCACAATCTTAATTGCCTTAGGCCGATTGACACCCTTATAGACAAATTACATGAAAATCAGATTTTCACTCAAGCATTACCGCGTGTCAGCGAACTTAAAGTCACTGTTGAATGAAGCATTTCTTTACTCGTAAAAAATATTTGGACCGGACCGGTTATAGAATAAAACCGGTTTTATTCCATAACCGGAACCGTGGAAGCCTTCTGAGAAGGAAATCGAAAATACCTGCTAAACCCTAATTCTTGAGACTTTCCGCTAAGATTCAGATTAGGATCCAATGCAACGAACTCTGCTCAGACTTTCCGCTCCCTTCGCTCGCAATCACCTCAATTCTCCCATCAATATCCGCCATAGGAGATCTTGCCTTTGGCTTGTACCACTCATCGAAGCTCCTACGCGTTCCCGGCTCGTCTTCTTCTCTTCCGAGTCCAACTCGGGGCGTAATTCCGATCGAGCTAATGAACTAGGCCCAAGAAGCTCGATGTATGAAGAGGATGTTAGCAGTGAAGGTAACGAAATTTTCCTTTCTCTGTTTGGTTCTGCGGAAAATGAAAAGCGTATTTGAATACAGATGGGGACCGGAACCTAAGACACAGATGAACAAATTTTAGAAACTTGTTAACTAATTGATAACATAATCATTATACAAAAACAAATGAAGCGTAAACATTGTAGTTTTGTCACGATTTTGGAGCAACTGGCGATGAACTTGTGGTTTTCTATGTGGCGACATTGTAATTTATCTGGGAAGCTTGCGATGTCACATTTCTAATCTCTGGAGGTTTTCATTTCGTCTCTGTTTGTGTTGCAAGAGCTGAAAAAGAAGATACAAAGTTTCATGGACGATGAAGATGAGGAGGCATTGCCCACAATATTTGAGGCAATCCTGAAGAGGAAGTTATCAGGGAAGCACGAGGAGAGTGACAACGAGCTGATGGAGGAATTGCGGAAAAATCCAATTAATGTTGGTTCAGATTTTGAGGTTGATGACTTGGAAAGCGATGTGGAGACTGACTCTGACTCTGACAGTGATTAACTTGGTATGCGTTCGGATTATGTTGATTGATATACAGCACAATTAGGATATACGAAATGTGCATTTTTGGGAGGAAATGCAGATCGATCGGTGTATATGCATAAGTACACATAGTCCATTTATGTAAGTTGGGTTTTTTGTCCGGAGTATTTGGTGTGTCATTGTGACTGACTTGCTAATTTCCTACTTGGAATATGTTAGACTTGGATCATACGATAATTACTGTGCTTGGAACATAATAGATGCTACCATCGCTCATTGTCTCAATGCGATTGGCAAATAAGCTTAACAGGTAGCAGCCATCTCATGTAAGATACTTTAGGAAACAGAACATGGAGTCATGGAACAGATGTTTCCTTTAGGTAAAGGCTGGTTGTATGTCCATGAAATTTCTTTTGCAGATGCCTTTAACGTCTATTGGGTTGTCAAATCTAATACTAATGTCATTATAATGAAAATGTGGCTCAAAGTTTCACGTTTGGTTTTGAAAATTTGAGTTACTTGAAACTAATTTCTAATGCTTTGTGTTTGATACTAATATAGGGCGATGTGGCACCAAACCCAGTATGGTATATGAGAAATGCCCTTTGCCTCGGGACCAAGGAGATCTCAAATCGTGAGGTCGGTGGTTTTAGTTCTCTTGCAGGACAATAGTCGGTAGGGTTAGGCACCCGTAGGTACCTGCGAGATTTGTATTATTCCAACCAAAACTCTCCCCACACGGGTAATGATAATATCGTACCTTAGTCCAAATCAAAGTTATTTTACATATCTTTTGGTATCCATCCAAGGTACCATTTACTAGTAATCAAAACATAAATCTTGAATCACAAGTATTCTAATTTTAATATTCGAAAACCAATTTGCAAATGGGCCAATATTTTAATTTTTGGGATGGGTTTGAAATGAGTTTATGTTATATGGGTAATTTGTCCAATCCTATTGAGCCAATGTGAAAAATGTTATAGGACAGTGTTTGAGTTCTGGGAACTGTTTTATATATGCATTGAGGTATTTCTACTAGAGGATTCGATTAGATATTTTGACATCTAGGTTCAGGTATTAAAAAAATCCTGAATCACTCTATAATTGTAATTAATTAAACTTTGTTATATAAATTAGATTATTTTTTTCATTGTTCAGACAAAAGTAATTACCGTCACGGGTGCACTGACAGCTGCGACATTCGTCGTGGAGCAACTGTTGTAAACATGCATCGATTAAGATGCACGTTGTATCATTAGTCTTAATCAATTATGTTTAAGAGAAAAAAGACAAATTAAAACTTAAAAATTAGTCTGATAAAAATCCCTTATAATTATTAATTCTGTAAAATCTGCAATAAAAATGGATTCCCAAATCAAGATCTCCGACAAAGCACGAGCTCCTAACATGACTCCCACAATTCATAATCATTTGTCGTAATAACAACACAAAAAGCCCTCCAAATTTACACACCGAGCTCAAGTTCTTTGGTATAAATAGAGAAGACATTACGGTGCCCAAAACACAAAACCATAGACATACATCTCTCTCTCTCTCTCTCTCATACAAACCCATTTGGTAACAAACAATGAGGGCTTCTTACAAGACACCATTGGCTTTCACTTGTGGAATCCTTCTTGTTCTTCTTCTCATTGTTCAAGAAACGAGAGTGGTTGGGGCTCAAGCATGCAACCCACTTGAGCTGAGCCCTTGTTTGAACACCATGACTAAAGGAGTTGACCCCTCGAAAGAATGTTGTGGCGCTGTCACTAAGCAGAAGCCTTGTCTTTGTCAGTACCTGAAGAACCCTACTTTCAAATCTTACCTTAACTCACCCAATGCCAAGAAGATTTCCTCCAAATGCAAAGTTCCTTTCCCCAAATGTTAATCTTTGTTTCTCTTCATTTTTGATTTCCCCATTGTTGCCTTGTTCCACAAGAAAACGTTTTCCCATCTTTGTTTATTGCCATTGTGCTTTGTGTGGTCAATAAAATGTTATCTTTCTTCTTGTTTTTGTTCCTGTTCCTACTTTAGCCATATTAGGGTTTATGTTCAGTTCGTTTACAAATTCAGTTATATATATATATATATGTCCCATCCTTAAAAATGGAAAATCTGAATATATATATATCCTTCAAAATGGAAAATCTGAACGAGGTTGTATGATCATAAAAACTTGCTATTGATGATTGTATGTTTTTCTTGAAGACCCTGTTCTGTTGCTAAGCATAGGGAGACAGATCTCGCTTTAGAATGTATGTAATGGCATAAAAGCGATGTATTAGTGGTATCATATCCAGTGATGACTCAAATTGGTATATGTAGAAGTGACACGAAACACAACATCAAGATTGGATCTGGCATTGATCCTTTCTTGCTCCATGTTCTTTTCAATCATTGATGTAAACAAGACTTAACAACATATGATAGTGACAAAGTACTGTCGTGTACTTACAAATTAAAATATGTGAACCATCTCATATCATCTCATCGCGTTCTTAGAGATGAAGAAGGTTGGAGATGTTGTCCCACCCGATGTTCCACGCTCTCTTATCAGAAGGAACGGCGAAATTGAGCTCAAACATCTCCTTTGAGATGTTTCCGCCTTCGCAGAATCCCACAAGCTTCGCTACGATTGCTGCACTCTCTTCAACATGTCTTGTGTCATAAGGGTCTGTCCACAGTTTGTTCACAAACTGGAGTTTCCTCTGTTTTCCTTCGAGCGGTACGTCCCATTTGAAGTATAAGGCGTCTCGCTCCTCTGGTGTCAGACGCGAGTTCACCCTTCTTGCCAAGAACTCCCTCTCTCTTCTCAACGCTCGAATGCTGAACAAATCACATCAAAAGACTGACGCATTAAGACATGTTCGAAATCCCCAGCTTCCTCATGCACATTTCGATATTTCGTTCTATATGGAAGAGCATTTTATCACCTAATGTGTTGTCAGTAAGTATTAGAGATACGAGATCACGGCTATGATAGAATTTCCTGATGAATCGTGATAAGGGCGCATCTATGGAAGTGTGATCTTTAGGATTTCGCGTATGATCCATGTTTTGCTATAGCAGGTTAATACATACCTTGATGATATGGATATTGCAGGTTCATCGCCATTTCGTGCTGGGGTTGCATTACCGACTTCTGCCAAATGCTGTTCCAACCACGTTAAGCGTCTTAGCTCGACTTCCATGTATATCTGGTCTGCCTGATCACCCTTGAACAACAAATAGAATTGTGTCCGGTGGATGATGGAAACATGGCAGACGTGCCATAGCTCTACAATCTGTTGTCTTTGTTGCTTAAACATTATGTGCCACGCGACCTGTTGAGACTCTTCTTCCTCTATCATGTTCTCATTGTCCTCTATGTTGTGACCTGCTGCTTCATTTGCT
Organism: Gynandropsis gynandra; assembly: GCA_036759665.1. Taxonomy (NCBI): domain Eukaryota; kingdom Viridiplantae; phylum Streptophyta; class Magnoliopsida; order Brassicales; family Cleomaceae; genus Gynandropsis; species Gynandropsis gynandra. The sequence continues at coordinate 33,187,130 of CM071869.1, forward strand.
TCCAACTCAAGCACCTGTACAAGTAAAATGAACATTGTCACGAGAAAGGAAGCTGCAAAAAGAAGCTTAAGGACAAGATTTTGTTTCTTGTCATACCTGACAAACAAGAAGTTGTTTCTGGTATTGTAATTTGGCGACACGTTCTTTGAGTTCGGTAACGTACGCTCTTATGCTTCTCACGTTCTCCTCTGCGGCATTCTGGAACATCTGCTGCATTTTCTTCATGTTCACAGAACTTGAACGCCGGTAACCTGGAGTGCCTTCCCTGGACGAGACATCTCCGCTCTCTTCGCCCTTCTTTGGAGTCTCTTTCTCAGACTCAGGCACGTTCTCTCGATTTGCAGAGTTGTTATTCTCCAGAGGAGCTCTGTTCTCAGCTTCAGGATCTAAGACTTGCCTAGAAGCTGACAGTGGAGAGCATGGGGATTTCAAGAAATTCTGGCGATTGGCAGAGCTGCTTGGTGTCAACGGAAGCAGCTTCTTCTTCTTTGATTGATGATGATTCTTTGACTTCGGAGTTCCATCTTCTGCCGTGGTTTGGTTGACATTGTTACTGCTCGGAAGTGACATCACCAACTTATCTATAGACCTTTGAACGTTCTCGAGTTGCTCCTCGAGGTTGGCAATGGTGGAGCCTTGTGAGTGGAGTCTTGTTATCTCATGCTTGAGGTTAGCACTTACACTCTTGTTAGGAGCTATGACATCTCCAACTTCTACATCTTTAGGAAGCACCGATTTCACGGTTCGCATTTCTCTTATTTCTGCTTGAAGCTTAGCTATTGTTTGAGCTGCATCTTGGTTTCCCAATCTATGGCAGGCTACTTCCTTCTGTAGTACATCAAGAGCTTTCTTTGCTTCCTCTCCAAGCTGTTCTTGAAGGTGTTCAAGTTTGCGGATCTCATGCATTAGCGTGAAAGGAGCTGTAGACGATTGCCTCATAGATTGGCGTATCATTGTTTTTCTTGTTCTTTCATTCCGGTTTAATGCTTTGTTGTCTGCGTTTGGTGTGCAGGCAACAGAATAAGAAAGGCACTTCTTTACCGAAGGGCCTGGAGATTCAAAAGGATCGGAGTCCTGATGTACAAAACAATGTGAAGTTTTTAGTCAAAAGCTTTCAAGAATAAGGGTAACAAGGGCCCGAGAGAGAGACAAAGAAGGCCATACCTTTTGTTGTTGATCTTCTTGAAGCTTTCTGCGTAACTCCTCTACTTGAGTCTTCGCATCATCTCTTTGTTTTCTCAGTTCTTCAATTTCCATTTCCATCTGTCAAGTCATGAAATACCGGTCGTATAAGCACTAAATTTGGCGGAAATCTGAGGTTTTATTGTTTGTACAAAGTATGTTAGAGACCTGCAGGATCTTCAAATCCTTTTCTCTAGACGGATCAGGGGTGCGAAGCTCAGCCTCCAATCTAGCCACTTCCTTCTGAAGGTGTTTCACCAATTGTTTATCAGAAACAACCTGGATTTGCATCGAAAGTAGAACCATGAATTTCATGTTGTTTCATCTAATCTAAGAGAAGGCCGTGGAAGATGTTTATTAGCAGAGAGCAAATGATCATTACCATGTTCACTTGGGCGTTGTTCGTTACTTCCTTAGCTCGGGTGGCAAAGAAGAGAGTATTTCTTGATTGTTCAAAATGAGTAAGAGCTGGACTTAAGGTACATATGATGGCTGTTCTGGCATTTCCTCCAAGGGAGTGCTGTAATATCCGTGTAAGCTTCGAATCTCTGTAAGGTATGTGACCACTTCTTTTCCCCACACTTTGAAAGGATACACAGATGCAGAGATTTCTGTTACCATATGTTTAAACCATCCACAAGCACAACATGAAACCCACGTTGAACAAGATTTCTTACCTTAATTTCCTTATAACAGTTGTAAGAGTCATTAAACTCAAATTAATATGACACCCTTCCCTCAGTCTAGTTCCATCAGCATGTGTTTGTGATGCTCTTTCACTTCCTGCTAGATCTACGAAGTTCTGAAAATTTGATTACAACCCACCAGTTAACAATTGTGTGCAAAGAAGTGAATCTCAGAAAAGATCTTGTTAACGGGAGAGATCTTTTTACCAGGCTAGCAACATATGACCTGACACAATCTGAGTTTTCGCGCAGAGTACTTTGTATTGTCTGCTTACACGTCGAGAATTTGTTATTAGTTTTAATGGAGAATACGGAAAATCTACATTATGTCAGAATTTTTGGTTTGATACAAGTCGTGAAGCGAGAACATTACCAGCCTTATTATTTGGTGCGACCGCGAGCTTGTATCATTCAATGCCGTTTCTCCAACTTGCCTTTGAGCTGTCATGAGGGTAGTATCAGAAGAAGAAAGCAAGAACAAGTAGTCAAATACTCTTGACCTTGAATAAGCTATGAGATATAGTATAAGGAACCCATTTGATGTGCCACAACTTACCTTCACAAATGCTAATGAGCTTCCGCAAGTGTTGATCGTCATTAGCCGTTTCTTCTACCAATTTCTCAACCACAGTGCCTTTCTGCAAGACCAAATTAACAGGAAATGTGATAAAGTGATATACAACAGACGCTGTGATAACAGAGACAGGATTTTGATTGATAGAAGCATTACCTCCGGGTCGTCGAGGAGCTTAAGGTTGCGTCCGGATTCTGAATTGAGCAGATCTCGAACATTTTCATTATATATCTCCAAACCAGAAATCTTAATTGTAAAATCTCGTTCGGGGGTCTGGAAAATCATAATTAAACAAAATGATATACTTAGAAAGATCCAATTTTTTTCAACCATCACTTTCATCTAACAGTGTAACTAAAAACTGAGGATTAGAAGAATGTAGAATCTATTGATCACAATGCTCACATTTATGATGTGATTGTAAATGTCATTGACGGCTTTCTCCGTTATGCCTCGCATAGTATACGTCTTTCCACTGCTCGTTTGCCCGTAGGCAAATATCGTTGCTGACATATCACGAGTGTACTGGTTTAGATCAGACACATTTTTGTAATAAACCCCATACATAGAGAGCGGTCATAGTGGCATTACCATTTATGCCCATCAAAGCAGACAGGGCAACATTCTTGACCCCTTCTTCGTACACCATCTCTGTTAAACTTTCTGGACCAAATACTTTATCTGGAAGATGAACACAGGTGTTTCAACGTGAGTTCTGAGCAAATCGAGAAAATTAAAGAAATAGTATCAGATTCAAATTACCAAATCTGAATGCTGAGGGCTGTGGGGAACGATCTAGAGAAGGCGGTTTGTACACAATCGTGTGATCATCGATGCATTCCCAAGCCACTTGGTCTTTCGCCGTCATCTCCTTCATGTTCAGAGGCCTTAACCTAACTGTTACCACAATCTTCTCCTCCCTCGGTCTCGAGCCTCCTCCTGGTGTCACTGCAGCCGCCATACGTTCTATCTTCGACGCCGGAGTTCCAGGAGTCCTCATTGTCATATTCCTTTGAAGTCATTTTCCAAAAACTTCTAAATGAATCGTTTCTCATCATTTTACAGTGTAAATATGATGTAACTGTTCTCTAATTTCCTTTCATTCACACAAACACAATTGTTTTCCCAAAATTCAACAGGATTTCGAACAAACTCGAAAAAGGAAAATTCATAAGTAACCATTTTTGTTCTTCAGATCTAGGTATGACATTTGAAACTTCAGCTTAAGCTTTTAAAAATTAAATCCCAAAACAATTTTGGGAAATTCCTTTATTTCACTTCACAGTAACAATCGTTCTATCTAAACTCATATATGGAAATCTTACCAATTTCCGTTTTATTCTTCGAATCCAATCTTCGGACTTTCAATTATGGCAGCGAGATGTTCCTCGAATCCAAGCTTACCAAGATTGAGCGATTTGTGCTTTGAAGTCGAAAAAAGAGACACCGAGAGAGAAAAAAGAAAAAAAAAGACTCTGATATCTTTGAATAATTTAGCTGTTCAGGAAGAAGAAGAGGAGGAGGATGAATAGGTTTTGGGAACCTTTTTGTCTTTACCGAAGTGCGTGCAGAGAGAATTTGAAATGAGAAACCCCAACGGCTATATCGGTCCACATTTATTTCCAAGGGTCTTATTTTTTATGAAATTCTAAATCTTATCCCTCATTTTTTCTCTTCTTATTAAATAGTCATGTCGTTTACGTTCTTTCATAAATGTTTTTTTATAAAATAAATAATAATACATTAACATATAAGCGAGAAATATCAATTTTATTCATAAGGTATTTTATGTTTTTACTATATTAAGATAAAAATACAAAAAAATAATAGCAAAATATGTTACAATTTACAAACTTTGGAAATATTCATATAAATTTTTATTTTAATAAATATACTTATAATAATAACTTGTTTATATGCAAATAATTGTCATTTTGAGTGATTAGAAATCTAAAACCCCTATTAAAATAAAAAAGTAACCCACAATTCATTTTAAACAAGACAGCTAACTGACCAATTTTAAAAAATAAAGAATGACCGGAACGAATCTATTGACCATATATTTATTTTTTTAATTATTAAAACTGTAATAATAATTTGGAAAAATAGCTATTTCCTTTTGAAAATCATGCTATTCCTCTTCGATTTTGACCCTCATCATATTCCTTCTTTCAATTTTCAGTTTTCATCTTATTTTCCATTACAAATCATGCTTTATTCTTATTCATCCCTCAATTTTAACCCACATCTTATTCTCTTTCGATTTTCAGTTTTCATCCTATTTCTCCTTAATTATAAAAAATCTGCCTAAAAAAACCTTATCTGTTATTTATCCGTTAATTATCCATTAACCGATCCGGTTTTAACCCAATGTTGATCCGATTTTGACCCAATGTTGACCCGATATTGACCAAAATTTTGACCCAAATATGACTCAATTTTAACATACTTTTGACTCAATTTTAACTTGATTTAATCCTAATTTATACTTAATTTTTTACCAAAATTCGTACTTAATTTTAATTCGAATTTTAACATTAAATTAAGTTAATTATTTGATTTAATCAACTTACTTGATTTAATTGATTTTGAATAAAATTATGTACGGTTTTTTACTTGAAACCAATTTTAACCCAATATTAACCCCAATTTTGATTCAATTTTAACCCAAAACCGATCCAATTTTCATCCAAATTATGATCTCAATTTTGACTCGATTTAATCCGAAATTTTACTTAATTTTGAACCGATAAAATTAAGTACGGTTTTTACTTAATTCGCAATTTTAACCCAAAATCGACCCCAATTTTGACTCAATTTTACTTAATTTTAATCCAAAATCGTCCGCAAGTTTAACTCAATTTTAACCCAAAACCGATCCGATTTTGGCCCAAATTATGATCTCAATTTTGTCTCGATTTAATCCAAATTTTTACTTAATTTTGACCTGATAAAATTAAGTGCGGTTTTTACTTAATCCGTAATTTTAACCCAAAATTGACCCCAATTTTGACTCAATTTTACTTAATTTTAACCCAAAATTGGCCCGAATTTTAAGTAAAAATTAAGTAAAAATTCAGATTAAATTGAGTCTGAGATAATAATTTGGGTCAAAATTGGATCGGTTTTGGGTTAAAATTGAGTCAAAATTCGGGTCGATTTTTTGTTAAAATTGGTTTCAACTTCAAGTAAAAAATCGTACTTAATTTTATTCTAAATCAATTAAATCAAGTAATTCGATTAAATTGAATAATTAACTTGATTTATTGTTAAAATTCGAGTTAAAATTAAGTAAAATTTTGGTCAAAATTAAGTACAAGTTGTGATTAAGTAAAAATTCGGATTAAATCGAGATCATAATTTAGGTCAAAATTGTATCGGTTTTGGCTTAAAATTGAGTCAAAATTGGGGTCGATTTTGGCTTAAAATTAAATAAATTTTGGGTTAAAATTAAGTACAAATTGCGTTTAAATTTTGGGTTAAATTTAAGTAAAATTGAGTCAAAATTGGGGTTGATTTTGGGTTAAAATTACGGATTAAGTAAAAACCGTACTTAATTTTATCAGGTCAAAATTAAGTAAAAATTCGGTTTAAATCGAGTCAAAATTGAGATCATAATTTGTTTCAAAATTGGATCGGTTTTGGGTTAAAATTGAGTAAAAAATAGGGTCGATTTTGGGTTAAAATTGGTTTTAAGTAAAAAAAATCGTACTTAATTTTATTCTAAAAAAATTGAGTCATATTTGGATAAAAATTAAAATCAAAATAGGGTCAAAATTGGATCAAAATCGGCTCGATTAACGGATAAATAATAGAGGTGGTTTTAGGCAGATTTTTGATAATTGAGTGGGGAATGGGATGAAACTGAAAATCGAAGGGGGAATAGGATGAGGGTCAAAATCGACGGGAGAATAGGACTAAAGCATGATTTTCAAGGGGGGAATAGGATGAAAACTGAAAATCGAGGAGGGAATAGAATGAGGGTCAAAATCGAGGGGGGAATAGGACTAAAGCATGATTTACAAGGGGGAATAGGCTGTTTTTCCTAATAATTTCTATACAACAATAATTATAATATTTTTTACGCATTCCAACATCATTTGACCAAATATCTCATATATTCATTGAAAATACTGAATGTGTTTTGTGGGGAAGGAGAAGATGCCTATTCATTTAGCATTTGCCGTAATATATACACCAGAGAATTAAGGACAATAAGGAAACAAAATATCTACAAAAAAGGAATTATGTGTTGTACCCTCGATTGTAGTTGAATTGTGTGTTGTGCCCTTGATTGTAGTTGTGAGAATCCTTGACTGAAGATATTGAGATAATTCCCCTGATTGTTATCTCCGTTGATTGCTCTCTTACTCCGATTACGCCCCCTCAAGTTGGCATATGCAGGTCCGTAATACCCAACTTGGAGCGTACATAAAGAAACGGTTGATGCCTAAGAGCCTTGGTGAAAACGTCCGCGATCTGTTCGGATGACCGGACATAAGATGTCGAAATGAGGCCCTTCTTGAGCTCGTCCCGGATGAAGTGACAATCAACCTCTATATGTTTGGTCCATTCGTGGAAGACGAAATTGGCCGCGATGTAGATGGCGGCTTTACTGTCGCAAAACATAGGAACAGGTGTTGAATGAACAATCCCAAACCCAACAGTAACAGCTTGAGCCATTTGACCTCACAAGTAAGCAAGGCCATAGAACGATATCCGGCCTCCGTTGATAACCGAGAGACCGTTGCTTGCTTCTTCGTTTTCCATGCAATCGAGCTTTGGCCAAGAAAAACAATGTGCCCTCCCATGGATAGGCGTAAAATCGGACATATAGCCCAATCGGAATCGCAATATCCACTAAGAGACAAGTCACCATCAGACTTGAGCCAAATGCCTTGCCCCGGTGCCTCCTTGAGATAACAAACAACTCGGAGAGCTGCCTTCCACTAGCTGAGGAGTTTGCAAGAACTAGGACAACACATGTAATGCAAAACTGATCTCTGACTATGTGTGAGTTAGATATAACAATTGGCCAACAAGACGTCTATACCTCTCCGGATCATCCAAATCATCACTCGGGGAAGAAAGCAATTGGTGATTCTGCTCGAGAGGTGTAGCTGCAGGATTGCATCCAAGTAGCCCACATTCCGACAATATATCCAAAGTGTATTTCCTCTGCAAAAGATAAAACCCGGAAGCATTGCGCGACACTTCGATGCCTAGGAAGTATTTGAGGGGCCCGAGGTCCTTCATGTGAAAGCAATTCCTCAAATATGCTTTGAAAACGTTAATCTCCAAGGTATCATTACCACCGATCAATAAGTCATCCACATAAATTAGCACATGAAGACACGAGGAGCCGCAGGTCAAAGTGAAAATGGAGTAATCTAACCTTGACTATAGGAACTCGTAACGAAGAAGTGACACAGTGAGTTTGGCGAACCAACACCGCGGGGCTTGTTTCAGCCCGTACAACGATTTTTTCAGCTTGCAAACTAGTGAAGAATCGGTTGTAAATAGCGTTTGTGGTAGTCATATATAAAGTTTTTTCGTGTAAATCTCCATGTAGAAAGGCATTGTGTACATCCATTTGATGCACATGCCAATTGTGAGCAGCCACAAAAGCAAGAAATAGGCAAACTGACGTTAATTTCACAACCGGGGAAAATGTCTCATCATAATCAATGCCTTCCTTTTGTCGATTCCTGAGAACAACCAAGCGAGCTATATGTCTTTTAATGGACCCGTCAGAATTGTATTTCAACTTGTAAACCTAGTGGCACCCAATCGATCTTTTTCCTGGTTAAAGTGGAACCAAGTCACGGGTATGACTCTAATCAAGTGCCTGTAGCTCGGCCTGCATTGCCTCCGACTATTCTTGAGATTGAGATGCTTGCTGATAAGAGCGAGGCTCGAGTCCTGTAGACACTGCTGCGAGAAAGGCTCGATGTGGAGCCAAGAAATTATCACATGAGACAAAATTGGCTATAGGATAAGGAGTGGTACCTGAGGACTGATGTGGAGTGTTGGATCGAATGCGAATGGAGTCTTGAGCTTGGAGAGGGTCTTGCCAACATTGTGCTGAGTAGGTAACAAAGTCTTGTAATTTCGTCGATGCTTTGCGCACCCGCTGACATCTGCCCAGAACGACCGTAGTGTCTGTAGGCGTTCTATTCTGTTCAGCATGATCGTGTCGACTGGTGGCACGATCGTGTTGTTCCTCGTTACTCGAACGAGGTTCATCATGCGGTTCAACATGATCGTGTGGATGAGGAACATGATCATTCTGACTCTCAACATTGATAGTCAGCTCGGTCATGTTGACGCCCCCTGCCATCAAACGGTCCTCTGTATTGTCGTCTTCCTTCTGATCTCGGTTAAAATCATCCCAAACAGCCACTGACACAATATATCTCGGTTGATCATCAGCAATACCACCAGTGATATTGTTATCCTGGAAAGGAAATTGATCTTCGAAGAAAATAACATCCCGGGAAACGAAAACCTCCAAGGTCATCAAATCACATACCTTCCATCTTTTTTGTGTCAAAGGATAACCAATGAGGACACATTTCTTCCCCGCGACTCGAACTTATCTGTTGGCCGCCTCCCTTTGTGTGCATAACAAAGACAACTGAGTGTCTTGATCCGATCGAGCATCGGTTCTTCTTCGTGAAGAATCTCGTAAGGAGATTTTCCTTCATGCAAAGCGGACAGAGTTCGATTAATCAAATAAGCAGCTACAAGAACACATTCGCCCCAAAACTTTTTTTGGGAAATTGGCTTGGAACATGAGTGCTCTAGCAACGTTCAAAATATTGTGGTGTTTCCTTTCCACTCGCCCGTTTTGTTGAGACGTGTATGCACATGATGTCTTATGGAGTATGCCCATATCGTTGAAGAAAGCCCGTAAAGCAAGAAATTTACCCCCGTTGTCTGACTGCACAACCTTGATGACCTTATCAAATTGTTATTTAACCATAGCGCAAAATATTAGAATCAGCCACTTGACTTCACTTTTCGCTCTCATTAGATAAACCCAAACAACACGAGAGCGATCGTCAACAACTGTGAAAAAATAATGAGCACCACAAGATGATGACAAATGATACGGTTCCTATACATCGCAATGGACTAAATCAAAACATCCAACAACTTTATTGTCCCTATCTGTGAAACAAGACCTTGTTTGCTTTGTCCAAAAACAAACATCACACGGGTCTTTATTATAAAAAAACAACAACACTCGGCAAAAAACTTAAAACTCGTTCGAAAGGATGACCAAAACGCCGATACCACAAATCGCTAGGAGATAAACTATCTGCTTTGCATGCTTGGATGTTGACAACCCCCTTAAACTTGTAGACCCATTGCATTCTTCACCTGCTCCAATCAGGGTCCTCGTAGTCCGGTCCTGAATCACACACAGTTGATTAGTGAACAAAACTGTATAATCATTGTAACACAGCAGTTTTGCAATCGAGATGAGGGTGCAGTTTAATCCAAGAACGTATAGCACATTTCTCAGAGAAAAACGATTTCCGAAGTGCATTGTGCCTGATTTTGTAGCCATCGTCGTGTGTCCATTGGGCAGCCCAACGGGACATGGGACAAGATCAACAACATCAACCAGCAACTCAAAGATACCGGTCATGTGATGAGAAGCGCCAGAATCTAAAAGGAATTCGGTGTGGCTTGTTTTACCGGATGTTCGGTCCTTATTTGTTGGAGATTGCATTTTGAGCAAGCTAAGCAATGTTGACCATTTTTCATCGTTGAACCCGGGCAGGCTTTGGCATTCCACTGCTGTAGTCGGTTGGGTTCTCGTCGAGGATCCTACGGTCTGCACAACATTTGCACGCACGCCAGTTGGTGCGCACGTCCAAAGTTGTCTATGTTGTGCTGAGCTCCGGCCGCTCCAGCCGCGTTCGTCTGCCCTGTTCGGCTTCTGTTTCGCGGTCCATCACCATTCTTCCGTGGCCGTTCATCCCACCATTTCAAAAAACCATGAAGCAGAAAGCAACTTAATATGTCATGCCCATTGCACTTGCAATGAGTACAAAAATGCCTTTTATCCTTCGTCGAATTTGCTGCACCGTTGGAGAATTCTCTCGTGCGGCATAGCCCAAAATCTCAGCACAGTCCTCCTTTAGTCGTGAGACAGTGTGTTGGCGCGCCTCTTGAATCACCATTGAATAATCTCGTTTGAGATTGGGCAGCATATCCATACTCAAGATACTGGATCAGATAGTCCCAAACCGAGTGTCGTCAAGACCAAGTAGGAAGAAATTGACTCGCTCGGTTTCTTTGTCATGAAGTAATTCCGTGGAGAGTTCTCCACATATGCACAACCCACACGTGCATGATCGGACAGGCTTGTAAGCATCAAGCTCGTCCCACAATTTCTTCAATGTGCCGAAGTAGATATGAACGGAATGACCATGTTGTTTGCACGCCATCAACTCCAAGCAGATTTGATACACCCGTGGACCATTGTCAACAAAAAAACCTGTGTTTCAAATCACTCCACAGCACATGAACTTCTTCGACAATTCAGATTGTATATCAGAGTTATGACTCGATAGTGTTGAAAATCCATCCACTAGCATTGAATTCACAGGTCCCCACTCTGTGAATTCGACAATGTCTGGATCTAGACGCTTGATTGTACCGTCGATGAAACCAAGCTTTCGCTTGGTATTGAGCACGTGTCGTACGTGCTTAGGCCACTCCTCATAGTTGGAGTCCCCTTTCAGTTGGATCGGGGTGATAACGGTGCCTGTCCCCTCTGACGGGTGAAGGTAAAATGACGAATACACAGTCAACTCTCGGCTCCTTACGGAAGTGGAGCCAAGGGTACTGGCATTTGCAGTTGCTCCCACAGCAGGAGTTACAGTAGGCACTTCATTACTCATATTTCAAGGAATTTCGTCGGAAACTTCGCACTAGAAATAGCTTCGGTGGAGTTGCAAAATAGGCCGGAAATAACGTCGGCAAAACAAGAAGAAAAAAAAATTGAGCACTAAGGCTCTGATACCATGAAAATACTAAATGTGTTTTATGGGGAAGGAGAAGATGCCTATTCATTAAGCCTTTGTTGTAATATATACATAGGGAATTGAGGACAATAAGAAAACATAATATCTACAAAAATGAATTATGTGTTGTGCCCTTGATTGTAGTTGAATTATGTGTTGTGCCCTTGATTGTAGTTGTGAGAATACTTGACTGAAGATGTTTGAGATAATTCCCTTGATTGCTATCTCCTGTGATCGCTCTCTTACTCCGATTATTCATCATATATACCACGTTACACCAAAAAACAATCTCTAACATCATGATAAAGCTTACTAATTTTGTCTAATATTCTTTGTTACCATCTTCACCATCGTCCCTTTATCCCTTGCCGTTGAAAAATACTACGAGGTTTCCTCTAGACACTCTTATGTTCAAACTCGGTTTTCCAAAATGTTATTTACCCTTTTTGGGAGTAAAACAATATAACTATTGTGGCCAAACAGGGTTAAAGGTTAAAACCTCTTGTCATGATCAACATAACATTATCCTCAACATTGTGAACACCACTCTGAGCATGCTGTCTTGGAATTTGAGGAGTCAGATCATCATGGCCACAAATAAAAATTTATTCCAAGAAAGTTTTCCCAAGACTTTAAACGTATAGAGAATGATCGATTCAATTCAGTTGCCACGACTGAAATGATTGATGTATTCATTTCTTGTCCTCGTTCTCCCCTTTCTCTGGTCACAATCAGAAGATAATATCGAAAGCGAGGGGTGCACGAAGGTAGTGCGGTGTCTAAGCAAGTGAAGAAGGATCTTAGGAATCACTATTAGAAATTTGAAGATTGCAAACGAATTTTATGGGCTGGACAGTCTGTCCCTAAATTTGTGGACGGAATAGGAACGGAATAGGGACGATAAAAAAATCAGTCCCTAAATTTGCGAACGGACAAGCAGTCCCTAAGCAGTCTGCAATTGCGGACGGATTGGAAACGGACACCGAGGGTGTCTCGGATTAGGGATGGGAAACTGAGTGCCGTCCGTAATTTGCGGACGCCCCTGGGTCGCAGTCCCTAATCCGGGACGTCCACATATCCTCTTGAGGATGACTTCGGGACAAATTTTCGGCATTCATAGCTTCCTTGCACTTCTTTGTATGTCCTTGGCTCGATTTCCTTATCTATTTTACTAAAGAACGCTTGATTGCAAGGTGAAATACTCAAAATGTCTATATGTTTATGAATGGAATATACAATGAGAATGTTTATGACTCGACATTACCAATCTCGTGATTTATGCACATTAGTCCCTTTGTTCTTGATGTCTAGATTGAACATGATTCATGGAATGTATCATACTAATCTAGTTCAATCTGTGAACTCGTGACATCAGTCCTGTTATATAGGAGGGAAAAATCCTTATCTCGATCAAACAACATACTATAAATTGCATACCCAATCACTATCTTGTTTTTCCACCAATTTACGAGTGGCGTTTGATAGTGTCAAAGTATGCAATTGCCTATGTTAAGATCTCTGGCAATCTCAAGTCATAGAATTACATATACCATAATCATTATGAGAATTGCTATGATACTCATATAACAATCCATGTAGCAATCTCATGGCGGATCGATCCAGTACATTGTTCTTTAACATGTAGCTATGTGTCAAATTGATATCTCATATCAATTTACACATACTAGTCTTCATACAACATTGATTCCGGTTATTCTCAATGATGCTCAACTATTGCTGTTAAATCCCATTATTTACGATAATAGATATTTGCATAGTATTTCGATTAACAGCGAATTGATAGATACTGCCTTAGGGATTTAACAACCGCTAGCATATCATACATCTTGAATATCACAGATTCACAAATCATGTACAACTACGATTCAAAATAATAATAATAATAATAATAATAATAATAATAATAATAATAATAATAATAATAATAATAATAATAATAATAATAATAATAATAATAATAATAATAATAATAATAATAATAATAATAATAATAATAATAATAATAATAATAATAATAATAATAATAATAATAATAATAATAATAATAATAATAATAATAATAATAATAATAATAATAATAATAATAATGCAATATTTTTTAATATTGATACTAGATTTTATTAATATTGATTATTATTAGGTATTAAATTATATCAATATTCATTATTATTATTTTTGTTAGTTATTATTATTATTAATAATTATTATTGATATTATTATATTTTATAAATATATATTATTAATAACTTTGGTTGTATAATAAGGTGTATTACATTGTATAAAAGTGCTCATATTATATTATTATTATTTTTATGCTATACATAGGTTGTACCAAATTTTATACATACGCTATACCAAATTTTATTCGAGCTTTTTACCAACACGTTGTACCAAATTTTGTTCGAACTTGTACCAAAACGTTGTACCAAATTTTATACATACTTTGTCCCAAATTTTGTTTGTATACACGTTGTACACACGTTGTACCAAATTTTGTACACACGTTGTACCAAATTTTGTACAATATTGTACCAATATGTTGTACCAAATTTTTTCTCTACATGTGTCTTACCAAATTTTGTCTATACACACATTGTACCAATTTTTTCTGTACACACGTTGTACCAAATTTTCTTCGTATACATGTTATACATATGTTATACAAAATTTTGTAAATACATTGTACCAAAATTTTTACAACTTTGTACCAACATGTTGTAACAAAATTTTGTCTATACATACGTTGTACCAAATTTTATCTATATATACGTTGTACCAAATTTTGTCTATACACATATTATACCAAATTTTGTCTGTACACACGCTGTACTAAATTTTATCTTTACACATGGTGTATCAAATTTTGTTTGTCCACACGTACATATTTGTGATATATATAAAAGTTGTTGCAGAGGGAGGCTTCTCAGCCCTCCACGTCAGCAACAACTATTATATATATTTAATTTTAAATTTTCACCGTTCTTTTTTATATAATATTTAATTTAAAATTTTCACAGTTCTTTTCTTCTCCATGCTCCACCTCCTGCGTTTTAATTGTGCTTCATTTACCTCAAACGTAACTGTTCTCCATATAATTTAATTTAAAATTTTCACCGTTCTTTTTTATATAATATTTAATTTAAAATTTTCACCGTTCTTTTTTTCTCCATGCTCCACCTCCTGCGTTTTAATTGTGCTTCATTTACCTCAAACGTAACTGTTCTCCCTACTTTCTCCACTCCAGCACATACCCTTCTTCACGCCTCAATCCTTTCTCTCCCCACTCCTGCAAAGGCCACCATTTTTTCCGCTATATCTTACACCATGGAGCCGTCTCGGCTTGCACTGTTCTCCCCATTTTCTCCACTCCAGCACATACCCTTCTTCACGCCTCAATCCTTTCTCTCCCCACTCCTGCAAAGGCCACCATTTTTTCCGCCATATCTTACACCATGGAGCCGTCTCGACTTCTGTTTCCGTCGCCTCGCCCATCTGTCGCATCGATTTTCACCGCCACAGCTTCCTTTCCCGGTAACACTAACCTCCGATTGCAGCGCCTCACGCCGTCAACCTTTGTCGCTCCTATCCCATTCTGCCACACCGATTTCCGCCGCCACCACTTCCTTTTCCGGTAACACCAGTCTTCCATTAATCGGTTCGGCTCGGTTTTCCTCCCCCTCTCCTTTCTCCATGGTCCGCTCACCCCATCTGCCTCTCGGATTATCTCCTCCACTTCATGAAGCCGTTTCCTGCTGCTGTTTCCGTCGCCCCGCCGGTCTGCCGCAACGATTTCCCCATCTACCTCTCGGATTCTCTCCCCCACTCCATGGAGTCGTTTCTGCTGCTGTTTCCGTCGCTCCTATCCCGTTCTGCCGCACCGATTTCCGCCGCCACCACTTCCTTTTCCGGTAACACCAGTCTTCCATTAATCGGTTCGGCTCCCCGTCGATCCATCGTCTCTCCTACTCCTCGATTTCGTACATCGCTGGCTTTGAAATCCTTCACTTTTAGAGGCTATTCATCCAATTCCTCTTCTTTCCTCGATGCACATACCACTCCATGTCGTCAACTCTTATTTTCCGGTTGATTTCAAGGTTTTTGCCCGCATTCTTTAAATTTCTTGCTGATTCTGCTTTGTTATCTCTGGGATTTTTAGGTTTTCGTCTCCAGGCAACGCCCGTTAATCTCGAAATACAGAACTTGTGTGTGTACACAGTCCCGAAAGGTTGAAATTCTTCATAACATGTTCAAGCTTGTCACTGATTCCGACGACAACGACATTATCAGGTGAAGTTTCCGTGTGTTCGTGGTTGTTTGAAGTTTCCGTGCATTGTGTATCAGGTGAAGTTTCTGTGTATCTACTCCTATTTGAAGGTTGTTTTTCATTGTGTTTCTTCCAACAAATGCCTGAATGTGTTTTATATATATATAAAGCAATAAGGATTAATTTTCAGGTAGCTTATTTATCTCTTCAAATCCAACATCTCAGTGAGCTTTTGATTGACTTCTATGTGAGTTCGTGAACGAGAAAACTGGATCACATTATCATTTTCAGGTATAATACATAATCTATTAAATAATCTTGCAAACCATAATAGGCAATTTGCTAACTCAACTTGGCTATGTACCCTTAATGGGCGGTGTGAGTGAATCTCAGTTCAACCAAGTTCTGAACATTGAATATGATCCTTCAAAACTTTATCTATAATTTGAAATCCATTTTCATTGCTTGAAATCTTGGATTCTATTTGCTAGGCATATGAGAAGTACTGAAACTCAGATAGTCAATGGTGAGGCATGAAAGGGGATGAATCAGGAAGATGAGTGATGCCCAAATGTGGTTACATCTCTTCCGTGGCGTGCTGACCTGTTTGATATGACATATTGATTGTTGTTGTGTGTTGAGAGTGTGAAGGATCAAGTTCGCTGATTTGTTATCGATCAGTTAGTTTTTTGAGGATGGAGGAAGGAGGTTATGGGAATGACTTCTATATCTCCGAGAGAAGTTGGGGTATTGTCAGCAGGGGTATTTTCAGCGTGGTGTAAATTTCGGTCTGCATCGAAATCATGGATCTTGTCTGATAATCATATGGATTCATTCAAATTTACTTGAGATTTATTTCATTTTTGGATTGTTTTAGATTTCTCTGGAAGTAAAAAAAATGTTGCCTCTTAAAGTACTAAGATTATTTCTATGCTTGCTGGGTGAAGAAGTGATTGTCGAATTTCTAAGTTGCTTGATTTAGATATCATTGAGGAGAATTTACTTTTAATAAACCTATTGGAAGCCGTGCAACAGGTTTTTCAGAAGGAAGTGTTAGATTGTACAATTAAGGCAAATATTCAACGTGTATGCATTTTGTTTGTTGTCTTCTTGACATTTCGCTAGCATATGTTTGATTGATGATTTTATTACTTTAAGTAGGTATGTTTGTTCCTATCGGAGGAATCACCTTCACTGGTTGGATCAGGTGCTTAAGACCACCTTCAGGAGAAGTCACTATGGCCTTCACATCCAAGTGATGAAAATCTCCCACTTGGATTTGGTGATTCTCATTCTGCAGACCAATCACAGATTAATGTGTCAGACATCTAGGTGATAAAGTGGAAATTCTCTATTCGGGTGAGCTTGAGATTGTTGATCGCATTATTCGAGCTTTATTCTTTAACTAAAATCATTAAATGCTTGAAAGAACCTTGCATACTTTTTTTTCTTTCTCTCTAAATTTTGTATACGTTTTCAAAGTTCCACCAAATTCTATTAGTCCTTTAAGATAGATAATGGTACGAATAAGATTAGTAAATATGGTGGTATGATGGTGTTAGTACTTTGGCATCTGGTTCAGGATATTCATGTATGACTGTCATCATACTGAAATTCCATGACACAAGCTGTTCATATTGTGACTAATTTGTGGTTAGATGGTCGCAACATCATTAACATAGAATTTCTGCAGATTCTGTTAGAGCCATACCAGAGAGTGGTTGCACGGGACGAAAGCGAAGAGTGGAAGCCCAAAACCATAGGGAAATAAGAGTTCTTAAAGCATTTTATCCTGGCGTATCTGCAATTTCTTCAGAGTCTAAATCTTGCCTTACATTTCCTGCTAATGCATATGTTTCCATGCTTCTTTTATTCACTCGATCTTTTTTACCAATTTCACCCTGTAGCCCCTCAATTTCAGCTGACGTTGAGAACTTGCATTACGATGGTCGACTCACCACTATCGTACCCATCTTGCCCGTTGAAGAGACATCTTGCCCTTTCATCTGCAGGCTGCATCCATTTTTATAGACATTGATGGTCAATGGCTTGTAGTCTATATCTACGAGCTCATCGATGGAGAGGTCAAAGTTGAGGCGTCTAAATAACCATCTCAATTTCAGACCACCATTCGAGGGATTTTTGTGAGTCCTTGACATACAGTGTTCTGCCTGCCCATTTCCGGTAAAGTTAGGCTCATCGAATGTTGCTCATCGGATTCGAAAAATGATATTTTACAAATAAAATCTGCTAAGTTATTCGATGTGGGTTTTGTTTAAGATAGAAAAGAATCAGCTGTAATTTAATTTGGATTTTCACGTTTAGGTGTGTAATTTAATTGGATTTTCACGTTTAGTTGTTCAAATGTTTCTAATAGTTTGACTTTAGTTGTTCTAATGTTACTAATAGTTTTAATTTATTAGTTCTATTGTTTATAAACGTTTGAAGCATATTCTAATAGTTTGACTTTAGTTGTTCTAATGTTACTAATAGTTTTAATTTATTAGTTCTATTGGTTATAAACGTTTGAAGCATATTCTAATAGTTTGACTTTAGTTGTTCTAATGTTACTAATAGTTTGAATTTATTAGTTCTATTGTTTATAAACGTTTGAAGCATATTTTACCTCTTAATGTACTTTAGTTGTTCTACAAAACACCTATAAAATAATTTGTCCCGGTTTGATAATTTTTATATCCTGAATTACATTATATAAGAATATATAAACAATTCAAATTACTCTAGAATGAATATAAATATTTGTATATAAAAAATGTATACATATATAAATTTGTTTGAATCTCTTAGTTCTACTAGATTTATATATAATACTTTTGGATTTATTTTGAATAACTATTTATTGTTATACGACTTTACGCAATATAATATTTATAACATGACATTCAAATTGATAAATATAATGAATATATTTTTGTAACAAATAATATAATTACCCGCGCATTGCGCGGGTTTGATTCTAGTATATATAAAAGAGGGATTTTTTCCTCCCCTGTGGTGCTGCCACGTCAACTCGGGAGGAAAAAACCCCAAATTACCCTTCCAGCCTAATGCCCACCACTAAAACTATTCCCTTTCCCGACCAATAAATTTACAACCCGTGATTATAACCGGATTTACTTCCCCTTTCTTCCCGTTCTTTCATCTTCCTGAATCCTTTAATTCGATTAAATTCAATTTCGTGAATTCCAAGAGATTGCAAATCCATAGGTATCAAAAGTGATCAAGAAAAGAAAGAAGTTTTTCGGGAAAACTTCAAAAGGATGAAGAATAGGATTCAAGAATGTAAAAATGAATTCAAAACCTTGATTTGATTAATGAGTACATGCTAAGTTTTTATAGACTTTTCCTAACTAACTTCTAACTAATTCATAACAAACTTTGACGGGAAAAATAAAAATGAAAAGATTAGGTCTTGCGTCCCGGTTGCATGGGTCGCGTCTCACGTCTTGCGTCCTGGTCTTGATCCTGTGTCTCGGGTCTCAGGTTTTGTCTTCGCGTCTCGAGACTCAGGTCTTGCATTCGCGTCTCGGGTCTGCACTTTGTGTCTTGGGTCTCAGGTCTCGCATTCGAGTCTCAGGTCTTCTCATTTCTTCTGTTGACGTCTCGGGTCATTGTAGTTGACAACTCGGTGTCTCGAGTCTTCACGGCTAGCGTCTCGAGTCTTCGTCTCGGCGTCCCGAGTCTTCGTAGCTGGTGTCTCGGGTCTTTGTCTCGGCGTCTCGGCGTCTCGAGTCTTTGTCTTGGCGTCCCGAGTCTTCGCAGCCGGCATCTCGGGTCTTTGTCTCAGCGTCTCGGGACAATCCACTTCTATGTGTTTTGTCCTTTCATGAAAAACTGGATTTGTTGCAATGTATATAGCTGATTGATTATCACAATAAAGATTAGCAGGACCAGTAACTGAGACATGAAGATCTTGAAGTAAATAACCAAGCCATAGTAATTCACAAGTAACATTAGCTAAAGAACGGTATTCAGCTTCAGTGCTACTCCGAGAAACAATAGATTGTTTCTTAGCTTTCCATGAAATGAGTGAATGACCTAGAAAAACACAAAAACCAGAGACAGACCTTCTTGAATCTTTGCATGCTGCCCAATCAGCATCCGCAAATCCATTCAACCGTAATTCAGATTTTGCAGAATAAAACAAGCCCTGTCCTGGATTGGTTTTCAGATAATGTACCACACGTTGAGCTGCCTTATAATGATCTGAAGTAGGTTTGGATAAGAACTGACTAAGCTTATGGACTGCAAAGGTAATGTCAGGTCTTGTGATTGTTAAATATAAGAGCTTTCCTACAAGAGCTCTGTAACTTGTGGGATTATCCAGTAAGTTTCCAGAGTCCTGTGTCAACTGTACGTTAGGATCTATTGGAACAGATACAGGTTTGCATCCAATTAAACCTGTATCAGAAAGTAAGTCCAAACAATATTTCCTCTGACAAACTGAAATACCAGAAGATGATCTTGCTATCTCTAAACCTAAAAAATATTTCAGTGGTCCAAGATCTTTGATATTGAATTGTTGTTTCAAAAAATTCTTAACTTCCATGACAGCCATGTCATTGTTACTAGCAATCACAATATCATCTACATAAACCAGTAAAGCTATGAAAGAGGTACCTTGTTTTCTTGTAAACAGAGTGTGATCTGCTTGGGATTGAATGAATCCATGAGTTAGAAGAACATCAGAGAATTTCTGAAACCATTGTCTAGATGCCTGCTTAAGACCATATATAGACCTGTGAAGTTTACAAACAGGGTTAAGTGGGAGAAATCTCACCTATGATGGAGTGTAACCAGGTGGTAAAGTCATGTAAATATCCTCATCAAGATCTCCATGTAGAAAAGCATTTGTAACATCCATCTGACTTAAACTCCAATTCTGTGTTGCTGCAAGTGCTAAAAGCAACTTAACTGTCACAAGCTTTGCAACAGGTGAAAATGTATCAATATAATCAACCCCTTCTTGTTGTGTATAACCCTTGGCAACTAAACGAGCTTTGTATCTTGTTATAGAGCCATATGCAAGTCTTTTTATCTTATACACCCATTTACATCCTACTGCCTTTTTATCAGATGGCAATGAAACTATAGACCAGGTTCCGGATTGCTGCAAAGCTGTAAGTTCAGCATTCATAGCAGACTTCCATTCTGAGTATAAGATAGCTTCTTTAAAAGATCTAGGTTCAGTAGTTGAGGAAATATTTAAAATGTATGCTCTGTAGTTTGGTGATAATTTTGTGTAAGAAAGGACAGAAGACAAGGGATGAAATGTAGATGTAGGTATGTTTGGAGCAGTATGATGTTGAAAAAGATAGCAATGATAATCTTGAAGATATGAAGGTGTTTTGAGGGTTCTTTGTGGTCTAGTAGTAATGGTGTCTGTGGTTCTATTAGTGTCTGATTCTTGGGTGGGAGGAGGGATTGGCAGAGGGAGAATAGTTTGTGGAAAAAGATCTGTAACAGGTAAGATGTCTGATCTCAGTTTTAAAGGAAACATATCTTCATGGAACTCCACATTTCTAGAAATAACTATCTCATTTGTCTCAATATCCAGCAATTTATAACCTTTATAACCAGAGGGATAGCCAATAAATACCATGAATCTTGCTCTTGGACTAAACTTGTGCCTGTTCTGAGGTAAAGTAGAACAATAGCATAAACAACCAAATACCCTTAATCTACTATAATCTGGCTTCTTACCATGAAGCATCTCATACGGTGTCTTGTTGGTAAGCAAAGGAGAGGGCATCCTGTTGATTAGAAATACTGCAGTTCTGACACAATCACTCCAGTAAGCTAAAGAAAGGTTAGACTGAAACATTAAAGCCCGGGCCACATTCAAAATATGCTGATGTTTTCTTTCAACCACAGAATTTTGCTGTGGAGTATTAACACATGAAAAATAATGATGTATGCCCTTTGTTTTAAACAAATCATGGAAAATGAGTTCTGAAGCATTATCTGAACGTACAGCCTTTATTCTAGTATTAAATTGAGTTTCAACAAACTGAATAAACTCAGGAAACAGTCTATGAACATCAGATTTTTGTTTTAACAAATATAACCATGTGTTCCTAGTGTTATCATCAACAATGATAAGAAAATACTTGTAACCATCTACTGATTCTATGGAAAAAGGGCCCCAAATGTCTAAATGAACAAGGTCAAAAGGTGAATCAGAAATGTTATTATTAAAAACAAAAGGTAAACGTTTTTGTTTTGCTAGATGACAGATTTTACAATGAGAAAGATTTGTTGTCTCATTAAGAGAAAGTTCCTTAGAAATAGTCTTTATTTTTGGTAAAGATGGATGACCAAGCCTCTGATGCCAAAGAGATGTATCAGCATGCAGAGTATTACAAGAAAATATTGAAAATGTATTTCTCAGAATGTAGAGTCCATTAATGAGATTAGCCTTCCCAATCATCCCCTGAGTATGGTCCTGAATAATGCAAGATTCAGGGGTAAATAAAATGATATATCTATGTGTTTGGAACAGAGCACTGACGCTCAATATGTTCAAAGATAGGGAAGGTATATAAAGCACATTAGTCAAAATAATGGACTCAGACACCTTGACATTACCAGAGATGTTGATGATAACACTATTACCATTTGGAAATTTTACTAATGTAGGATCTATTGTAAACATGTTACTGAATAAAGATTTATTTGAACAAACATGAGTGCTAGCTCCAGAGTCAATTATCCAATCCTTTTTGTAAGGATCAGTAGGCCAAGTATGATGCAGTGAAAAACATATGACAGAGGAAATGTAAGAGTGTATACCAGAAGAGGTGGATGTTTCAGTAGCACCATTTTCAGTGATGGTAGGTCCATTGAGCCATAGTTTAGCTCCAATTTGAGTGTAGATTTGTTGAAGTTGTTCTTGTGATATCTGATTTATATCAATTGGCAAAGAAGACTGATCTGTTTTATTTGTTTCTGCTACTACACTTGCAATCATCCCTGATGTCTGATTATTTCTCCTATAAAGTGGAGGTCTAGAGGGAATTTGATTTTGAGGATTTGAATATACTGGTCTAGAACCTTGATTAAATGATCTTGGTGCCTGAACTTGTCCATATCCAGGAGGAAAACCATGTAATCTGTAACATTTGTTTATAGTGTGACCATACTTACCACAGTGAGTGCAGAGAGGTGGAGATGCTCTTGGCCTATATTGACCTCCAGTGATTGCAGCCACATGTGTAACAGAATCTTGCTCAGGAGGAATGACATGTGAAGTCTGATAAACTGCATACTCTGAAACTACAACAGGCTTGACCAACTTCTGTTGCTCATGTTGTAATACTAGTTTGAAAGTCTTTTTCAAATCTGGCAGTGGATCCATTAGTAAAATCTGTCCTCTTGTGACATCAAAACCATCATTTAATCCAAATAAAAACTTGATAACAAAACTTCTTTCAAATAGTTCATACCAACGTTTGTCCACACCACAAGAACAAATTCCACAAGTGCAGATAAGGGAATTTTGTGCGGCCTTGAGATCTTTCCAAACTGTAAGCAGCTTAGTGAAATAGGCAGAAACTGATAGTGATCCCTGACGTATATTCTGTAAAGATTGCTCTATATTATACAATTTAGGAGCATTATTCTGGTGAAATCTTTCCACAATATTTGTCCACATTTCATGAGCTGAATTGATGTATAAACAACTTGCAGCAATATCTTTTGAAACTGATGCAAGAATCCAAGAACATACCACATCATTGCATCTTGACCATGCTGTTGCATCTGCATGTCCTGTTTCTGGTTTCAGAAGTGATCCGTCTACAAAACAGAGTTTATTCCTACCATTTAACGCCATGGTGATGGAACGTTTCCATGAATTAAAGTCTTCATGACCTGTAAGTCTATCTGAAACAATCAACATGTTCATCTGATCATTTGATCCAAGATGATATGGCTTCTCAAAGATGGTCAGGAGAAATGGATACCATTGCTTTGTTCTTCGTCGTATTCACTGTTGGCTGATATCTAATTCAGTTGGCTGAGAAAATTCTGGATTTTCTTTTTCAGGTACCATATGCCTCGGTTGTTGTCCTCCTCCGCAGATTGTGAGACATGGACTGCTGGGTTCTTGGCCCGGTCTTGCTAAAGGGGGTTAACTCCGGAACATGGGACATGTCCAGATGGAAATGGTCCTACGAGGTCCCAGAAAATGCTTAATTTCAGTCTCCATGTCATCAGGTCTTTACCATTCATCATGATAATAAATTAAACGTGTCCTCACATGATTTGAGTAGATTGGTCTGCAAGGTGAAGTTCTGAGCCTTCATAGTGTCGCGGTGAGTTCTTCTGTGGAATGGGTCGAGGGATCACTTGTGGCAAAAAAACAACCTCTGACCTGGTATAAGGTAAGATAAATATAAGGATGATTAATGGCTCCCAACAGGCTTATGTCAATATAACAAAAGATTATGTGTGTTCAATTTTGCGTGTTCAATTTTCTTTAGTTATATTTGGTATTTTTATGTAAGAATGTGATGCTTCTTTTGCTCATCACTTGCAACAACAACAGCAACAGTTTCGATGCTTGGCTGCTTTTTTTAAAATATGAGTTTTTAGCAAAGAGTTTACACTTCTGATCACATTCAGCTATTCAGCTCTCTCTGGGGTTGTAAGTAAAGAACTATATTTATTTATTCAAGAGCATCAAAGAAATCATAAAATGATGTGCGGTGACGGGAAAAATGATGTTGGAGCTTTGAAGCAGGTAACAAACATGGGAAAAATCTCTGAACAGATATCTTGATTGCAAGTGGACCCGTTGTTTTTGTTTTTCCTGGATAGATGCTTACGGTTGCTTCTCATTTCTTTCCATTTGATTCATGATGTTAGGCTCAATTTGGTGTTGCCTTACTGAACGCTTTTCCATTCAAGTTGGTGCTGCAGCGACGCTCTCTCTTAACCACTCTTATCTTCGCTGTTCAACCTTACATATCGATCGGGTGAGTGGTGCAATTTCCTTTCTTGATGTGAGATTCAAGTTCTTGGTGTAGGGTTTCTTTATGTATAACTTTGTCCCTAGATAAACAAATGCTCCAAGTGATGAAAATATTCCATCATAGATGGTAAACAGAAAAAGAAATACTAGGACAGTCGTTAAAACCCGTGACTAGCATGTTGAAAGAACATCCCAGCAGCACCTTTGGCTGCACGTTCAGATTTCTTACCCACCTGTCACACAATTGTGAATCACAATTTTGAATACAATTAATTTTGTTAGGAAGGATATCTTCCCGTGTTGAAACCTAAGCACCAATCACAATAGTGAACACAGATCATGTACAATCACCTCCGAACATATGTACAAACCTTGTCATAATCCCAAATGTTCAAGAGCCCATCTTCCGAGGAATTCCCGAATACAGATGACTTGTCTGGAGACCACTGCATTGGTACAAAATGGGTGTAACAAGGTAATAAGTATATTCGTACATGACATATAATATAACTATTTATTTGTTAAAACCTGAACACAGAGAACAACAACTTTATGGCCCTCAAATTTGTAAATAGGTTAACCGACTCCACAATGATATTGCTCTTTTTTTGTGGGCTTTTGCAATTGTCCAGGATCGAAAAGGCTAATCGAGAAGATAGAAAGAAAAATATCACAACGAAGGGTAAGGTTTTTTCATTTTCTGAAAACCCTCTATAGATCGTTTCGCTTCTAGAATGGTAATCATTCTTCGGTTAATCTGTTGTGAGATCTGGAATACTTCTTCATCAACCTTCAACTTTGATTTTACCTTTGTAGATCGTTTGGGCATGTGACTACGTATGTCTAGATAGGATGAACAACCTGCAGAGAATGCTGGAGGCTTGCATGGACATGCAACTCGAGTTGCAGCGTTCAATTAGGCAAGAGATCTCCGCTGCAATGAATCGAACTGCTGGCCCATCAGGTTTCTATCATTCCCATTCGCTTTTGGTCCAACCACCCGTGGTCTAAGACGACTTCTAACAAATGAAGAACAAAGTAATAAGGGGGAGGAGGCAGTGGAAGCAGAAGCAACCGAAGGCGGCGGCGCGATTGCCGACGGTTATGCTCCGGTTGTTGAAGCTACCTGCGAGTACTTTTCAAGGAGAATTGACAGGAGAAAATCGAAGAGATTGAGAACCATACGCGGCGATGGAGATGGATTCTGTTGGGTATGGCTCGTGTGAAGCTCCTTATGGTTGGACCCGTGAAGAAGCGGCGAAGGAGAGAAAGAATGATTACGCGGCGAAGGCGCAACGGCTCTTCGAGCTTATGAAGATATTTCCGTATCTCCATCGCCTGATATGTGGCGCTTGAGAACCAAAAGTAGAACTTGGGGTATGTTAAAATCAAATATACTGTGTTTTGAATGGATCATGATATTGTTCTTACTCTTTGGAGGATTTTAGGTGCTTTATGGCAATGATCTGGACACCAGTGTCTTTGGCAGTGGATTTAGCTCATGTGAGGCATCCGAGTCTTGGAAGTATAGCAAATCGGGTTGGAATCTTAATAATACCGCCAAGCTTCCTGGCTCTCTTCTCTGCTTGGAAGACTGCAAGTCTGTTTGTGTCCTTCACTTAAGCGTAGGAATGTGCTTTTCGTCACAGTTGTGGGTAAGTTATAATTATCTTGTCCAATAAAGAAATAACAAGTCAAAAGTGTTTGTAGTGAGCATATTTTTTTGGCTTGCACATAACAACAAGCTTCTGTTGCTTTGTATATTTGTATATTTTAAAGCATTTTAAGTGCATATCGAATTAAGTTGCGGCTCAGTCTATATGAGCTCAACTGTTTATACTTCCATTACCTTCTTTTTACCTCCTGGGAAACAAATATTGGTAAACAGAAAGGAGAGAAGGATCGCCTCTACTCACTCTGCTATTTGCATATGGATGTTCCGAGAGTCTGGTATGCTGTTCCGGGACGTTGCAGCTATTATTTCAAGACAACAAGAGAGAGCTACATCGCAGAATTCTCCAAAGGAAGTTCTGAGATGCATCATGAGACTGTAAGCACCATTATACATATGCTGATCATTAATGCACATTACTATTTTCACAGCAACCTATTAAAATATGTGCATACATGAAGTAGTCATTCCACTTTGTGGATTAAGACTCAATAAGCACCTAGGATTCCAAGTGCTCTAAACAAGCTTATAAATAAATTCAGTGTCTCCATATAAAGACAATGTCTGGCTCATTTTGTAGGTGAAGACAATGTCTCCATATGTATTGAGTACAGAGGGTATACCGGTATCCCGATGCGTTCAGAGCCGTGGTCAGTTGTGCTCCGCCGATCAACGACAAGGGTACAAAGGAAGCACCCAAGGATGATGATTCGATGATTCGATTGTTCTTAAGTGGATTAACTCCAATCTATTTTAAAAGTCGTTTGCCGGTTCCGATCGTTTTTACTTTTTTCAATAAAAGCATTGTTGACTTTGTCTGTATAATACCTTGTACTTTCCTATTTTCGATTTTTATCTTGCATTTTACTTTAGAACCGTTTCCTTACGTTACGTCCGCAACGAACCCAATTTCTCCTTCACCTAAACCAAACATTACCTTGCAATTTGCATATATTCATTTCGTCATTATGCTGCAAATATTCCAGGTTACATACAAAATATGGTTATTTTCCAGCCTAAGTAAGCTGTTGTTTTTCATTGGTTTGAATGCTACAAAACAAGCATCACAATCGTCATTCTTGGTTTACCAACACCACCAAACCACTTGAGCTTTTCGTTTCTCAATGGTATCACCATCAACAGTTAAAATGTTCCTTTTTATTTCATACAACTCAACACACTATCAAACAATGATCAACACGCTTACCAACCATCGGGGAATCTATTCATTTATTTTAAAAGTAAGCTTTCAAAATACAATATTCCTCCAACCAAACAAATCCAAATGACATAATTACTTCTTAGTTAATAATTTGTACATGATATGAAAAGTCTATTAAAACATCATGAATTTGTAACTCAAATAGTTTTCCTGCATAAGACATGCCAATTCGTCTGGAATCTTTCACTTTCACAGGCAGATAACATGCTATCCTCGCCAGGGTTGCAGCGCATTCCAACTTTTCACATTGGTTGTAGAGTCAGCTATTGAAGTTGTGGAATTGCCTTGCCTCCAACCTCCCAATCAGCCCCGTCCACTTCCATTCAATGCTCAAGCTGCATACGAAAAAAAAGAGCAACCGCCGACTTGGGAGAGAAGAGCGAACATCAATACATAGTTTGTCAGAAACTTTATCCACACAAGGATCAAAGAGCAAGTATCTTAACAGAATTTCGCAAAAGAATGTACTTGAAAGATCACTCAAGTTAGCCTTCAAGTTAGCTCACAGATACAAAGTCATTATGTAGCAGTTTTGATGCTAGGGAAGCCACCTTTTTTCCATGATGAAGAACTCACACCGAAAATCATGAAATATCTTTTTTCTTTGTCATTTTGTAGTTAATAATTTCAAGTGCATTACAAAAACCTTCACTATTACTTTTCGCTTCGACTTATACATCTATATATCTAATTCATACATTAAAAAATTCATTCTCTATGTTCATATTGTTCCGTGTGCATATCAATTTAAAAAATATTATACAAACTGCAAGATATGAAGACATGTTTAAGATTTGGCATGATCGATTGGGTCACCCTGGTTCAATAATGATGCGAAAAATTATTCAAAATTCCAATGGTCATTCATTAAAACATGAGAAGATATTTCAATCTCATGAAATCGCATGCAGTGCTTGTTCTCAAGGAAAATTAATAATAAGACCATCATCTGTCAAAGTTGGACATGAATCACCATCGTTTTTAGAACGATTACATGGGGATATATGTGGACCTATACATCCACCAAGTGGACCATTTCGATACTTTATGGTATTGATCGATGCTTCTAGCAGATGGTCACACGTTTGCTTATTATCAACCCGCAATGTTGCATTTGCGAGGTTTATTGCTCAAATAAAAAAAAATTACGAGCTCAATTCCCCGATCATCCTATTAAGAAGGTGAGGCTTGATAACGCTGGTGAATTCAATTCTCAAGCTTTCAATGACTATTGTGCATCGATTGGTATTGAGATTGAACATCCCGTACCACATGTTCATACACAAAATGGTATGGCAGAGTCATTAATTAAACGTCTCCAACTTATTGCTTGACCATTGCTAATGAAAACGAAACTTCCAGTTTCTGCTTGGGGGCATGCCATTTTACATGCTGCACTAATTCAAATAAGGCCAAGTGCTTATCATAAATATTCTCCATTGCAATTATCAAATGGCCAAGAACCAAATATATCTCATCTTCGAATATTTGGTTGTGATGTATATGTTCCAATTGCTCCACCGCAACGAACAAAAATGGGCCCACAACGCAGATTGGGAATTTATGTTGGATATAATTCACCATCTATCATTAGATATCTTGAACCAGAAACGGGTGATGTATTCACAGCTCGTTTTGCAGATTGTCATTTTAATGAGAATGAATTCCCACCATTAAGAGGAGGAATAAAACAAGCGTCACGAGAGATAACATGGAAAACACAATCATTGTTATATCTTGATCCTCCTACAAAACAATGTAATATGGAAGTACAAAAGATAATACATTTGCAAAATATTGCGAATAGACTTCCAGATGGGTTCAATGATACAACTCGGGTTACAAAATCATATATACCGGCTGCAAATACACCTGCTCGTATAGAAATACCAAAAGGGCATATGGGTGAAAGAATTTCAAATGAGTCTACAACACGCTTAAAGCGCGAACGACCACTTGGTTCTAAAGATAAAAATCCTCGAAAGAGAAAGAAGTTTGATAATAATGACGATTCTCAAATAATAGAGAACATTCAAAAAGAAACAAATGAGGAAGATGATATTCAAAATGAAAATCATGAAAATAATCATGAACATACAGAAAACAATGAAATTTCATCAATTATATATATGATGAAAAGATTATAAGAAGAGATGAAATAAATGACAATGATGGAATATTCTCTTTCTCTGTATCCAAAGAAATTGAAAATGATAGTGAAGATCTAGAACCAATGTCAGTGTTAGAATGTCAAAAGAGACATGATTGGATCAAATGGAAAGAACTATGCAAATAGAATTAGAAATAAAAGAAAAGTATTTGGACCCATCGTTCAAACTCCAAATAGTGTCAAACTAGTTGGATGCAAATGGGTTTCTGTACAAAAAAGAAATGAAAAAAATGAGGTCACGAGATATAAGGCACGACTTGTCGCACAAGGGTTTTCCCAGAGACCTAGAATTTATTATGAGGAAACATATTCCCCTGTTATGAATGCAATCACATTTAGATATTTGATGAGTTTAACAGCATCCAACAACTTAGATATGTACCTTATGGATGTGGTTGCGGCATATCTATATGGATCTTTGGATAAATGATATATACATGAAAATCCCTGAAGGATTAAGAATGCCGAAAACATCAAACTCAAAACCTAAAGAAATGTGTGCAATCAAATTGCAACGATCTTTATATGGATTGAAACAATCTGGACGTATGTGGTATAATCGTCTAAGTGAATATCTATTAAAAAAGGGATTTGTGAATAACCCTATTTGTCCTTGAGTTTTTATTCAGAAAACAACAAGTGGATTCGTGATTATAGCTGTTTACGTTGATGATCTGAATATAATTGAGACCTCAAAAGAGATTGAAAATGCTCGTAATTATCTGAAAAAGGAATTTGAAATGAAAGACCTTGGACAAACAAAGTTTTGTCTTGGTTTACAGATAGAGCATCTAAAGACTGGTATATTTGTACAACAATCGAATTATACAAAGAGAGTATTAAAACGCTTTAACAATTCCAATGGTCATCCATTAAAACATGAGAAGATATTTCAATCT
>CM071869.1:33218935-33265217 GCA_036759665.1 Gynandropsis gynandra
ATATATATATATATTATACATGAATTATTATTATTAAATATATAATAATTATTTATAATATAATCATATAATATATATCTTATACTATATAATATATATACATATATACATCTATATGTCAATTAATAATTAATTTTTAACACTAGTCATATCTCTACATTTTATACATGTAATAGATAGAGAGAGAGAGAGACAAATGGAGGAGATTACAAGATAGTGGTAGAGATAGCTAGGAAGAATAAGTTGGAAAAAATGTGGGAAATGTGGGGTTTGAGACATTTTCGATAGAGAAATTTTGAAAGATTTTATAGAGGAGATGGGGGCAAACACGAAGATCAGAGAAGAAAAGGAGTCTGGTCATAGGTTGTTTAAAGCTGGTCATAGGTTGTACAAAGATTTTAATACGCACACTGTCATTTTAATAGGTTAAACAACCTATTAAAATCTTTATACAACCTATGACCAGCTTTAAACAAACGTTATACACAACATGTGGTACAACGTGTATACAAAGTTAGGCACATGTTGTACACAACGTATGGTATACCGTTGTAATATAACGTGTATGTACAATGTTCAACGTTATACCACAACGTGTGTACAACATTCATGCTAAGTTCTACCATGAACGTAGTACACGTGTGTGATACAACATGTGGTATAAAGTGTGTGGTAAATCATGTGGTTCAACGTGTGTGGTTCAACGTGTGTTGTATAACATTTGTGCTAAATTCTACCACGAACGTAATACACGTGTGTGGTACAACGCGTGGTACAACATGTGTGGTACAATGTGTGTGGTTCAACGTGTGTAGTATGTAAGTTTCAACGTGTGTGGTACAACATTTGTGCTAAATTCTACCACGAACGTAGTACACATGTGTTGTACAATGTATGGTACAACGTGTGTGGTACAATGTGTGGTTTAATGCGTGTGGTACAACGTGTGTGGTTCCACATGTATGGTACAGGATTCTTGCTAAGTTATACCATGAACGTAATAACCGTGTGTCAGCGTTCGTGCTAAGTTCGACCATGAACATAATACACCTTTGTGGTACAATATTCGTGCTAAGTTCTACCACGAACGTAATACTCGTATGTGGTACAACGTGTGGTAAAACATTTATGGTACAACATATGTACACTGTTCGTGCTAAGTTCTACCACAAACGTAGTACATGTGTGTGGTACTACGTGTGTAGTTCAACAATGTATCGTCTGTACGTTGAAAATTTTTCGAACTTTCTCCATGATATTAGAGAGATGAGAGAAATTATTTATTTATTTTATTTTTGAGACGGTAAATCTTTAAAAAAATTTAAATAAAAACTTATTTTGACCAATATTATTTGAGATTATTGAGATTGAACCCCAAAAGTATTTATCTTGAATTTTTATACTCAATTTATCCAATTTATTATATTATATGATAATTTTATCATTTACGTTGTAATAGTTCTGGTTATAAAAATTAGAATAACATAGCTAATAGTTTAGAAATTTATAATTATTTCATATATATTATTCATGGTTTGGATCGAATTACATGTTTTTTTCATTACAAGGAATTCATTTAGCCTGTGATTTGGGAGGAACAACGTAGAGTAATTGTTAAAATTGATATATGAATATATTATTAATTATAAAATCGATGTGACATAATGAATATGTATGCATTTAATTCAATCTTGATACACGTGTTTGATTGTAATATATGAATTAATTTTGCATATATTAATCAATACAAGACAACAAATATATATATTATCAAAATATCTCATATAATTTTAAGATCTCTAGATGCTATTTTGATACATTCGATAGATAATTTAAATATATGATAAATATACTAAATCGTGAATAAAAAATAGTTTTTAGATATTTTATTATCTGGATATAATATTGTAATATTAATAAATATTTACATTTAAAATTCTAATTTATTCTAATATCATATTAATGTTAGCAAAAATTTACCGAATGTTAAAATATGGTTTTATGAGGTGACTTTTAAACGCGTAGTCCAAATGGACTCTGCCTTTTACTCATTGCTTGGATCACTCTGATAATTTTTCCCTTCTATTTTCTTGTATCAAATTCCATCCATATTTACTTGACCAGAAAGAAAGACATGTGTTTGGGTCAAAAGGCAACCAATTTTCAACGAGGATATGCCTGAACTCATCCTCGAGCCTTGTCATCTCTGTTTTGAAGAAGCTGAGCAACTTCAGCAACATGATCAAGAACAAAAACAGGCTGACATAGAAGAAGAAGATGCTGTGGAGAAATAGAGGATGCAGAATGGAAGGGTCAAGTTGCAGAAACAGATGCAAGGATAAGGAGGAGGTTGTTGGTAACGGTCGAGGTCGAATGCCAAGAGTGGCACAGACACTGCAGCCCCTAGCCATGTCTTAGGATATGCTTTTGTACTTAAAATAGAAATGATTGAAACATTAACTGAATTAGCATTAATGTCTCTTATCTTGTAATAGTTTCTAAAACCATATATTATATAAAAACGTTCGTATTGGAATGCAAGAGAGGCAAGTATTATTCAGAAATCAAAACACCTTCATTCATCCGTTTTGAGAGCATTGTTACAATTCTTGCACACTAATACAAACTACATCAGACACACGTTTTACATTTTTCGTTTGCACTAATACATGGAGACTAAGGTTGAGGGTTTGATTACACAGCTCATGGCTGTTGGAGCTCTCTGAATACAATAGTGGTATCAGAGCTTCACCGGTTCTTAAGGCCATGAGGAAGCACAAGAGCACTAGACACAACACAACAGAGGCACCAGAGGTTGAACCAGAAGCAGCACAAAACAAAAACAACTTGGAGCTGTGAAGATGCAGAATCAAACTCCTATACCAGTGTTTGATGGGAGAAACTACAATCTTTGGGTAATCAAAATCAAGGCTACCCTTAAATCTAAGGGCTTGTGGAAAGTGGTGACTGAAGGCATACCAGAGATACCTGCAATAGGTATTGAAACAACAGAAGAAATGAGGCAGAAAAGGATTGCAGAATGGGAGGAGTTGGAGGCTAGGGATCCGAAGGAATTAGAATTGATCTACAATGTCGTCTCAGAGGACATCTTCAGTGCACACTTATCCATTTGTGATACCTCCAAGAAGGCATTGGATATGCTGAAAGAAAGGTTCCAAGGGGACCATAAAGCAGCCATGATAAAGTTGCAGAGGTTGACAGCCAACTACTACAACCTAAAACAAGGTGACAAGGAGAGTATCAAGGAGTTTGCAAATAAGGTCACTGAGCTAGGGAATGAAATGAGGGCTTATGGTGATGAGGTTAAGGAAGATGTCCTGGTCTGAAAGATCTTATGCTCATTACAAGAGAGATTTGAACCCTATGTGGGAGTCAGTGAACAGACAAAGGATCTAGCCACTTTGACTGTTAGGGAACTTGTGATTGTGTTGCAGTCTCAAGAATCAAGACTTGATTACATAAATGGAGGGAGTTTAGAAGGAGCTTTCCAAGGCTGGACAAAAGAAAGAAACTAGCAAAAGAGGTTTCAACAAATCAAATAAAAAATTTAAAGGGAAGAAGTGGTGCGGAGTATGCAAGAAGCACAACCATACTGAGTCCAAATGCTACTTCAAGAACAAACAAGAAAGGTCTGAAGGATCCAAGACCTTCAAGACTAAAAAGGAATGCTATACATGCGGGAAGCCTGACCATTTTTCCAGAGAATGCAGGTTCAAAATTAATTTTATCAATATTAATTTTAAATAATAGAATATTAAGAAAATAATTATGCTGATAGCATACACGTTTGTGTTTTTTCTATTTTGGGAATTATGCTTTAACAAATCAGATTTATCTTATTTATTTTTTTGGATCTATGATTTGACATAAACGGATTTTTCTTTTTGCTATCTTTATTTTTATAAAATTCAAACTATATAAACACGTGTAAGTTTAAAATTTTAACTCAAGTTTAAAATTCACCGTTCATGTTTGATATAACCTTGTAGACGTTGTAGCACACACGTTGTACCACGAACGGTGTATCTAGGGGTGGTCAATCCGGGTTACCCAGATCGGACTGACCTGAATCAACCCTAAAACCCTAGATCTTTTACAAAATGTGTTACCCTAAAAATCCATATGGGTTCAAATTTTAAAATCCGTTCGGGTTCGGGTCGGTCCGGTTTGTGTTCAGGTCAAACTCGAGGAACCCTAACAACCCGAATTAAGTTTTTAGGGTCATATTTTTTTAAGGTGTTATGTATCTATAGACTGTAGTGCAGCCGTTACACTCTTTCTCTCTCTCCAGTAGAGTCTTCTCCCTTCACCGTCGCGTCTCCCTCATCCGCCTCATCATCTCCCTCAGCCGTGTCTCCCTCATCCCCGTGTGTCCCTCACCCATGTGTCTTCCTCATCCGCTGGTGTCTCCCACACCTGCCGCATCTCCCTCACAGTTGGTCCCTCTTCACAGTCTTCTCCCCAGTACGAAGCTGTATATTCCTCCGTTGATTTTGTTTCCCTTTGTATAACAACGAATGAATCTTCTGTATAGTTTGTTCGGTTTGTTTGTATATCAGTGAGTGAAGTTATAGATTGAATTTGTGCATTTAGATTGGGTTTTGTTATAAATAGTAAAAAAATATTTTGTTTGTTTGTTAATAGATGGATATGCATATGGTTGTTGCGGATGAACTTGATACGAGCGAAGTTCAATATCAGAACAAACGGGCAGTGGCTTCTGAACATAGTGAGTTGCCACCAAAATCTAAGAAATAGTATGTTCAGTGGTCAAAGGTGTGGAAACATTTTTTAGGAGAATCTAGTGAATATAGTAAATGCAAATATTGTGACTTAAAGTTCAAGTGTGGAAGTACATCGAATAGAACTAGTACCATGACTAAGCATATTCGCATTTGTAAAGCATATAAGAACATCGTTGGAAGTGAAAGTCAGAAGGTGTTAACTGTGGATGATAGTGGCAATCAATAAGATGGTAGTCATATGCTTCTTGCTCGTAGTTTTAGTCAAGAAGCATGTAGGCGAGCAGCTGTAAAGATGATTATTATTGATGAGATGCCACTTTCTACGGTTAAAAATATTGGGTTTAGACATCTTTGCAATGTCTTGTCCTAAATATGTTATCCCCTCGAGATAAAATATCACTAGAGATGTGCTTCAAATGTATGCATCTGAAAAAGCTATTTTGAAAAGTATGATGAATGGGGAAAGAGAGTCTTTTACGACCGCTTTGTGGACTTCTATTACATCTGTGAGTTACATGGTCGTAACTGCTCATTTTATTGATGATAATTTGCAATTTCATAGAAGGATTATTGGTTTTAGAAAATTGCAAAGCAACTTGAGAAATGCTTGATTGATTGGGATATCAAAAAGGTGTCACGATAACTGTTGACAATGCTAGTTCTAATGACCGTGCAATTAAGTCGTTGAGAAACAAATTGAAGACATGGGGAAATGATGCATCGGTACTTGATGGTGAATTTATGCATATTCGTTGTTGTGCTCATATTTTGAGTTTAATTGTCAATGAAGGGTTGAAGGAGATTGGTGATAGTGTGATAAGTATAAGAAATGCAGTAAAATATATCCGATCATCTGATTCAAAGTTTCAGCAATTTCAAATTCGGGTAAAGCAAGAAAAAAATGGGTCGAGGGACTTTGATTTTGGATTGTATTACTTGATGGAATTCAACTTATCTGATGCTGAGTACATCGTTAAAGTTTAGAGCAGTTTTTGATAGGATGGAAGATGAGGACAAACACTATGATGGTTAATTTCATGAGGAAGATGCAATAAGTGGAAGGAGAAGGGTTGGACCGTCATCAAGTAATGATTGGGAAAATACTCGTCGTATGGTAAGATTCTTGAAAATCTTTTACGATTCGACATTGGCTTTTTCTGCTTCTACAAAAGTGACATCGAGTATGTGTTTTAATGAAATATGCAAGATTGAAATGACTTTGAGGTCGATGACTAGTAGTGATGATCACATGTTAATTAGTATGACATCTTGCATGAAGAATGATAAATTTGATAAGTATTGGTACGGTTTGGAGCAAATAAACAAGATTTTGCTAATCTCCACTATACTCAATCTGCAGAGTAAAATGAGTTCTGCAACTCATTGTTTTGAGAAGGTGTATAACAATGATGAAAAAAGATGTGGTGAAATGAAAGAACTACTCTTGGAATTTATCCGTAAGCTTTATGGATTTTATAGTGCAAGGTACCAAAAACAAAGTTCTTTTGATAGCGGAAGTTGTAGAGAAAGTCATTATAGAGTACAAGATGATGTTGATGTGTACGAGGGTGATGAGGAAGAAGATGATCCGTGGGGAGAATTTAAGAAATTGGTTGTTGATAAGGCAAATGCTAAGGAGGTTTCAAATGAATTGGACATTTATTTGATGGAGAGCCTTGAGGTGCCGATTCGTAATAGATTGGGTCTAAAATTTGATATATTAATATGGTGGAAAGGGAATAGTTCAAAGTTTCGAATTTTAGCGCAAATGGCTAGAGATGTTCTTGCAATTCCCATTTCTACAGTTGCATCCGAGTCGATATTTAGTACCGAAGGAGGTATCTTAGACCAATATAGGAGTACACTGAATCCTAATATGGTTGAAGCATTGATTTTGACGGAAAATTGGTTGCGTTCATCATTTTGTATTGATACAACAATGAGTCTTCAACAAATAATGGATGAAAATAACTTCATGGATGCACTGTCTCAAGGTATGTTCTTCTTATTTCATTTAATTTTTTTATATAACATTAAAGTTATAATTTAATCTTTGTTTTTCAGCTTATCAGACACAAATAATGGAGGAGGATGAAATGTGATTTCATGGATACACTTTCTCAAAGTATGTTCTTCTTATTTCGTTTTTTTATAACATTGAACTTATATTTTAATATTTGTTTTTCAACTTATCGGACACAAACAATGGAGGAGAATGAGATGTGATTTCATTTTGTTGCACGACAAGAACTTGACGATTCTGGATTTCTTTTCATTTTGGCGCTTTTGGATTTATTTTCATTTTGATATTTTCGGAATTCATTTCATTTTGGCGTTTTTAGAATTCATTTCATTTTGGTATTTGCGAAGTTAAATTTTTTGAGTTAGATTATCTAACTTAGATATGTATTTTTTAATTTTTTTGTATGTTAACTTGTTTTTTTAGAACCCAAAAAACCCTTCCAAAACCCAAACAACCCGAATAACCCGAACCCAAATAACCCCAAAAACCCGAATAACCCAAAAAGCAAAAGAAAAAAAAGAACCCCGAAAACCCCAAAAAACCCATGGATACCCAAATTTAATTTGGGTTATTTCGAGTTCTCTGCTTCAGAACACAAATAAGTTAAACCCGAATTGAAACCCTAAGAACCCAGACCGAAAAACATTTGGATTCAATTCGGGTCCAGTTTTTCGTAATTTCGAGGAACCCGAACCCGGATCGAAACTCGAGGAACCCGGATTGGCCATCTCTAGGTGTACCACACATTGTACCATAGATGTTGTACCTCGAATGTTGTACCACAAACGTTGTCCTTTGAACGTTGTACCACACACGTTCGAAATAAAATAACAAATACATAATAAAAAATTATGACAATTTATTTATTAATTAAAAAGTTTTGAAATAGAATAAAAACATAGATAATAAAACATTAGGAATAAAATAAACAATAAAAAATATTGTAACAATATTACAAAAATTCAAACGAGCTTTCCAGTTTGAAATAAGTCGCAAGCAAGGCAAATGCAAAGGTCAGTGACATTTTGATCATATAGTTCGTCCAAGGACAACCCAAACAACTCATATTCTATAAATTTTATACATAGCGGTTCACAATCGTTTCCTTATGAAAAATCAAAACATATTAGTAAACTCATAAAATAAAACATATAATATAATATAAAGAACTAAAAGTACAAAACTCTCCCACGCAATACATTTTGGGTAACATTTTCGATGTGCATGTATTTCTACGGTTTATCCTTCAATTGGAAAAAACGTGCTCTACCAGATTTTATGAGAATCTCAGGAATACCACGTACATATGGCTTCATATTAGCGCCCATCTATCTTTTGTTCTAGATTTTACTCACCGTATTGAACAGAAGGAGCTCTTCAGCATCCAACACAACCTTCGCAGCAATCCAAAGAATTTGTTTATCTGTTATAGGGTTCCAGATGTTTATGAAAACATATAACAAATCTAAAACATCCCATGTTTTCTCAAAGTTACGAGAATACTCTTCGAGTAACTCTGTAAAGCCAATATGAAGGTATTGAGAGAATACTTCATCAGCGATAAAGGTTCTCTGGTTCTTATGACTGTGGACCTTGGACTCCTTTTTCCTAAGCAACAGTAGGTATTCAGTAATATGTTGTAGATGGTGAAAAATTATCAGAACAATGTGTGAAAATTGACGTTGTACAATGTGTGTACAATGGTGGTACAATGTGTATAACACATGTTGTACCACGAACGTTGTACCATGGATGTTGTACCACGAACGTTGTCCTTGAATATTGTACCACCAATTTTTTACCACAACCATTGTACCACAGACTTTGTACCATGAACATTGTACCACACATTATACCACGAACGTTGTACAACATTCGTGAAAATAATACAAAAGAGGAGGAAGAAATCAGAAAGAGGAAGAAAATTAAATGGTACATATCTAAGAAAAAACCTATTTGGTTTGGATAATCAGATTTTAAAGAACTATTAATCCCGAGTTTCTCCCAATTCTGATTTCCAACCACCAACTTTTTCAATGATGAAATTAATGTCACAATTCTAGATCTTCGCATCGTACTTAATCAAGTTCGATGGTTGCGTGCCCTTGTTAGAGCATGCTTGAGCTTGAGCTTGAGCCATCTCTCTAGCTGCCTTTTCTACAACATCCTCTCCACCAGAGACACCTTTCTTTTTATGTTTCTTATGGTGTATGGCGTCCTCTTATAATTGGATGGCTGCAGTACCCTCCGCCTTTTGGGGGTCTTCGATTGTGCCCCTTTTTGCCCTGACCCCTTTTCTTCTTCTCTATCTTTTTCTTTTTCTTCTTCTTGATTGTCCACTACAAAAAAAAAACATTGAGTTTCCAGCGGATGGGGCAACGGATCCGTCCGTTGGAAACAAATCGCAACGGATTTTAACGGAGCCAAGAATATTTCTAACGGAACATTTCCGTTGCCATCCGTTACAATTTACGACGGATTTGCAACGGAAATTTCCCGTTGCCCTATCCGTTGCAATCCGTCGCAATTTGTAACGGGTTTCTAACGGTAAGTTTCCGTTGTCAATCTCCGTTAATCTCCGTTAGAATCCGACGCAACAGATGCCAACGGACGTCTGTTGCAATTTGTAACGGACATCCGTTAGAAATGTTAACGGAATACCGTTGCAATTGTGAATATCGAGGTTCACCGGTCGAAATAATTTCACGTGAACGTCCAACGGGCATCCGTTACACTTTCCAACGGGCATCCGTTGGAAAGAACAATATTTAGATCTAAATCGAGGTTTGTAGCAAACCATATACAACAAACATATTTTCAACACAATGTCGTCTTCTTCGAATCGAAATATATATAGATCGAGAGAGTGGATGTATAGAAGAAAGGATCCTATAACCGAAGAGTTTACACAAGAATTCTTACACGGATTAGAGCAATTCATGAGTTTTGCGTCGATGCAGCCTTTGTGTCAAGAACGCGGAACAATGTTATGTCCGTGCAAAAGATGCAAAAATATGAAGTATCGAAGTCAAGAAATTGTTTGCAAACATCTTTATAAGGTGGGTTTCGTTGAAAATTACGAAATTTGGTTTTTTCACGGCGAAGATTGCGGTGTTAGAGATAGTGTGCAAGATGCACAAGTACAACGAAATGAAGATGTTATTTATGAAGCATCAACGAAAAATCCATATGCGGAAATGGTGTCAGATGCTTTTCCTGAAGTCGTTAATGAACAAACGCATGAAGAAATGCCGAACATCGATGCACGTCGATTCTTCAACCTATTGGATTCGGCGAAACAACCTATATATGAAGGTTGTCGTGAAGGTCAGTCTCGGTTATCTTTATCTTCAAGATTGATGGGTATTAAAACAGACTACAATGTTGCTGAAAATTGCATGGATTCTTTTTGCAAAACAATGCGTGAGTATTTACCGGAACATAATCAAGCTCCTGAGACATACTACGAAACAAAGAATGTGTTGAAAGATTTGGGAATGCCACATCAGAAAATTGATGTTTGTAGAAACAGTTGCATGTTGTTTTGGGGAAATGATAAAGACTTGTTGGAATGCAAGTTTTGCGGTGCAAGCAGATTTCGCCCTAAAAAACCATCTTCACGTAAATATGTACCATACAAGAAAATGTTCTATATGCCTGTAGCAAACAGGTTGAGAAGGTTATATGAATCGAGAAAAACCGCTGCGGCTATGAGATGGCATGCAGAACACTCGGCGGTCGAAGGTATAATGCAACATCCATCGGATGGTAAGGCTTGGAAAGATTTCAATGAAATATTTCCCGAGTTTGCGTATGAAACGAGAAACGTCTATCTTTGCTTATGCACGGATGGTTTTAGTCCATATGGACAATCTGGAAGCCAATATTCTCTGTGGCCGGTGATTTTGTCCCCGTATAATTTGCCTCCCGAGATGTGTTTGAAAAGAGAGGTAATGTTTCTGACGTTGTTGATTCCAGGACCAGAACACCCGAAGAAAAGTTTCGATGTCTTTTTGCAGCCATTAATTCATGAATTACGACAGTTGTGGAACGACGGTATCCTTGCTTATGACGTCAGTACTAAACAGAATTTCACATTGAAAGCGGCCTTGTTATGGACAATTAGCGATTTTCCTGCCTATGGAATGTTATCTGGATGGAGCACGCACGGAAGAATGGCATGTCCATATTGTATGGAGGATACAGATTCATTTCGACTAGTCCATGGTAAGAAACCATGTTGGTTTGATTGTCATAGAAGATTTCTTCCTCGTGGCCATGCTTTCCGGAAAGATAAAAAACATTTTCGAAAGAACGTGGTACAAAAAGAAGAGGCGCCGTGCATACAAACCGGAACACAAATCCTTTACGAAAGATTGAACACAATGGAGGATTTACAAGAATCAGTAGAATGCGGTGGAGATCGTGGGCATCGTAAACCAAAAGGTCAAGGTGAATGGCATAACTGGTATAAACGTAGTATCTTTTGGGAACTACCATACTGGAAATCATTGATATTACGTCATAATTTAGATGTTATGCATATCGAGAAGAACTTTTTCGATAACATCATAAATACTGTTTTGAATGTGGCGGGGAAAACCAAGGACAACATACAATCTAGAAAAGATTTGAAGTCAATATGCCGACGACCTGAGTTGGAATTAAGAGATGGCAGGTCACCAATCCCGGTATTCAGATTGTCTGGTCCGGCGAAAACGGCATTATTAAAATGGTTAAAAGAGGACGTTAAATTTCCCGATGGATATGCATCGAACATTGCTCGGTGTGTGGATATTGTTGGGTCGAGACTGATTGGATTGAAAAGTCACGATTGTCACGTTTTCATGCAGCGGCTCATTCCAATTGCTTTTGCTGAGCTGTTACCACGTAATGTGCACGATGTGTTATGCGGAATCAGCATATTTTTCAAAGATATATGTTCAAGGAATTTAAAATGTGCTGACTTGGAAGAAATGAAAAATAATATCTCTGAAGTATTATGTGCATTGGAAAAAGTTTTTCCGCCTTCATTCTTCGATGTCATGGAGCATTTGCCGATACATTTGACATTCTTTATGATATAATTTTCAATATTCTTCCTTCAAAGGTATTTAGACATCCTTTGACTTCTTCTTCAACAATGTTGAGATGTCCTTTAAAGGTATTTAGACATCCTTTGATTTCTCTTTCAACAGAATTGAGATGTCCTTCAACATTGTTGAAACGTTCTTCAAAACTATTGATTCATCCTTTGGCTTCTTCAACACTTTTAAGACCTTCTTTAATACTATTGAGACGATTTCAACATGTTTCAGACGTCCATTGAATTGCAGCATCACCCTCGCGTACACAACTTCAAACATGTCATCTTCAGATCATGAGGGAGTTTGTTGGGTTATTTTTTTGGGGAATCCTAGATTGTGGGACAGATTTCGGTGAAAGGATTGGAGGTAGGGGCCAAGAATCGAGGTGTTCCATGTAATGTCCTCCTCGATTGCAGTCATTTAGATAAACTGGGAACGTCTTCAATATTTCTCACCGCCATTCTCTCATCGTAGAGGTTTTAAAAATTGGGAACACCTCTACTTATCCTGGATATCTAGTTATCTATTGTGTACATGATCTCGGTTTCATTGGAAATGATAATACTGTTGATGTCTTGAAAGAGAAAATGAAGAAGAATTGGTAGTGTGTGGTACAACGTGTATGAGGTGTGGTATAACATGTGACTGTGGTACAATGTGTACAAGGTGTAGTATAACGTGTGACTATGGTACAACGTGTATAAGGTGTGGTACAACGTGTGACTGTGGTACAACGTATTTCTGTGGTACAACTTGTGACTGTGGTAAAACGTGCTTGTGTGGTACAACGTGCTTCTGTGGTACAATGTGTCACTGTGTACAATGTGTGACTGTAGTACAACGTGTACAAGGTACGATATGACATGTGACTGTTGAATAACGTGCTTGTGTGGTACAATGTGTGTCTATGGTACAATGTGTGCGTGTGGTACATATTGTACAACAAACATTGCTAGAATTTGGTAACTAGTAAACTAACCTTTGTATCCTCAATTTCTTTATTCAAATCATGCAAGCCGTATCCACACATATTTTTAGGTTTGTACTTCGACTTGCACATTCTTGGACATTCGGAGAATTTAACATTCT
The DNA here is from genome assembly GCA_036759665.1 of Gynandropsis gynandra. Taxonomy (NCBI): domain Eukaryota; kingdom Viridiplantae; phylum Streptophyta; class Magnoliopsida; order Brassicales; family Cleomaceae; genus Gynandropsis; species Gynandropsis gynandra. Next base: position 33,231,901 of record CM071869.1, read on the forward strand.
TCCTGGTTTGAGGAATATCTCTTTTAGTATGAGAACACTCTCATATATAAGAATCTGTTACAAAAAAAATTATACACAAATTATTAAACTAATCAAATGAGTACAATTAATTAAGTTAAAAAAAATTCGCACTTACCTCAAAGGGAAAAATAAATCCTTGAAAATTGTGAGCATGTGCAACCTTCAATGTCATCGACAATTCGCAATAAGAAATTATCGATGGGTCCATTGGATTTATTCTTTTCTCAATGATCTCTCTAAAAAGTATAATATGACCATCTTCAACCGACCTTCAGATCTCGACAGTGAAATCATCATGTTCTTCACGTCGCTTTTGGTGATTTAGCTTTGGTTAGACCAATACCTATCCTTGAACCCATTTCCCCCAAGATTTAACCATTGTGGTGGATATTGGTGACAACTAAATCCACTTATCACGTCATGCTCTATCACCGAATATTGGATAGACACACCATTCAACACGAACTAAAACTCGTTTGTCTTTGTTTTCCTTGTAGAGTGGAGAAGCAACATCCACAATCCAACAGTTTTATTTTACTCCATCCTCTCCATATGGATAAATGCTTAAATTGAGGATGTTGCACGAACCATTCCAATTCTTCAGGGTGCAAGGCTTCTTCTTGCAGTTCTGAAACGGTCTTGAACACAGAGCACTTCGTTGCAATTTTACAAGATTGCAAAAACTTGCTAAAATGGAAATATAGAAAAAAATAATTGCTTATTACCGTAACCAACAATACTAGAAATTTGATATTTCAAAATGGCATTTCGAGCGACTTAATCTGTCCCCAAATTGCCAACCAGATTAAGGACGGGTTACCGATGGTGCAAAATATACGTTCGTATTCCATCTACGAATTTGTAGATGGAGAGGTAGTCCGCAAGTCGTTCGTATTTACGAACGAAACCGAGATGGATGCACGATTCGTTTCGGATTGCGGACGACAACAACGCCCATCCATAAATTACAGACGACAACACCGTTTGTCCATAAAGTTAAGGGGTAAACTAAAACAAAACCTTCAAAAATAACATTTAATAAAAAAAACCCTGCACTTTGAACTAAAAAAAAACCTTCAAAAATAAATTTTAATAAAAAAAACCCCTGCACTTTAACTCATCAAAAAAACCCTGATATATTTTTTAAACCCTAATACTCATAAAATAAAAACCCTAATAACTCATAAAATAAAAAAGAAAATGAAAAAAATTGAAATATTAATCCTAAAATTCTAATAACTATAACTAGAAATTAAAAATAAAACTATAAACTATATAATTTTTTAAACTAAAATTTTGAAGATTAATTTTCTTTAAAACAACAAATATATCATGTAATTTGTTAAACATATGAAACATTATAACCATACAGTCACTAAATACTATTAACAAAAGTCTAATCTCATATATTTATTAAAAAATAATATATTCACAATTCTAAAATTATTATCAAATCTCATAAATTTTATAAAAAAATAATATATCTATTATTCTAAAATCATTATCTAACCAAAATTCATATATAGATAAAAGGGGTATATATAAATTATCTAACAAAAATTCATATATAAATCATGATTTTATCTATATATGAATTTTGGTTAGATAATGATTTTAGAAAAATAGATATATTATTTTTTTTTATAAAATTTATGAGATTTGATAATAATTTTAGAATTGTGAATATATTATTAATAAATTTATGAGATTAGACTTTTATTAATAGTATTTTGTGACTGTATGGTTATAATGTTTCATATGTTTAAAAAATTACATGATATATTTGTTGTTTTAAAGAACATTAATCTTCAAAATTTTAGTTTAAAAAATATATAGTTTATAGTTTTATTTTTAATTTCAAGATCAAGAAATTAGAATTTTACGATTGATATTTCAATTTTTTTTCATTTTCTTTTTTATTTTATGAGTTATTAGGGTTTTTATTTTATGAGTTATTAGGGTTTAAAAAATATATTAGAGTTTTTTTATGAGTTAAAAGTGCAGAGTTTTTTTGATTAAAAGTTATTTTTGAAGGTTTTTTTGATGAGTTAAAAGTGTAGGGTTTTTTTATTAAAAGTTATTTTTGAAGGTTTTTTTGATGAGTTAAAAGTGCAGGTTTTTTTTTATTAAAAGTTATTTTTGAAGGTTTTTTTTTAGTTTACCCCTAAAGTTAAGGACGATAGAGCATCGGTCTGCAAATTTACTGATGGTTAAGGGTCTCATCCGTAATTGTGTGGCCTGTAAACTTGGGGACAAGTGTGTTCTGATAGTAATCCATTTGGATTTAGGGATGTTTTAGGGACGGTTCGTCGACAAATATTAGTCTTGGTCTATAATCTGTCCTTAATTAGTGCATAAATTACCTATTTTAACCCCTCCTACCTTGATTTGTTTCTCACACAAAAATATCATATATTTTACTCCTACCATCTTATTGTTTCTTATTAGAATGGCTTCCTTGTCGAGATCGAATAATTTTATTTCTAGGCAATGGATGTATAGAAGATTTAATCCAGAAACTCGAGGTGTATCAAAGGAGTTTATAGAAGGCGTTACATAATTTATGACGATGGAAAAATACACAAGTTTATAAAAACCGGTAAGTTGGGTTGTCCATGTGTCAAATGCAAAAATAAAAAATCTGTTATCGAGAGAACCTTTTGGAATCATATTTATTTAAGAGGTTTTACATCGAATTATTTTATGTGGTTATCTCATGGAGAGAATTTTACACCATTAACTATTAATGTTGTGGAAGATTTAAGTAGGAGTATTGTACATCATGAAGTGTTTAAGACATCTCAAGAAGTAGAACTGAACTCTTATATGGAAATGGTGCAAAATGTATTCGATGAAAGAACTGAGGAAAATATTGAAGAAGATCCGAATGAAGATGCGACTTTTTTTGAAATGTTAGAAAGTGCTAGACATCCAGTATATGATGGTTATATATGGTCTTTCACAGTTATCTCTGTCTACATGTTTGATGAATTTGAACACAAAAAATAATCTTTCTAAGAATTACATGGATTCTATATCGCAATAAGTAAGAGATTATTTGCTTGAAGATAACAATGCAATAGAGTCATATTAAAAAGAATATGATAAGATCATTGGGTTTATTGCTGATGCGTATTCAAAGGTAAACAAATAACCTAAACTACCCGCAAGTGCACGGCACGTGTGTAGTACTTTAGGTGTAGATCCCACAGGGACTACACAACACAACCTAAACTCAAACTACGAATAAAACTTGCAAACGAACGAATATTGGTTTTAAGATTGAAATACTAAAACAAATAAACTACGAGTTCTTAACAGTGAGACAAACGTTCTAGGAATCCGGTTTCACCACAAGACTACCGAAACCAACAATCAACCTATCTAATCATGCAATCCCGATCACGTTATCTAAGGTAGACGATCCTAATATGATATCTACCCTCTTTCAAGGCATATACACGTGATCTAATCAAGTTATCCCCTACTTTCGTGGCTTACACCTTAAGCTAAACCCACAAGTCCTATGATTCATCCGTTTTACCCTCAACCGTTGCTACCTTACTTTCGTGGCCTAAACTCGGTTGTTCTAAACCTGATCTTCTAGGACTAGAATTCTCCTTTCGGTCCTTCTCCTAATCTCTAACACATGCATCTACTTGGCCTTCGTAAATAAAAGTCATTCTAGCACTCAGACAAAGAATAGATAAACGAAAACGGGAAATTGCATTCAAAGATAAATCAAAAGCGGTTTCGGGATAGCCATGGGCTAATCCCTTCTCCTAGAACAAAACGACTACTCGCTCATGCGTTCGAAAGAAAACATAATCGAAGTAGAAAGTCTAAAGATCATAAAAACCAAACGAAACCGAAGTCTTGAATTGATCTCCAATGCCCCTTGAATGTCTCCTCCGCAAGAGTGTTCTTCTTCTCTGATTCTCTCTCTACTATCTCTCACGTATCAATTCTGAAAACTCACTCAATCCTCCTCGACCCCTCACGTGGGGCATCTCCTAGTGCTGCAATAGGACTCATGAATTTCATGTTCATCTCAGCTCGTTTGTCCGTAGATCCTGCATCTTCGCAAACTCGTGTTAGATATCGTACAAGAGGATTAGAAACACTTACTTGATCATGCGTGTCTTTCGCTAACTCATCCAGCGAATCGTCTGTAAAGCAAGACTCCTTGAATGTCCGTTCATGGGGCTGGACAAGTTGAACTCTATCATCTCATCTCTGACACATAAGGAAAGTTTTCCTTGTTGTACGTCTATCATGCCACCTGCAGTAGCTAGGAACGGTCTACCAAGAATAATAGGTATCCTAGCATCTTCTTTTATTTCAAGTACAACAAAATCAGTGGGAATGAAAAGATTACCTACCTTGGTGGGAACATTTTCAACAATTCCCACCGGATATCTCACCGAATGATCCGCGAGGGGTAGACACATCTTTGTAGGTTTGAGATTCTCGAAGTCCATCCGCTTGAAAACCGAGTTTGGCATGATGCTCACGCTTGCCCCTAAATCACACAAGACATTGTCAATTTCAATATTACCTACTGTGCATGTAATGGAGAAGCTTCTGGGGTCCTTCAACTTTGGTGGCAGCTTGTTTTGAATGATAACGTTGCATTCCTCGGTGAGTGCTACCGTCTCGTTCCCTTCAATATGCCTCTCTTTGGAAAGAACCTCTTTGATGAGTTTGGCATGATTAGGCATCTTTTGGAGGGCTTCCACGAATGGGATGTTGATATCAAGCTTCTTGAGACCCTCTACGAATTTGCCCACTCGTTCTTTATTCTTACTGCTCACCAACCATTGAGGAAACAGTATTGGAGGTTGGTACGCCGGTGGAGCAACGTATGGTTTATCCAAATCTGGTTCGACTCCTTCCATAATTGCGATCGTACCTTTGCCTCTTCTCATGGACGTACCAGCAGCTTGGTCTTACTCATTGAAGGGCGAGCGCTCGATCATATCAGTGCTGCACACGGGAATAGCGTTAACGTAATCTCTCGGGTTTAATTCGGGTTTACCGGGAAGCTGTCCGGGATTCCGAGAGGATGAGGCAGCTTGCTGTGCTACGAGTTCTCTAAGCTCTTCACATGGTTGTTCAAGGATTCTATCTGAGTTTTGAGCTCGTTAATCGCTGTCCCCACATCTGCATTGAATTTGGCTTGAGTTGAATGTTGTTGCCTTTGCTTCTTAATAAATTTGAGCATTACCGCCTCAAGGTTTGACGAAGGGGATTGAGGAGGTTGAGGAGCTTGCGGAACTTGCTGAGCTTGCTGGAATTGCTGATTGTTTTGCTGGTACGTTTGCCGTCTTTGCTGAAATCCCGAATAATTTAATCAGTTGAGTCGTTCGGTATGACAAGTTCGGGTGGTTCCTCCAATTCGCGTTGTAGATATTCTCGACTTGTGTGTTTCCTTGCTTCTGGCTTAATTCATGTATTCCATGTTCTCTTGCAGTGTGCATTGATAAGCCACGTGTTCTGTATCTCCGCAATTCACGTAGTACATAGCGTTTGCTGCATTACCCGTTTCTTTACCCTGATTCAACTCATATAAACCTCGATTTCTGTTAGGCATACCTTTCGGTGTTGACCACATGGTGTGGTTCATGGCGAGGTTATCGATTAGCTCGTATGCCTCCTCGATGCTCAGATCCATAAACGATCCTCTAGCAGCGTTATCCAACATCGTTCAGTGTTCATCTAAAATTCCATTGTAAAAGGTTTGGATAACGTACCATGCTCGAGACCATGGTGTGGACATATCTGTAGAAGATCCTTAAATATGCCCCAAGTTTCGAACAACGTTTCTCCATCTCTGCATCTAAACGTCATGATTTCTCCCCACATCTGAATCGTCTTGCTCGGAGAAAGAATCGTGAGAGGAACCATGTGCAGAGCTGGTCCCAAGTCGTGATTGAACAAGCGGGAAGCGATTGCAACCAAGTTTTTGCTCGTCCCCCAACTGAAAAGGGGAAGAGACGCAGTAAGATCACGTCCTCTGAGACTCCGTGTATTTTGAACGTACCGGAAAGCTCTAGAAAGTCTCTAAGGTGCTGATGGGGATCCTCGTGATTTCCACCCATGAATTGCTTCTGGTAAATCATGTTGATCATCGCCGGCTTAATTTCAAACTGTTCCCTAGCAATAGCAGGCATCCGTATGGCTGTTTGCACGTTGTTCATATTTGGCACCACGCAATCTCTAAGGCGACGTGGTGGAGGATCCTGTGGTTCGCGGTGCGAGTTGCTGTTGCTGCATATGTCTATGGACGTTGTGATTATCCATCTCTCGTTGATCTGGCGGCTCTGTGAAGGACAAATAAAAACGATTTAGGTAGAAAGAACGAAAGAAAAGAAAACAAAACAAGAATGACTCTAGGCTCGAATCTAAGACGTGTTGACAATAGTCCCCGGAAACGGCGCCAAAAACTTGATGCGTATTCAAAGTTAAAAAAAATAACCTAGACTACCCGCAAGTGCACGGCACGTGTGTAGTACTTTGGGTGTCGATCCCACAGGGACTACGCAACACAACCTAAACTCAAACTGCGAATCAAACTTGCAAACGAACGAATATTGGTTTTAAGATTGAAATACTAAAAACAAATAAACTACAAGTTCTTAACAGTGAGACAAACGTTCTAGGAATCCGGTTTCACCACAAGACTACCGAAACCAACAATCAACCTATCTAATCATGCAATCCCGATCAAGTTATCTAAGGCAAACGATCCTAATATGATATCTACCCTCTCTCAAGGCATAGGCACGTGATCTAGTCAAGTTATCCCCTACTTCCGTGGCTGACACCTTAAGCTAAACCCATAAGTTCTATGATTCATCCGTTTTACCCTCAACAATTGCTACCCTACTTTCGTGGCCTAACCTTGGTTGTTCTAAACCTGATCTTCTAGGACTAAATTCTCCTTTCGGTCCTTCTACTAATCCCTAACACATGCATCTACTTAGCCTTTATAAATAAAATTCATTCTAGCACTCAGACAAAGAATAGATAAACGAAAACGGAAAATTGCATTCAAAGATAAAACAAAAGTGGTTTCGGGATAGCCATGGGCTAATCCATCTCCTAGAACAAAACGACTACTGGCTCATGCGTTCGAAAGAAAACATAATCGAAGTAGAAAGTCTAAAGAACATAAAAACAAATGAAACCGAACTCTTGAATCAATCTCCAATGCCCCTTGAATGTCTCCTCCGCAAGAGTGTTCTTCTTCTCCGATTCTCTATCTACTCTCTCTCACGTATCAATTCTGAAAACTCACTTAATCCTCCTCGACCCCTAGCTGCTCTTCTTCTTTTTCCTTCTTCTTTTCTTTCCTTTTCTCGTGGTTTTTCCTTTTGGCCGTTCACTCCTTTTTCCTTTTTCGCAGCAGCAACCGTTTTTCCTTTTTCGTGTGTTTTCCATTATTGATTAAGTTGGGCAACGTTTCCATTCTTTTCTCCAGAAAATATATCTCTTATTCCTCTTCTCTCTTTGTATATGTAACTAACAAGTTCCTTTTCGTGTTTAGATAAGTTTCCTTTTCTGGTTTTTGCAGGTGACGAACGCGACCCGCGCGGGCTGGAGTGTGTGCCCCGCGCGGGCTGAGGTGTGCTGCGCGTGTTCGCTGGAAATAGACCCTGCGCGGGCTGAGGTGTTCCCCGCACGAGCTGAGGGTTCACTTGACGCCCGTTCGTGCTGATGACCTCCCCGACCCGTGCTGAGTTTGCTGGATGTTGTAGCCCGCGCTGGCTAGGTGAAAGCCCCGCGTGGGCTGTGTTAGTTCTTGCTGATACTCATCTCGTTTTCTCCGTTATGATCCTCGATGTTAGTATTTTTTCCCGTGTACGTCCTTTAGCTCCAAAATAAACCGAATACGCATTAGAACTTGTAAGAACACGAAAACACAAAAAAGAGTAAACAGATACAAAATCATACGTAAACATCGCATCTATATCGTAAACATCTCTAAAATGGTGCAAGAAATACGTATAAAAATGAAATGATCAATTTCCATATCAAATGATTTTTGTTTGTCAAGAAAATTGCGTGATGTTTTGGAAAGAGGCATCCGATTTAAGTAACTGTCGATTCTGTGAAAAAGATCGATTTTATTTGAAAAGGAATAAAAATTAGTTCCTTATCTTCGTATCTGGTATTTACCAATTAGAAACATAATCAAAATATTGTAAAATTTGAAGAAGACTGCAAGCAAGATGAGATGACATGCTGAGCATTCAACTCGTAGAGGAGAAATGTGTCATCTCTCAGATGGTGAGGCATGAAAACACTTTAACAATGTGTATCTTGATTTTGCAGCTTAGAGTTGAAATGTTTATTTAGGCCTTTGCACTGATAGTTTTAATCCATTTGGGATGTCTCAAAGGAATTATTCGTTGTAACCAGTTATTATGACACCATACAATTTATAACCTGACATGTGCATGAAAATGGAGTTTTTGTTCTTAGAAATACTGGTTCTTGGTCCTAATCATCCGAAAAGAAGTTTATATATATTTCTTCAACCATTGATTAATGAATTAAAAGAATTATGGAAGGGAGTTCAAGCGTACGATGTCTTGAGGCGACCAAATTTTATATTACAAGGTGCTCTTATATAAAAAATAAGTGTTTTCTAGCTTATGGTATGTTATTTGGATTGACAACACATGGTCGATTGGCTTATCTGTATTGTATGGACAAAACTATTGCTTTTCAGTTGAAATAGGGACAAAAGACGAGTCGGTTTGATTGTCATCATAGATTTTCTTCCTGCTAATGATATATTACAGTACAACAAGAGAAATTTTAAAAGGAATACAATTATGCAGAAATCTCCTCCTTCTGTTTTGACCGGTGAAGAGATTTTGTATGAACAACTTCTTGTTTTGGGTGTTCTTAGGAGTATAGATTGCAAAGAGAACAATCATCCGAGAATTGGTGGTTATCGAATTAGTCATAATTGGTAAAAGAAGATAATATTTTGGGATCTGTCGTATTGGAAAAATATAAAAGCTTTGACATAATCTTGATGTCATGCATATAGAGAATATTTTTTTTATAATATCATCAAAATGGTACTGAACATCATAGGAAAGATGAAAGATGACATTAAATCGCGCAAGGATCTAGAAGACTATTGCTAAAAAATTTAGTTACATATAACTGATGATGGTAAAGCTTCAATTTCGATATTCATATTGTCGAAGAAATATAAATTTTTGAAATGGTTGATGGAAGACGTGAAATTTCCTGATGGTTATGCATCTTACATCGGAAGGTGTTCATGAAGAAAAGTTATCAAGGATGAAAAATCATGATTGTCATGTATTCATGGAAAGACTGTTTTCCATATGTTTTCTTAATTGCCGGAGAAACATGCATACAAAAAAATTGGAGGTATGATTGATTTTTTGAAATTTAATGATTAATAATTTAAATATATTAATTGCTAAATATATTATACTTTCATGTTTAAGGTATTCACATAGTTTTTCGAGATTTATGTGTGAGAAATTTAAATGTAGATTTGGTTTATAGACTAGAAAGTAACATAGTTAATGTACTATGAAAGTTGGCGAAATTTTTTTACCATCATTCTTCAATGTTATGAACATTTGACAGTTCATCTACTGTGCAAAGCCACCATAGGAGTTCCAAATTAATTTCGTTGTATGTATCCATTTGAGATATTTATGTTTTATGTGAAGAAAAAACCAAACAAAAAGCTCGTCTAAAGGGTTCAATTATGAACAATATGTGAATGAGGAAAGATCGTTCTTCACTTCTCAACATGTTCAAATGCGAAGTAGGAATACATACATATATTTTGATGGTGGTGTGGTATTTTCATATCCAGTACTCGATGTTCCAGATATATTTTGCAAAATAGGTCGAACTACTTGTAAGGCAAAACATATATGGCTATCACAAAGAGATCTCCACATCACATACATATGTTTTACTCAAATGTGAATATCTATGGTCTTTTGAAATATAACATACTATAACTATATAACTGGAATCAATTGCATATAGACATATTCTATTTGTAATATTTACAGAATTTGGTAACATTTAACAAGATATTTGATGATATATTGAAGAATTCATATGTGAACATTAATGAATATCAACTCCAAGAGCTTAGAAATAAATTTCTCCACATGGATCAGACAATATGTATGCAAATGATATTTTAACTATGTATAAAATACTTAATATTTCGCTTTGCCGACGATTTTTCCGTTCGTAATGCAAATTGAAATGGGAAATCACTCATTGTGTCTACGAGATCTTGTTAAAAGACCGATTGAGAAAGTTATGAGATTGTTACACGTGGTTATAACTTTCACACTTATGAATATGGGAAATTGAAGTCAACTATGAACTATAGTGTATGTGTGGAAGGCGAAATATTTATTACTACTCTAAAACGCGTTATCCATATCTCGTAATACATTAATATTATATTAAATTATATGTAACATTTTTTGTTGTTTATGTCGGCTTAACAGTGATGTTATTTAGATGTGGTTGGTTCGATCCAATAATCGATCGCGGATCAAGAACAAGCAATTTAGGCGTTGTAGAAGTCAAAGTCAACACAAGCATTTTATTCTTGCGTCGCAAGCTGATCAAGTTTGTTACATTTCATATCCATACACTAGACAATCTTCTGGTTGGCAAGTCACAATGAAGATACTTCCAATGGATAAATTTATCGATAAGACAGAAGAGCAAACAATTAGTAATGCAACAACAAACCACCAAGATTGTTAACATTGATGAAGTTACTGTTTAAGAACTTGTGCATGGTGAAATCAAAGAAATTGAACCAAATGAAGCTAATATTTATGAAGAGATAGAAGAAAAAGAATTTGAATCAAATTCAGAAAATTAAAAATCAATGGAAGATTTATGTGACCCTAAAGACAATTCTTGTTAACCTTGTCATTGAATGAAAATAATAAAAGAATCATTTCTATTTCTTATTGCTTTGTGAAATCAGTTTATTCGGTGTTGTGAAAAAATAGAAATGGTTGAAAATGAATAATGAAACGAGTTAATATTATTCAATGTGAATATCTTATTTCTTGAACTATAATGTATATAATCTCGAATCAATTTACTAAATTTGATATATTACTAAAAGTACAAGTTATAATTTAAAAAAATTATTAATTAATTCTCTTAAACTTGATAGATTAATTTAAATAAAAGCTATAATCTCAATAAATTATCGATTAATTCTTGATGTGGTTAATCTCAAGTAATAATTTACCTAGACTAATGCTTCCGCAAGAATACGAATTGTATAGTACCAGGGTCGAACACAAGGAATTGATGCAACTCTAAAGCTAGTAAACTAATGAATAAGACATGTGAAATCGATAAGTGATGGGAATGCGAATGCGACTAAACTAAACTACCTAACGGGATAAACACAATGACTAAACACCACGGGTTTCGAGAGATGTACGATGATGCAATCGAAGTTCTAAAAAGATCATGGTTATAGATATCGTTATGTATTCGGGGAATTCAAGCTCTTTCCTAGGGAATGACTCTCCCGATGCCTAAACCCACTATCTAGCATGCATACTACCAATCTCCCAATTGTGTAATCTCACCTACTAGATGCATTAAGATCGCTATCCTAATTCCTAAGTTCAATCAATCGACTGGCCAAGGTTCTAAATCAATTGAGACTTCATATCATGGCTACGTTCTAAGATCAAATTCATCTCCCAATGCAATTAGATCTTTACAGACATTCATTCAAGTGGCCAACAAGAACAAAAGCATTACGAACAACCAATCAATCTGAAACGATCAAATAGTATAACCAAGCGTTAAGGAAAAAACTTCATTACAAATCGACAAAACTCTCTAACCCATAGCAATGGATCTACTCAGACATGAACTTAGAAAACGAAACAAAAAGGATAACTATATTCAACATGGATAAAGAATGAGATCCCTCCCTATTCTATTACCGATGTCTTCAATAGCTCCTCCATGCTCCGACTTCCTCGTCCCGTTCTTCTCTCTCTCTCTGTGTGTCTCTGAGTGTCTCCTCTGGTGTCTGGTTCGTCCTCTAGCCCTAGATGGCTTATTTCCTCTTTAATTGCTCGTTCAAACATTCAAAATAAGTAGTTCCGGATTAGGCGGCCCGCGCGGGCACAACCTGCACCTGGTCGTGTAGAAGTCAGCCCGAGCGTGCACAATACTCAGCCCGAGCGGGCTTGGCTGCCCGACCATGTTGGATATCAGCCCGAGTCGTGTTCGGTTTCGGCGATTTTCATTCCTAATTGGAGAAGTGTAGCCCGAGCGGATCCTCTCTTGCAGCCCGAGCGGGCATGGTCACCCTACCATGTTCAAGTCATGCCCGAGTCGTGTTGTGTTTCGGGGATTTATGCGTGACTTTAGCCCGAGCAGGCTTCTTCCATGCCCGGGCGTGTAGGTCTTCACTTGCTATTTCCGCTCCTTTCGCTTGATGCTTGAGTGTTCAATTTGGATCCGTGGCATTGCACATGTTGTACCTTGTCATTCAATCACGTTTTCGGGGTGGAATTGCCGTAATTACTTGTGTTTTGCTTCAAGTCTTTGTTTCCTATACAAAACACGAAATGGTAGATGAAGTCCTCGAATAAACTCGATAAATCGGTAAAATCCAAGAAATCTAATCAAAACTAAACCTAAGAATCATGTAAATACTACGACGGATTACATGTTATCAATTCTCTTAAAACTTGGTGGAAAATCTAATTTTGTAGGGACGGTCTTGGGGAAGGATAGGGTCAGTCGGATTTGTGGATGATCATTGGCCGTCAGGATTTGAGAACGGATAATGGGCGTCCGATTTTAGGATGGTTATTGGTCGTCCAAATTTACGAACGGATAAGGGTCATCCATAGTTACAGATGGTTTACAAACATATACGGATGGACATTATTAGTCTGTCCGTAATCCGTTTGTATTTACGGACGGCTTGTAAATGTCCATTCGCAAATACAGATGGTAAGTTTTGGCTCGTCCACGATATTTCCAGATGGCTCGTAAATTTCTATCTGCAAATACGGACGTCCGCCAAGGTAAATTTAATATATTTGAATATAATTATATATATATATATAGTTTTAGTATTGAATTTCGATTTTTGTTTTACAACAAGTTACGCCATATAAAATTCGTATTTTTCTTCTTGGAGGAATGACATCACATCATTCAAGTTCTTCCAAAGGTAAATTGAAAGCGACAATGATATGAACCTGGATCTAAAGATAACCTATTAGGCGATGGATTGGTTCCCTAAACCCAAATAACAACTTGCTATCTCTAAGAACCAAAGCCCACATCCCGAAGAACGGTCCTAGACCACGATAGAACCTGGTTAAAGAACATAAGGTGGTCGAAGATGCTCAAACGTTATGCGGAAGAAACTCTTAATTAACCAAATACGAATCTACGGGTCAGATCTGATAAGTTCGGAAACTAGTTCTAAGAGAACTAAAGAGAAAACCTCTTAATTTTACTTCAAAATATGTGTCTGTTTTCATTCACCTAAACAAAAATAGCATAAGAGTTTACAATCTCGAAACCAGTTCGAAATAAATGCTAATACTATGAAAAAGAGAAGGTGTAAATGTCTTATTTGAATGAACTCTTCATATTCGGACTGAATTCAATTCATTGATATCTAAGTCTTCAAATGGGCTTCAAATAGGCTTGAATTAGATGGACTAAGGCCCTAGAATGTGTTGGATCAAATCCAGCTTCCTTTACTTCAGTTTGGGCTCCAAATTCGCTCACCAGCATGTTTTGGACCTCGGTTTGTACTCTACCAGTTCTAACTCTCGTAATGGGTCCATTGGGCTCGGCTTGGTACACCTTTGCATCCAGCTTGTAGTTCAGCTCGTCCTCCAGTTGTTCCTGGTCTAATTCAGCTTGTGGAGCTTTGTTGGCGATGTCCTCATCATTCTCCTCTTCTTGAGAAAGATTTGACCTCAAATTTGGTTGATATGCATCATAAAGAGATAGATCCGAAATATTTAAAGTAGAACGGATATTATTCTCATCTGAAAGTTCTATTTTGTACGAGTTGTTGTTGAACCTTTTGAGAACTTTGAATGGACCGATTCGTCTAGGCATCAACTTTGATTTTCTTTGATTTGGGAACCTTTTCTTGCGCATGTGGATCTAAACTATGTCACCGAGTTCAAAGACAATTTCTTTCTTTCCCTTGTTCGCATACTTCTCATATTGTTTGGTATTTTATTCAATATGAAGTCTTGTTTTCTCATGGATTTGTTTCACAAACTCTGCCTTTTTCTTTCCATCAAGGTTAGCATGCTCATCAAATGGTAAAGGAGACAAATCCAAAGGGGTTAATGGATTGAAACCATAAACAATTTCAAAGGGAGAGAATTTCATAGCTGAATGCACAGTTCTGTTGTGAGCTAGAAAAATACTAGGAACAGAATTTATGGGCTCGTTAGTGTTCAAATACACCTCATTGTACAAAAGTAAAAACATAAGACGATGAGAAAGAAAAATCTTTTTAATCTCACTAGTTCTCAAGAAAAAATTAGTGTTTGATCTCACAGGTTTACTCTGAGTAGCCTTTGACTAGGTTTTTCTAAAGACCTCACCAATTTTTGAGTGATCTACCTCATGGTCACACACATTTTTAACTTTCTTCTCATTTCTGATGATTTGGAGTTGATCGGACTAAACTTCTTTTGGCATCAATGGTTTCAGCCGAAACTGCTTCCCTTTGTGCTCAATGGTGTATTGGTTGTAGTACCCATCATGTTTGGCATGTCTATCAAACTTCCAAGGAAGTCCTAGTAGCAAATGTCCAGCTTGCATAGGAACTATATCGCACAAATCTTCGTCTTTGTATTGACCTATGCGAATTGGAACTCTTACTTGTTTATGCACCTTGGTTGTACCACTTTCGTTTAGCCATTGTAGTCGATATGGCGTCAGATGTTTCTGCATAAGCAATCCAATCTTCTCCACCAAAGATGTCATAGAAACATTCATACAACTCTTGCTATCAACAATCATGCTGCACACTTTATCTTGGACGTAACATCTTGTATAAAAAATATTTTCTCGTTGAATTGTCTCTTCTTCTTTAGATTGAAGGTTTAACACTCTTCTTGTAACCATCAAGTCACCCTTGACAGATCCCTCCTAATTGATTTCCTCTGATGGATCTTTGAGATCAGATTCCTCTCCCTCCTTGGTTTCCACAGTGTCGTCGTCATGAATAAACAATGCTTTTTCGGTTTAGGCACTCACTTGAATAATGCCCCATTCCTTGGCACCTGTAACACCGAATATCAAGAGTTCTTGGAGGAACATATTCTGATTTACTAACCTTTCATTGGTGCGAAGATTTTGAACGTTTTTCTTGTTTTTGAGCCGATTTAGAACCAACGAATCTCCTCTCGTGCGTGTAGAAGTGAGACCGCGAGCTAGAAGTACTCTTACCAAACCTAGAACGTGATTTGATCGTTCTTTTCAGCCACTTTTCTGCCTTGAGTGCTAAGTGTAGCAACTCCTCCAAATCCACATAATGGTGTGTCTCTACTTCGTCTTGAATGTCCTCATTCAAACCTCCAAAGAATCTGCCCATAGTAGTCTCTCGATCTTCATCAACGTCACCTCGAATGAACAACACCTCCATTTCTTTGTAGTAATCATCTACACTCCGATTACCTTGCTCAAGTTTCCCCAATATCCTAAGAATATCTCTTCAAAATTGAGCTGGAACGAAATGCCTCCTCATAGTTTCTTTCAACTCTCGATAAGTAGCAATAGTTGGCTCTCCATTCCTCCTTCAGGATAATATGAGTTGATCCCACTATGTTAATGCATAGTCACTTAATCTCACTACTGTGAGCTGCACTTTCTTCCTCTCCGAGTAATTATGTAACTCGAAGATTTGCTCAACTTTGCATTCCCAATCAAGATATGCTTCAACATCGTTTTTCCCGTAGAACACAAGAATTTCGAGCTTGATGCCACATAAGTCATCATCAACACATTCACGAACCCTCCCCACTCGTCTTGGCCTCCTAGGTTGCTCCTGCTCCTCGTTGTTGGTAGATTCGGGTTCACTTTCATCAACGGATTCTAGTTCACTTTCACTATTAGAGTCTCCTTGTTGTACTACAGCTCTCCTTGGTGTATTTTGATGCGCTGCAATTGCTTCATTCAGCTCCCTATCCATCCTCAGCTACAAATTCTCCATGGCAGCATTCACCGTTCGATGTATTTCTCTCGTTAAGGCCTCCATATGAAGAGCATTTGCTCCTGTCATGCGGGGCTCATCTTCATCATTTCTAGGTTGTCCTTCTGCCATTTTGGAATTCATGCACTATAGCTTATTAGTAATGTTCAGAAAGAGACAAGGAAAAACATGATGTAGAAACCTCACAAATCACTCAGAAAAGTGTTTCACTCAATTTCACACGCTCTCCTTGTTTTTTCTAATAAGTTCTCATGCAAATTAGTAAACAAACTCAATCTATTCAGGAAAAATGGAATTCACACTCAAACATCACAAAGAGAAAGTCCTAGAATGATGTATTATGCTCAAACTAACGCAAAGACTTGAAACATAAACCAATGACACGAGAATGTCTCAACGAACACGAAAAAGACTAAAAAATGCTTAGAGTGTTTTGTGGATCAGCTTCGAATATTTTTTCCTTTTTTTTATTTTGTCGATTCCTTCCAGTATGAATACACACAGACGTGAGAATTCACAAATGAAAGAGACAATCAAAACAAGAATAAAAAATAAAATGAAACAAATGAAAACAAATGAAATTTGAAAAATAAACGATAAAGGATAATTCCCAATATGATAATCTAGACTCTGATACCAAATGATATGAAAGATAACCTATTAGGCAATGGATTAGTTCCTTTAACCCAAATACCAACTTGATATCTCTAAGAACCTAAGCCCACGTCTCGATGAACAGTCTTAGACCTTGATAGAACCTGGTTAAAGAATGTAGGGTGGTCGAAGATGCTCAAATGTTTTGCGTAAGCAAAACTTGATAAGCCAAACATGAACTCCACGGGTCGAACGTGACAAGTTCGAAAACTAGTTCTAAGAGAAGTAAAGAGAAAACATCTCAATTTTACTTCAAGAAATCTGTGTCCTTTTTCATTCACCTAAAGAAGGGTATATATACAAGAGAGAAGCCAAGGATTTTCGTGCAAAATCCATGGAACCTAAGCAAAAATAGCATAAAAGTTTCCAATCTTGAAACCAGTTCAAAATAAATGCTAAAACTATGAATAAAGGTGTAAATCTCTTCTTTGAATTAACTCTTCAAATTCGGATTGAATTCAGTTCATTGATGTCTGAGTCTTCAAATGGGCTCGAATTAGATGGACTAAGGCCTTAGAATGTGTTGGATCGAATCCAGCCTCCTTTACATTAGTTTGGGCTCCAAATTCACTCACCAACATGTTTTGGACCTCGATTTACAATCTGCGGGTTCTAACTCTCGTAATGGGTCTATTGGGCTTGGTTTGGTCCTCCTTTGCATCCAACTTGTAGTTCAGCTCGTCCTCCACCTGTTCCTGGTCTAATCCAGCTTGTGGAGCTTTGTTGGCGATGTCGTCATCAGACAGATCCCAAGATGCGAAATATCGTAATGCAGTTGCTCGAGTCATAACAAAAATAAGAACGATGACATCAACGGTTGATGCATATGCTGAAGGAAAAAATGTCTGCAATTGATTAGGATCCATGCGAAAACGATGATTTTGATTATGAAAATTTTGAAATACCACTGACATGCAATATATGCAATATATGTATATTATTTGTAAAAATATTAATTAATTAATATTATTTGTAATACATGTTTATTGTTTATAAAACTATTAAATTAAATCTTATTATATTTTTTTTCTCGATGGAAAAATAATTGTAGATGAAATCGATCGTCTGCAACTTTCTCGACGATTTTTCCGTTTGTTTTTGGGTCGGCTTTCCCGTCGATTCGCGAACGCGCTTTGCGGTCGGTAATTACGGGCTGATATCATTTATCGACACTCGTTTTCGGGCTACTCTTTTTTGTTCCTAATCCATCTCTAAACCTGTTTGGAGACGGATTAGGGACGAATATTGTCGTTTGTAAACGCTAATTTTCAGGTAGTGAAATAAAAAGCCTGAAAAAAATTGTATAACATATGAGTGTGGTACAACGTGTACAATGTGTGGAACAACGTGTGACTGTGATACAACACGTGTATATGGTACAATGTGTGCCTAGGGTACAATGTGTGTGATACAATATGTGAGTTTCATTCAACGTGTGACTGTGGCACAATGTGTGTCTGGGGTACAATGTATGACTGTGGTACTACGTGTGACTCACGTTCAACGTGTGACTGTGGTAAAATGTGTGACTGTGGTTCAACGTGTGCCTGAAGTACAACATGTGTGTCGCATAACGCGGAGTGTTCTAGAAATTATCTTAGTAAAATGTGAAACTGTTTAAGAATTTATAAAATTGACATTTGAATAACATTGAAAAATATATATTTGTAATTGTTTTTAGAAAATATAAAAGGGTTCTAAACCATCATTCGCCGAATTGCTAGAACGTACACATATTAAAAAGTCAGATGGTTTGTGGGTAGATGCCATAGCAAAACATGTCCATGATGCAACGAGTTGTATCTCAAGGTAAATTTAATATATTTTAATATAATTATATATATAGTTTTAATATTGAATTTAGATTTTTGTTTTACAACAAGTTACGCCATATAAAGTTCATATTTTTCTTCTTGGAGGAATTACATCACATCATTCAAGTTCTTCTAAAGGTAAATTGAAAGCGACAATGATATGATCCTAGATCTAAAGATAACCTATTAGGTGATGGATTGGTTCCCTAAACCCAAATAACAACTTGCTATCTCGAAGAACCAAAGCCCACATCCCGAAGAACGGTCCTAGACCACGACAGAACCTGGTTAAAGAACGTAAGGTGGTCGAAGATGCTCAAACGTTGTGCGGAAGAAACTCTTGATTAGCCAAATACGAACTCCACGGGTCAAATATGATAAGTTCGAAAACTAGTTCTAAGAGAACTAAAGAGAAAACCTCTTAATTTTACTTCAAAATCTGTGTCCTTTTTCATTCACCTAAACAAAAATAGCATAAGAGTTTACAATCTTGAAACCAGTTCAAAATAAATGCTAAACTATGAAAAAGAGAAGGTGTAAATGTCTTATTTGAATGAACTCTTCAAATTCGGACTGAATTTAATTCATTGATATCTAAGTCTTCAAATGGACTTCAAATGGGCTTGAATTAGATGGACTAAGGCCCTAGAATGTGTTGGCATGAAATTGACCCACACCATGTATGACATGTGTACAATGTGTGTAAACAGAGAAAAGTTTCAAAAAAATGATGAAAGATGAAAATTTTTTGTACAAAGATGGAAAACTAAGGATGAACTTGACCACAAATACATACCTTGGTCCGACGATACTACATGATACTCATCCGCAAAGGATGATGAGTAAGATAACATTTCCAGATTTTGAGATATTTTTGAAGAATTTGGAGAATTATTTGAGACGGATTTGAATATTTTTCGAAAATGAGAGAAAGATAAAAGAGTTTTTTTAATTATGTAAATGAAATAGTAAGTTGTTCATACAAGACGAATAACATTTTCTAATATCTGGCTAGAATAAGGGTATTGGAATTATTAATCCATTTTTTGTGCAAAAATAAAATTATATTAAATTATTTTTATAATGAGGCTATTTTAGCAACATTTGAGCGAGGTCATTTTAGATTGAAGCCCGTTAATAACCTGTTCTTAGCCTCAAGAAGAGGCTTTTGATCGTCCCTAGAAATTCCACCACAAATTAGCCATCAATGATACTTAATAAGCTTAAAGCACTACCGAACTTACTAACCGGTAGTGTCTTTATTAATATATTTTCAGGATTTCTCTCGTCATTGATCTTAATCACTTTAACATCTTCACTTGCAATCACATCTCTAAGAAAAAGCAAACACACATCTATATTCTTTGTTATTTCATGGTGTATGTTCTTTGTCCCCAAGCATATGGCACTCTTTGAATCACGAAACTCACATTTTTATGGCCTATAGAATGCTCACTCACCAAATCTCGAGACCACGAAAAAAATCCTTGAATGCTTTAGCTAAAGCAATATACTGGCTTCAGGGGTTGAATAGTTCAAAAATGTGTTGCAAACTTGATCTCAACTTATCACATTATTTACAATGGTTAAAATGTAGCCGGTGACAACTTCTTTTCATTTAAATGTGATGCAAAGTCAGAATTGCAGAATCCTTCAATATCATAAGTATTTCTTTGTGTATAAACCATTTAGTTCCATGAGTTCTTCTGATATACTTAAGGATCTACTTTACAGAAGACCAGTGTTCGTTTTTAGGCATACTCAGAACTCGACTTATCAAATCAATGCTCTATGCAAGATCTAATCGAGTTCCTATTATAGATAGATGTTAGAACCAACATTATTTGAAAATGGGATTGAGTATAAGCTTAAAGACCTTTCATCATTATCAATGCTCTTAGTTTTAAATGAGATCACATAATTGTTCAAACCGGTTTTTCTTCAAATATGCCAAAAGTATTCAAAAGTTTCATTAAATATGTTCCTCGAGAGATAGTAAGAATACCTCTTGTTTTTCCCCTTGAAATGTCTATTGCTAGAAATGTTCTAGCCTCCATGAATCATTCATTTAAAAATCATTTTTAGGTATATCCTTAACCTTCTCTGCTCAACATATATCATAAGATATATTAAAAGATCTTTGAATGTTGATCCACGATACCTTCTATAGGAATCACATTTATTATATTGACGACATATAAATCCTTGTTTTAGGATGAATTGTCAAACTTCAGATTCTATTGCATTGGTGATTTCTTGAAACCGTATAGACACTTCTGCAATATACATACTTTGTTTGTTATGTCCTTCCACAATGAATCCTTAGTTGATTCATACAAAAGTTTATTCGAGGTCACCATGTAGAAAATTTATTTTAACATCCATTTGTTCTAGTTCGAGGTTTTTGAATACTACAATTGAAAATAGCAATCACATGGAAACATTTTTAACATCATGCGAATATATTTAATGATAATATTGTCCGTCAATATGTCAATACCCTTTTTCTACTAACATTGTTTTGTAACAGGATGTTTCAATGTGTGGTATGCATGCTTTTTTTGGAGACTCATTTACACCTGATTATGTTTTTTTTCCTGGTTTGTGTAGGTCTAATTCTCTGCAATGATTTCATTCGATTGCCTTTGTTCCTAGTCTTCATAACTTGTTAATTTTTTTAGGTTCGCCAAACTCTGTGTCATTAGCCATGGTTAGAACAAAAGCTACAATATCATCTTCTTTGTATCCTAGTGGTAATTGAATTAATTTATTTTCCATATATCTAGTTCACTTACTGCAAGAATACAGATGTGATACAAGGGTCGAACTCTAGGGACTAATGCAACCTAAACTAAGAATGTAACTAAACTAAGACTGATGAAGTAATGATGATATGGGGTAAAATTTGAGAATGCTAAATGAATTATGAAAACAATGAAGAAACGTGAAAGATTTGATAATTAAGAACACTACGGGTTTCGGATTATCGGAATCGCAAAGGTGCAACCAACAAAAGATCATAAATCAATCAAACTTTCTTGATAATGGGGAATTCATGCTCGTAAGTAGATAATTGTTCTCTCGACAGCTAAACTCCCTAACCACAATAACATGATAGCAACTGGGTGTGCTTTGGAGCTATGTAAGCTCCATAGGTGTCTTTCTCAACGTCCATCTCATGCTCAGTAGCATCGCTTTCTCTGCTGCTTGTGTTGGAGCTTGCCCTCTCAGTTTCTACTTCCTCGGAATAATGTGTTTCTGGGATGCTCTCTGTATCTCTTTCGATTTTAGAATATGTAGGTTCAATTCTCTTCTTTTTGCGGAAGTCTCGTTCTGTTCTTTCAATCTCGGGATTGTATATGAGTATCTTTTGTGTGGAACGTCTCATACAACAGTATCTGCACAAAAATACACGAGCAACAAAAACAAGGTATGACTCTGATGTAGATAGAGAAGATCAGATAAAGGGAAAAGAAAAATGCAGAAAACAACTAAGACTCTGGAAAGGACTAAATCTTAACCTCGTAAATTCTTAATCTAGGTCGTAATTAGTCTCCCGACAATGAAGTCAAAAGCTTGACGTGAGAGCTATCAAGCAAATAAAATGCCTAATATTCACTTGCCACAAGAATACATATAAATGTAATACCAGGGTCGAACTCAAGGGACTAATGCAGCCTAAGCTAAGAATGTAACTAAACTAAGACGGATAAACGTAATTATGATATGGGGTAAAATCTAAGAATGCTAAATGAATTATGACAGCAATGAGGAAATGCGAAAGACTTGATAATTAAGAACACTACGGGTTTCAGGTTACCGGAATTATAAGGGTACAACCAACAAAAGATCATAAATCAATCAAACTTTCTTGATAACAGGGAATTCATGCTCGTAAGTAGAGAATGATTCTCCCGACACCTAAATTCCCTAACCATAATAAAATGCAATCCTACCTCCTAGCAGCGATTAACACGTAATTACAATAGGATTAAGCATGAAATCCTAATTCCTGAGTCGATTAACCGATCAGTTAGATTCTCATTAATCAAACTTAATAAATAATCAATATTTCTGGATGCATAATCTAACTTCCCAGTTAAACATGAAACCCTAAGTTACTGAGCAGACAACACAAGTATAGAATATTCATAGCATTGATCGTATAACCAAAATACAAATAACTTTGAAAGATCTAAGCATTAATAAACATAAGCATCCCTTACAAATCCGGTGTCCCTAACCCGTAACTAAAGGCTTACTCATTCATGGAGTTTGTTGTAACAAGAGAAAAAACAATAAACATGATAAAGAGCAGGGAATACGATGCCTCGGACTTTCCTATCTCGTTACCGACGTTACGATGTTGTTTCCTTGCTTCCTAACTTCTCATGAACTCTCCTCTATGTCTTTTCGTCCCCCCTTATGTCTGAACCATTCCCTTGTATTTATTGGCGGCACTACCCTTGTTTCCCATCGTTGTAACCTTTTTTTAGGTTTAATATCTCGACACGTGACCCGCGCGGGCTAGGTAGCCACCCCGCATGGGCTCCTCGTGTCTTCTAATCCGAGTGGGCTTGGTTGCAGGCCGAGTCGTGCAGATTCTGCTAGATAGTGCAGCCCGCGTGGGCTAAGGGGACTACCCCACGCGGGTTCATGTCCTTTCATGGGGCATAGTCGTGTTTACTCCTCTCGCTCAACGCTCGGGTTTTCTATGCGGTTTCTTGGCTTGAATCTGCTCGAGTGGTTTGTGATTCCAAATATGTGCAGTTGACTCCAAGAATCAAAATCCTTAAGCTCAATTATGCCTTGTCCCTTTAAGACCTGAAAACCCAACAAAAGGACTAGATAAAGAACATTCGTGTCAGTTTGTAACTCGTGCTATTGATATGGTGAAATTCAAGCTAAATATTTCCTAGACCACTGATGTGGTGAAACTCAAGCAATATATTTCCTAGACCACTTCACCGTAAGTATACGGATCGTGTAGTACCAGGGTCGATCTCTAGGGACTAATGCAGCCTTATCCTAAGAATATCACTAAACTAAGACAAAGGGAGGTAGATGAAGGCGTGGTGCGAAATATCTAAAGAACTAAGCTAAGTGGTGGCAACGATAGAAGGTTGGAGAAAACTTGGATATGACGAACACTAAGGGTGTCGGGATACCGGGAATTGTATGGATGTAACAACTAAAGATCATAAACCTATCGAATTATCTTGATAACGGGAAATTCATGCTCTAAGGTGAGGAGTGATTCTTCCGAGCCTAAACCTCCTAACCATGAATATGTGCAACCCTACCTTCCAGCAGTGATTAACCTGTACCATGGCAGCTTTACGAACGCAATCCTAATTCGTAAGTCGATTAACCGACCGGTCAGATTCTCATTAATCGAACTTAACCTACAACTCAACAATTCCGGATTCATCCTTTAACCTTCCAGCAAAGTATGAATTCCTATGTTACTGAGCGGGAAGCACTAGTATAAGAGTGATAATGTTGATTGTAGAACCGAATATCAAGATAAACGCAATAGATCTAAGCATTAACGCATAAGTTTGTACATCCGTTACAATCTGATATCCCTAACCATAGTTGGGAACCTACTCACTCATGGAGATTACAGGCAAAGGAAATAACACAACCCTAGACATGATAAACCCTAGGAAACTCAATGCCTTGATCTTCCCTATCGTGTTACCGATGTGTGGATTGATGCTTCTCTCCTTCTCCAGCGTCTCTCAAGCCTTTCCTGATGTTTTCCCAGCCTTTCCTTGCCCTCTACGTCGCCCCCTTGCTCTAGATCCGTTATGGTCTATAAATTAGCTCGTTTGAATGAAAGATCTAGTTGGTTGCGAGAAACGCGGCCCGCTCGGGTAGTGGTTTTACCCGGTCGTGTAGAGCATCGCCCGGTCGTGTACTCCGTCTTGCCCGATCGGGCATCAGCACCCGATCGTGTGATTGAACGGCCCGAGTCGTGTAAACTTTCGGGGATTTTTAGGACGAATTAACGCTCGAGCGGGTACCTTGATTGGGCCCAATCGGGTATGGCTACCCGATCATGTTGCCTTCGTGCCCGGGTCGTGCAAGGTTTCATAAATAAACCTCGTAGGTTTTACCCGAGCGGGTAGACATCAGTGCCCGAGCGGGCACTCTTGATTGCTTGATTTTGCTCTTTTCCGCTCGTTGCTCAGGTGTTCCGTTGAGTTCAGAGGCTTGATTTTGGCTCCGAGTGAATTTATCGTCAAAATTCATGGTTTTGCTCAGGAATTCGCCTTTTTACGCTCGTTAGGCCTTGTCGCCTAAAAACCTGAAAACCAACAAAACGGGCGTATGTAAAGGAAGATTCGTATCGAAAATGTAAATCTAACTATGAAATATATGCGAAAATGACACTAAAACCTAACCTAAAATCGATACACTTTACGTGTTATCAAACTCCCCTAGACCTAAACCTTTGTTTGTCCTCAAACAAAACTAAATTCAAGTACAAGAAGAATCTAATAACGATGGATACTAGCACAAAAATATCGAAGAATTAATCATTCTGCAAATCAACGCGTCACATAAACAAAGGCTAAGCGTACCGAGTATAGCCTTATATCTACCGAAAGTGCTGAGCCATGAAATCCTACCAAAAATCTAAGTCTACTTCACAACCCTAGATAATGTCCAAGTAATCTCCATACCAATTCCCTAAGCTTTTGATATCATTAAAATTGCTTCTTCTCGTTCTTATTCATTTTTTCTTTTCTTAGATTAGATCCACGCTTTGTTCCTAGGACGTCGAAGTCGAAGAGGGATGGCTTTCTACTTAGACCCAGACTGCCTATGGCACACTCATAAGGTCGCGTGACCTTAGCAGAGTGTAGAGGAGCGTTACTGAAGATCTTATTTTTCGGTTTTTTTATTTTTTTTCTTGATTACGCAACACTCTAACCCTTAGGACGTAGAACAGCGCCTCTACCCACCACTTAGACCCGAACCATCGAACATCGATGTACTCATGTCAATCCTAACTCGAAATAATGAAAAACTTATCCTAGATGATAGCGGAGTATAAGCGTGTGGAATCTAATAACTCATGAACGGTATGAATATATCAACTAAGCTAAGGCTAGACGGTATACACGGAGATATGACTATTTGGTACCGAAATCTAAGGATTGAATTCAACATAGATAAAGGTTTCAAACACAACTACTCGACTAATCGGTATCCAAAAGGCTTCTAAGCAAACCTAGACCATTATCCACGATTCGACAATGTTGCAAAACATGACTAAAGCTCGAAAAAATTTCACTAGGTATCCATCTTATTCCTAAACCTAAACCTAATCCTAATCCTAAGCGCAAATATGTCGCTCTAAATAAAAATCCGTATCACTCTAACAAAGAATACCCCCCAGACCTGAACGGAACACGGTCCCGGTGTTCGAGACCTATGAGGGATACCCGCATGCCAAACTCGAGAAAATATAAAAAGGATAACGAGTACACCTGATGTGTGTGGCTTTATCGAATTGTGATACATCCGGATTGTGTGACATTCTTTTGCTCTAATGCATGTGTTAGCGTGAAGGACCTGAGATGAAAATCATGCAATGCAAGAGATAGAGCAAAGATCACTACATCAATTAGTCTGAAAGAGCGTACATAATCGCTAAAACTAAAAAGCAAGAAAAATAAGAAAAATAGGTCCATAAAAAATGAAAAAGAAAAAGAAAGAAAAAGGAAAACGGGAAGAGTGGTCTAATCCTTATCCTCTCCACCGCGGGTGACCGGAAGGTCTGCTGGCTCCGCGGGTGCCCCTTCCCCAGGTGGGAAGTAGAAAGACTGCAGCTCGTAGGAGATGTGAGGGCGGTACGAGATAGCTCCAGTATGATAGTCCTGAGGGATCGGCACGTATGGCTCCTGGTAATGCTGCATACTGAGCTACTGAAATCGACGGATGGACTCCGTGAGGTAATATGTATGCTGGATCGACTGCTTCTGGAACTGCTGCTGCTCCTCATACCTTGCAGCCTTGATATCGTGCCTCTCTGCCTCCATGTCGTACCTCTGCTCTGTCATAAAAGTCTGATACATGGTCTCCTCCGCGACATACCTGAGGACGTCGGAGACTCCTTCCATGGAAGGGAAGTCTGAGCGGTGGTGAGGGTACTCTGGGCAGGCACGTGAGTGAGTAACGCGTCGGCTGCACTGTCGAGACATCGACGGTCCTGGTGCAGCGGCTGGAGGTGGATCCATGTCAGCTAGTCTCGGGCCGATGTGTCCGATGGCTGGATCAATCCTGAATCGGGACCCCTCCTCGTCTAGACCCGGCATCTGAATCTCGTGTAGGTCGACTTCCAAGTTGCGGCCTTGCTCGCCCTTGTAGCTCCAGATGACGTTGTACCTCTCTAACGTAATCGCCCTTCTGTTGCGTAGGTTCTGGAGGTTCAGCTCGGGCTCTTCGTCGATCTTATCCTCAGTCAGGATGCCAAGGTTGATCCCGACTCTCCATGCGATCATCGTGACTATGCCACCGCACATGATCTTCGTATCTGTGCTACACTTCTTGGTGGCTATGTCAAGGAAATGCCGCATCACTAACGACGCCAAGTCGACGTCTAGGATGTCCCACTCGTCGGGCTCAAAGCCTGACTGCACCACCCGCCTAAGGTATGCCAACTCTGTGTGGTTGACTCCACCTTGCGCTCCCTTTCCTAGTATTGAAGAGACTAGGAAGTAATGAAAGTACCTCAGGGCGGGGTGGCGTATATGGCTGGCGTTCGACCTCGTCGAGTATTCACCGTACGCAATCTAAGCCCAGAATTGTGCTTGACGGCTCCGGTTGTGCTCTGGCATCTTCGTGAAGTTGCAGTGTGGAGTGTCAACGATAATTGCAAATTGTCTCGCGCTGAGCCGGTAGTTCTATCCCAGCAGAGGAACTCCATGAAGGCTCTCTCCCGATCTCCGGACTCAGGAAATAATGCTGCGTACGATGTGAGGAACTCCGCCGTGAGGTTACGGTAGGTATACTCCTGCGTGTCCCTCAGTCCCGTCCATCCCAATGTGTTGAAGATGGCGTCTATGTGCTCCTCGATGTGGAGAGCGCTCAACGCTGCGGAAGATAGGAAGCGGGACCGGAAAATCCGCGGTTGAAGCTTCGTGAATCTCGACTTCTGACCGGACAAGAACGTCGTCGTCCGGTAGTTGTATTGCTGGTGGGATGTCGTGATCGGCATATAGGGCGTCAATTCCGTGATTGCATCCGACCTCGCTGGCCATCCGTGCTCTGGGTCATATGTGTCAGATCGACGTTTTTTCGAGCTTTGAAAGATCTTCGGGGTCATCTGCAAAACAAACGAATAACAAAAATAAGCAATATGCACGGTTTTGCATGATGACCGATCGAGTACAAGAGGTAGCCCGCTCGGGTAGAAAATTGACAAAATACCCCCATAGGTAGTGCCCGACTCGGGTGGAAACACCGACCGATCGGGTAAATGTGCAGGACGCATGACCGGGTGCTAAACCTAGCCCGGTCGGGTAGAATCACGAAATCGCGACCTGCAGTTCGCGTTTCATGATTCAATCGACAAAATTGCCCTAAATCTTTCCTAACCAGACCTAGATCTAACCCATAGCAGTCCAAATCACAAAATAGTTCATAGATATACCTGGAAATCGAGAGAAGATTGAGGAATTTTCGGGTTTTTAAAGAGAGGGGAGGAAGAAGGCTATTTCGAGTAACCGGTGACGGTGGTGAACGGCAGCGGCGCACAAGCGACTCCGGCAGGTGAGATTGCGGCGTGAGGGGCAAAATTTCTGGGAGCACGCTCGGGCTGAAATTGTGAAATGAGGGTGGCTGCTCGGGTTACTCGAAATATAACTTACTTTGCAGATTTTTACGGTGCCCGATCGGGTAGTCTGTGTTGCCCGATGGAGCGTCTCCCATGTTGACCTACCCGCTCGGGTCCTCTGGTGTCTGCCCTACCGGGTTGCCTTGAATCTGAAAATGCCCGCTCGGGTAGAGGTGTCTGCCCAATCGGGTACGGCTGCAAAACAGAAAAATTCATACGAGGAAAACATGCAGCAAAAATTGGATAGACCACTAAAATCCTAAATCCTAGAAAATTGTCCAAACCTAAAAAAAATGAAAAGGAGTTCAATAATAAAAAAAATGAAACGAAAAACGACTAAAAAGGATATGGTGCTCGGGTTGCCTCCCGAGAAGCGCTTGTTTAAGGTCGCGAGCTTGACCAAAGTGTGCTACTCATCGGGTGGACGTCCTCAACGTCGTCTTGTCTGTAGCGTTTCGCGTGCAATATGTGCTCGATAAGGTGCGGCACGCGAATTTGTCGAATTCCTTGCACGATCGGTATTGTCATCCCTAAGATCGGTCATGATGCTCTCTATGTTGGGTGCTAGATCGTGCTGTCCTAACATTCTGGTTGAGCTGTCGGTAAGTCCGGTTGAGTACTCCATGTAACCGGTTAGGCGTTTGTCGTTCGTTTCCTTCAGCTTTTCCAGAAATATTGTGTGTGTGAGCCTTTCGGGTGAAGGCTTCATCTTTACCTTGGGTGCTTTATCGATGTCCCAATTATGAGTTGGATGTTTGGTGCAGCATCTCGGCATCTCGGGGTCATTTGTGTACTGACTTGCACCGCAATTAGCTCGGGTTGTGTGGAAGTCTCGGTCAGAGGATTCCTCTTTCCTTTTGTTGATTAACATCTCATTTGATGCCTTGTAGTTTCCTTCAACGGCTGTTATGAGAACCATATGTAAGGAATCCTTAGTCTGAAATTCTTCACAACCTTCCTCGGCTAAATCTTCAAAGATGCCTTCGGGGAACACGAAGTCGATAGGGCATGGCTACTCAATCGTGTCCACCAAGCTGAATTCTACTTCTACCTCGGGTTTCTTCATGTGCTCGTCAATGTCCGTAGCCTCATCCATTTCCGTGTTAGATTCATCTTCTTTTTCAATCAAGGATAGACTTGGCTGATCTACCGTCTCAAAATCCCTTAGGTAGATTTCGCTGGCATATTCACGAGGATTTATTTCTAAACTTTTTGATGCAACCTCTTGTGGTTGCAATGCCCCTTGTGCAAGATCTGAAACTTGCGAAAGATAAAGGACACCAAACTCGATTAAGCTCTGTGAGGTAAAGAAATTATTGACTCCATTAAAAAGAAACAAAAGCACAGAGGATTCCTCTTTCCTTTTGTTGATTAACATCTCATTTGATGCCTTGTAGTTTCCTTCAACGGCTGTTATGAGAACCATATGTAAGGAATCCTTAGTCTGAAATTCTTCACAACCTTCCTCGGCTAAATCTTCAAAGATGCCTTCGGGGAACACGAAGTCGATAGGGCATGGCTACTCAATCGTGTCCACCAAGCTGAATTCTACTTCTACCTCGGGTTTCTTCATGTGCTCGTCAATGTCCGTAGCCTCATCCATTTCCGTGTTAGATTCATCTTCTTTTTCAATCAAGGATAGACTTGGCTGATCTACCGTCTCAAAATCCCTTGGGTAAATTTCGCTGGCATATTCACGAGGATTTATTTCTAAACTTTTTGATGCAACCTCTTGTGGTTGCAATGCCCCTTGTGCAAGATCTGAAACTTGCGCGTCCAATTGTCCAAATAAGTTGCCTATCTGCTCATTGGCGCTTTCTTGTTCTGCTCTCTCTCTCCCATAACCAAGTTGTTTCAATTCTCAAACAATTCAAGGAGGTAGTTGTACGTGGCAGGATAATCGGGGGCTGCTACAAATTGCGTTGGGTATGGCTGAGGCACATATGACTGATAGCTCTGAGTTTGGGGTTCCGTCCATGGCTGGAAATTCCCAAACGATTATTGTGCATTCACCATACTCTCGGTGTTCCTGTACGGGACGTATGCGTGATCGCTCCATTCGTGATTGTATGTATTCCCGTAAGGTTGATAGTAGCTGTCGTAGATCTCTTCTTCATACCCCCAATCGTTTGGTTTCCATGATTGCTCTGAGTATTGCGGATGGTATAAGTCGGAGAGCTTACGACGAATCTCGGAAAGTTGATGCCTCAATTCAGCTATGTCGGCACCCAAAGAGTTGAAGTTGTCCATGTTACCTCGAAAGATAAAGGACACCAAACTCGATTAAGCTCTGTGAGGTAAAGAAATTATTGACTCCATTAAAAAGAAACAAAAGCAAAAACAAAAAATACGAAAAATAAAAGAAGACTCCGGAAAGGACTAGATCTTAATCTAGCTAATCTCTAGTCTAGGCCGTAATTAGTCCCTGGCAACGACGCCAAAAACTTGATGTGGTCACCCGATCATGTTGTCTTCGTGCCCAGGTCGTGAAGATTGTTGTAATTAAACCCCGTAGCTTTTTCTCGAGCGGATAGACCTCAGTGCCCGAGCAGGCACTCTTGATTTCATGTTTTTACTTCATTCGCTCGATGCTCGGGTGTTCCTTTGGGTCCCGTGGCTTGATTTTGGCTCAGAGTGAGTTGTATCTTCAGAATGTATGGTTTGACTAAGGAATTTGCCTTTTTACGCTCGTTTAGGCCTTGTCGCCTTAAAACCTGAAAACCAACAAAATGGGCGTATATAAAGAATAATCGTATCGGAAATGTGACTCGTGCTATTAAATCTATGCGAAAATGATACTAATACCTAACCTAAAACTGATATACTTTACGTTTTATCAAACTCCCACAGACCTGAACCTTTGTTTGTCCTCAAACAAAACTAAAGCCAAGTGTAGGAAGAATCTAACAACGATGGATACTAGCACGAAAAATTCGAAGAGTTAATCATTCTGCTAATCATCGCGTCACATGAACAAAAGCCTAAGCGTACCGAGTATAGCCTTATATCTACTGAAAGTTCCGAGCCATGCAATCCTACCAAAAATCGAAGTCTATTTCACAATCCTAGATAACGTCCAAGCGATCTCCATACCAATTCCCCTAAGCTTTAGATATCATTCAACTCGTTTTTCTCGTTCTCATTCATTTTTTTCGATACTTAGATCCTCGCTTGGTTCCTAGGACGTCGAAGTCGAAGAGGGATGGCTTTCTACTTAGACCCAGGCTGCCTATGGCACACTCATAAGGTCGTGTGACCTAAGCGGAGTGAAGAGGTGTGTTATTGAAGAACTCTTTTTATTTTTATTTTTTTTGTTTTTTTAGATTACACATCACTCTAACCCTTAGGACGTAGAACAAGGCCTCAACCCACCACTTAGACCCGAACCATCGATCATCGATGTACTCATGTCAATCCTAACTCGGAAGAGTCATAAACTTATCCTAGATGACAGTGGAGTATAAGCGTGTGGAATCTAATGACTCTGAACGGTAAGAATATATCAAAATAAGCAAAGATTAAACGGTATACACGGAGATATGGCTACTTGGTACCGAAATCTAAGGAGTGAATTCAACTATAGATCAAGGCTTCAAACAAAACTACTTGACTATCGGTATCCAAAAGACTTCTAAGCAGACCTAGTGATCATCTCGTTTTCATACGTATTTCTTGCACGATTTAAGAGACGTTTTTGATATATATGTGTTGATTTACGTATGATTCCGTATCCGTTTTACTTGTTTTCGTGTTTTCATGTTCTTACAGGTTTTTACGCGTATTTGGATAATTTTGGAGCTAAAAGGACATGCACGGAGCTAAGGAGCAACTTCAGGGATCATCACGGGACAAACGGGACGAGATCTAGCAAGAAGAGCCTCCACCCGGTCGGGCACAACTCATGCCCGATCGGGCAAAAGCTACGGCAAATTTGGTGCACAATTCATGCGCGACTCGGGCAAGAAAATGCCCGACCAGCTGCCCTATACCCGAGCGGGCTCACACCATGCCCGATCGAGCATCCATTGCAGGCCATGACTCGCGTGTTCTGCCCTAGCCGCACCCGAGCGGGCACATTCAGCGCCCGAGCGGGTCGCGACCCGAGTAACCAGCTAAGTTAAGTAAAATTAACTTAAAACAAAAGGGAACTCGTGGGAGAGATTAAGGAAACAATTAGACCGACTTAGGAGGCATAAAAGGGGGCAGAGGACGACATTAGAAGACACCTTTCATTCAGTTCATGATTGGAGAAGAAACTCTTGCGAGGAGGCAAGCAAGGAGCATTGGAGATCAACCCGACACTTTGGTTTCGCTTGGTTTTCATGTTCCTTAGACTTTCTACTTTGTTTATGTTTGTTTGCAGACGCATGAGCGAGTAGTTTGTTTGTTCTAGGAGATGGGATTAGCCCTTGGCTATCCCGGAACCACTTTTGATCTATTTTGAATGCATCTTCCTTTTTTCGTTTATCTATTCTCTATCTGAGCACTTAATTGACTTGTGTTTACAAAGGCCACGTAGATGCATGTGTTAGGGATTAGGAGAAGGACCGAAAGGAGAATTCTAGTCCTAGAAGATCAGGTTTAGAACAACCGAGGTTAGGCCACGAAAGTAGGGTAGCAACGGTTCAGGGTAAAACGGATGAATCACAGATTTTATGGGTTTAGTTCAAGGTGTCAGGCACGAAAGTAGGGG